>OY992882.1:111484899-111527399 GCA_963921405.1 Cepaea hortensis
CCTCCCTCTCCCTCCTCCTGCGTTCTCATCCTCCCTCCTCCTCCTCCTTCTTTTTCTTCTTCTTCTGCTGCTGCTGCCGCCGCTCCATTTACCCAAGTTAATTGTTGGGGGAATATGTAAAGATCTTTCAAGTGCTCTTTCTAATGCTTTTTGTAAGTTGGTCTTCGTTTATCTAAGGTTGTTCTAATCGCAACCAATAAATGATTAGACAGACAGACAGACAGACAGACAGACAGACAGACAGACAGAGAGGGAGGGACAGACAGACAGACAGACAGACAGACAGACAGACAGACAGACAGACAGACAGACAGACAGACAGACAGGCAGTCAGTCGGTAACGGGAACGAGAACTTATATGACTACTTATATGAATTAAATGAGATGCTCCCCACCAGAGTCTGGGCGAAGCCGAGCAGGGTCAGCTAGTGGTCTATAAATGTGGAGATAACACCGTATATTCCGTCCACATGAAGGCGTGTAAAGGAATTGTTGACGTCACTGACATTCCGTGAGTGTTTGTTCTGAGACCGGTCAATTAAGCTGTATAGATTGTGTCGTCCAGTGACAATCGGGGACTTTGTTAGCTGACGATGGCGTAGTGCCTAGACGCTCGCGCCGGGTCAGATGGTCAGGCGTTCCATCCGCATCAAGGTAAATTCACAATTTTTGATTTTTAAAACCGACCTTTTCTCCCGCTCTAAAATGGGTACCGGTCAATGTTTAGGGGTAGTAAAAGAAACCGGTGTGATAATGACCATATCACTTGCCGACTGCCCATTGGTCAATACAACTGCATGTTATAGAACCATGTATGGATGTGAAGCGTGGACTTGAGCAGTCAAGCTGAAAAACAGCTGATGGCTGTGGAAATGTGGTTTCTGAGGAAAATGCAAAGAATACTATGGACAGATAGAAAAACCAATGAACAAGTTCTTCAAGAAACAAATGAAGATCGTAAACTGATTAGAGTCATTAAACGTAGACAGGCAACATTTTATGGGCACGTTATGAGAAGAAATGAATTGGAGAACTTGGTGACAACTGGCAAGATCGAAGGGAAGAGACCAAGGGGAAGACCGAGAAGTAAATACCTGGATGGCTTGGCCACATGGCATGGTCGAAACAGGTACATGGAGCTGATACACGACTCTGGTGATCGAGTGAGATAGCAAAATATGACCGCCCACGCTTATCGGCATGGTACATGATGGATGGATGGATGGTCAAGGCAGTTTAAGGGGTATACAATGGTCCTTTACTTGTAACAATGACAACTTTTATATGAAATAGTGTTTCTGACAACAAGATACTGGTTGACATGGGTTTTTTTATAAGCGTGTTCCTCGTCGTCAAACAATATACATACACTGCAGAAGAAACTATATCATCATCTTTTGCAGTGTCACCAGGCGTGGGAGATCATGATTCGCCAGCTCACACGAGCACCAGAGTCTTGAACATGGAGTGTGTTCTTGTCCCGATTAGACTATCTGGTCAAGCCACAGGATATATTTATCTCCTCGCTTTCCTCTTGCTCCTGTCTGATCACATGTGGCAGTCATATATTCTATAGCGACCTAGCAATGAGTCACAGAAAAGTTGTGGTTACTATACTGAAAAGTCGTGACCATGTATCTCCAGTGACAACCCAGCATCACACTCTCTTAGAAGGGATTTGATCGTGACCATGTATCTCCGTTGACAACCCAGCATCACACTCCCATGAAAAGGGATATGTTCTGTCATTGTCATTTACTTCCAATAGTACCGTGCGGTGTAGGACATGGGGGTCTTGAGCCTGTGGAATTAAGACCGCATGGATGGTGCAGCCGCCGCGAACTGTGCAGGTTAGAGTTTTCGTTTTGCTCCGGACAGAAAAAAAAAACTCCACGCCTTACCGCGGCCAGCTGGAAGGGTACACAGAAAGAGTCCAGACTGTTGATAGGATACCCAGAAGGAGTCCAGAACGTTGACAGGATACATAGAAAGCGTCCAGACTGTTAACAGGATACACATAAAGAGTCCAGACTGTTAGCTGGATACACAGAAAGAGCCCAGAACGTTGTCAAGATACACAGAAAGAGTCCAGACTGTTGACAGGATACACGGAAAGAATCCAGAACGTTGACAGGATACACACAAGGAGTCCATACTGTTGACTGGATACACAGAAAGAGTCCAGACTGCTGGTGATATACTACCCTAATCACTCCCCAAGTGTTGATTGGTCAACTCTCCTCAAGTTTTGATTGGCCAACTCTCCTCAAGCGTTGAATTGTCAACTCACGTCAAGCGTTGATTGGTCAACCCTCCTCAAGTGTTAATTGGTCAACTCTCCTCAAGTGCTGATTTGCTACCACGCTGGCCTGACGAACTTGTGATCCTGTATTCAAATTCCCACTGAGACAAGCATTAAAAACCCACCCACCCACCCACCCACACACACACACACACACACACACTGGTCTGTGCTCCATAATCCACCCATCCTAAAATGGGTACCGGGAAATGTTCTAGAGAGTAAACGCGGCCGGCGTGACATTGTCCACACCACTCACTCATCAAGTGCCGATTGGTCTATGTCGCTTGTCGTCCCGGGGGGAAACGTGGA
Source organism: Cepaea hortensis (assembly GCA_963921405.1). NCBI lineage: Eukaryota > Metazoa > Mollusca > Gastropoda > Stylommatophora > Helicidae > Cepaea > Cepaea hortensis. The sequence continues at coordinate 111,487,514 of OY992882.1, forward strand.
ATCAACAAGCACACCTTTAAGATCCTTCTTATACTTTGGAACTATTGTCAGACCTTTGTCTACACTCCCCCGTTCTGTCTTCTACTCTCTCTCTCTCTCTCTCTCTCTCTCTCTCTCTCTCTCTCTCTCTCTCTCTCTCTCTCTCTCTCTCTCTCTCTCTCTCTCTCTCATTCCTTCATAACATACCCTGACAACAGTTTCCTCCAACAATTAATAAAATATTTATTGCTGAAAACTATGTCAATTGTATGTATTGAATGTGTATATTTAATTTGTAGTGTCTTCTATTGTGAGTGCGAGATAGGACTCTGGAATTCGTATGTGCCGTATCATATATCTCCCATCCTTATACGGCCATGCAACAAGACATCACACATATATGGACAGCTCTCACCCGGGGATGCTCCTCTCCGCTTGAGTCTGGACGTATTCCAATCTTTAGAAAATGGTCAACGTGTGATCACCATGAAATAATGCGATTACGATAAGTTTCTGAATTCAACAGATTTCCCTTTTTGGAAGTTAGTAAAATCCATCACTGAAACACATCACCACTGTCTACAGTTAGGTAAGTAACACTTTTTGTAGGCATGGAAACTGTTCTTGAGTTCTCCCTGGGTTCTTTTATGTTAGTACCCAATTCAAATATATTTAGCGTATGTCGCTCTGCCTTTATAGAATGAAAGTCCTTTCCATGGTTTTCAAAACCTGGATACAGAGTTCACTTATTTGCGATTCGTTATATCGGCTCACGATTATTGAATGGCTATGTTTAAGTAGTTCTAGTGAAGTACTTTCTCTGCACAAGTGAAGTGCCTTCTTTATCTTCTTTGAGTATGTCAGGAGTTTTTGTCGTAGAACCTGTGGGTGATATATAACCAGGTGATATTAGTCTGCTTCAGACTAATTCTTATGTGAGAGCATGTCTCCCGGCCGTATTCAGACGCTTCCGAAAGATACTCTGACATAAGACAGATGAGTTCACTAAAATCTAAACGATTAGCTAAAAGAAAGAAATGGTAACAGCAAAGTACAGACACCTAGTTCACTATGCTAGATTACTAATCTAAAGCTTGATTACCTTATACTATCTATGTTAGTCCATGAATCGAAATACACAAGCACATAAGCACAACAGTCCCATCGCCTCTAAACAATTTGGGACCTAATTCTTATTAAGGACGCATAGAACCGTTCCTTCCAGATGGAATCGCTAGTCTCACACTAAACAGAAAACCCAGTTTTCTAACTATTTATACCGTATTTCCAATTCTCCGTTCTCTTTTGATGACCCTACATAAACAATCGAATTCGCCGTTTTCTTCACATCAAAAGTCTGTGAAGTCACGTATTCGCTCCTGTCCGCTCCGTCCCGTTCCTCCGCTGGTTCCCGCGTTCCCCACTCGTCGTACATCAAACAGTTCTAACTCTTTGATCAATGCCTTCGTGTTTTCCACAACCCGATGTCTCCGTGTTGTTTGACCGGTGAAATCGGCAGTCAATGACCCCTGATAACAACTGTATTTGTCTTCTATACCATTCGGTCAATAACCGTCACTTTGTCCTCGCTCAAGACTGAAGGGCACGATTGTTATTCTGACTAACGGTCAATAATTTTCCATCCTCATACATTGCAAGTACTTTTATATTTTAGTTTATCGGGGAATCACTAAACTCGCAGTATCCCGTGACAGTCTATTACAATATGGGGCGAGCACCAAATACCCAATACGCCTCGAGACGTGGAAAAGTGTCCTTTGCTTGTTATCGAATCCCAAATTTACCATAATGGCGTGGGGATTTGGGACCTTAATCTTGTCGAACTGCCTTAAAAAGTGGAAATACCGTTCAGGCAATTAATGACAAAATTGGGTTTTAACGAACTCAGACAAGTCTGCCTGCTGGTGTCTATGTCAGACTGAACGCCCGTATTAGGGCAATGTGTACGTTAAAACAGTCTGGTCACCCGGGTGTTATAATCTTATAGCAGACATAATGGTTGCCAGGGATTTTATTAACAGGTCCCCTATTTCGCAACATTCTTTAGCTATTTGGCCACACGCCCTCGAGAAATAACACAAGGATTCTCAAACTGTGGCTCTCGCAGCTTCAGGAGCTCACCAATCATTCTCGGTAGTTTGTACCACATAATTTCGACCATCTCAGCTCACAGAAGAATCTATTCCAGCACGAATTTATCATGCGAATTGAAGTCGGGGGTGGTCACTGCAGCTATGAAATGACTTTACAGCATGCCATTCAAGAAGTAAGTAAAATTGTAAATGATCAATATCCACATCTTGAGGCAAAATGGGTTTACGAGACAAGGGCCGTACTTGTATAAAAAAAACCGGCACCCTATGGGTCATGTGGATATAAATCCGTTTGTTTGTACTTCCCACGATAGTTCATGATATCCATTTCAGGCCGGAAGTCCAAGTCAGTTAAACAAACAATGTGGATACAGATTCGAACACGTGCCCATCAGGTGCTCAGGGAAGTGTGCTACTCACTGAGCAAACCCGGTTGGCTAAATTCAATAAGACAATTGTGTGACTGTCTCTCACACTCAGTACTCAGTGTCCATGAAGGGTCGGCCTGGATATTTCTCGCACGGAGTAAACAAAGCATAACCAAGTATTGATTGGCACTCATAGAAGTAGAAGCATAGATTAGAGGACATGTTTAAAATGTTGCATGTACTTTTCAGGACGTTGCGATCAAGCCCATGTTGATTTTATAGGCAAATTTACGTTCCGTAGTTTACCATTGCAAACTACTGAGCGTAATCTTGCCAAGAAGGCAACAATCAGCTGAAAGATGCTGATGTTGACAGCGATGTCCTTTAAAGGATATGCGAACAAAAAAAATGTTTACCATCGCTTTCTGAACGAGAAATCAACATTTAAAGTCCAACTGACTGGTGTGTGGAATAAATCCACTAGCCCGTCATCAGCGCACACGGAGTTTGAGCGCCAGCGCAAGAGGCCTCACGGCTACGCTTATCTCTTGAGGACACACTAGACACCGTACGAATGTTGAGCCCTAATAAAAGTACAAGAAATAATTCATTTCTTTGTGTGTGGTCTCATTCTCATTCGCACCTTGCTGTCTTGACAGACGATAGTTTGTTACAATGTGCTTCAAAAAGGCATAATAACTAAACCGTAGCGAATGTGACTGATCAGGCCAATTTGCGCTGTAAATATATCGTCCAAAATAGATGTATGTGAACACACAGTCATTTCCACCATCACGCACCGTCTTACGTCTCCCGCGCTCAGTGTGTGATCTATCTGCAATCATTTTCCCCTTTGTCTTTATTCCATTTCTGAGATTTGCCCTCCATGCAACACGTTCGGCGGCGGCTTGTTCCCAAGATGCAATATAAATGTCTGCTTGGCCTAGTGTGTCATCTACTTCTTTCTTCTCATTCTCCTTCTGTGAGCATCAATCAATACTGTGTGTCGAAGGGACTATGGACGCAGTTCATAATCCCACATACCGCATTCGAAACACAGCAACGGGCAATTTGGCAACAGACCGCCAAGCGTTGGTTTTTATAAAATGGGATGAGAGCCGGCCGTTCAGAAAGCAATGGCAAACTACTGAACGTAAACTTACCAAGAGATCACAATACTTGTGAATTCGTTTATGTCCTATCCTCTTAAACAGGGAGTCCCTGTGGCCAAGTGATTTCGCCGCCTGCATAGGCTCCTAAGGGTGTGAGTTCCATTCTGCAATACGTCATTCGGTTCACGAGTGCAATTGTCTTGGAGACTCCTGGGGGTCATTGCTGGAGTAACTGCGGTTTTACATGTGTCTAAGCGTGATTTGTACGACGCTTCCGGCAGGTCGCCCTGGGGCAACACATATTCACATCCATCCACCCATCATGTGCCATGCCGATAAGCGTGGGCGGTCATGTTTTGCCATCTCACTCCATCACCAGAGTCGTGGATCGGGCGAGGCTGCTCCTATGGAGCACCCATTTACGCCGTTTCTCTGATTATCGATAAGATTGCAGTACATGATATTCTTGGCATCTGTAAAGAAGGTAGTTTGCCATTGCTTTCCTTCCTAGCAGTGACCATACTGGTCGATGACCATAGCCACTGTCTCCCGAAAAAGAGATCCTCTGTCTACCGTCGTGAAGCTGGAGACCATAACCTACAACTATCTGTTGAAATTTAGACAATTCAGATTAATGTGAATATGTGTAACATTGAAATATTTTGGTCACTTGAAACGTCACGAAAGTTAAGAGAGAACAATAATGGAGAGGTATATGCATGGGAAGAGAGGAAGAGGATGACCAAAGAGAAGATGGGTGCAGGATGTGGTGCTTATGATCGAGAGGTTTTCCGGAAGGTTGTTATGGGAGTGAGGTTCTGCAAAAGACATGCTACAGAATGAATGAATACTTCAGGTTGAGGGTTTTATCTTATTACTTTAGTTTATACTGTGTGATTTCTGCAGTATGAATCTGACGAGATGCAGCGAAATATGCCAGGCAATAAATCGTGCAATCTATTGTTTGTATGTCTTCGTTAATAAAATTCACGACGGGAAAACATTGGTTTGGATGCCAGAACTTGTGAGAACCACTGAGCTAAAATATTCAGTTGTGTGGTTTGTCAGTCACGCCCTGGGCTGAACTGTGTCATTGAAATATATGCTGATAAACAAAACGTATATTAGAGAAGGAAAACTGTAATCCAAAGTTATTCGACACCAGTACGTGTTTGCTCTATGTCAAAACAAAGATGGAAACTTGAGAAATATTATTGTTGTGAGCGTTAGATTCTCCTGTACCACACAACTCACTAAGCGGTGATTAGTTAACCGTATTTTGACTAAAACATATTTAACGTCTTTTTACTCCTGCAATCTCGGACTGCTATTACTTGTACTCATGTACTTCGGATATATATATATATATATATATATATATATATATATATATATATATATATATATATATATATATATATATATATTCGCATTTATACACACACATATATGTGTGTGTGCGTGTGTGAGTGAGTGAGTGAGTGTGTGTGTGTGGGAGGGGGGGGGGGGGAACGGGAAGAAAACTTGTTATTGAAAGAAACCGTCAAATCAATGGCGACAAGAACATAGACGAGGGCCAGGAAAGCTATCCATTTTAAAGTTAATTTCGTTCTGGCCTCAGACAAAACAAACATTGTTTTTGTGACTCTCTTTTCTGTTGTGTTTGCAAATGGTGTAATTTGATCGCGTGATTACAACTTGCCAGATAGGGCGATACACACCAGTGCGCATGTCTAGCTGAAAGATGATCGTGGTGGAAATGAGCTGGATAACAGCTGTGGTAAAACTGTCCAGGCGATGGCGATGTGGGTGTAGGAAGCTTTATTCACGATGTGGGTGTTTTAATGATATAGGTGTGTGAATCTTGGGGTTGGAATATGCGTGGTTTAGGTTTAGTGATGTAGGTGTGTGAAGCTTGGTGTACGAATGTGGGTGGTTTAGTAATGTTGAAGTGTGAAGCGTGATGCACAATGTGGGTGTTTTAGTGATGTAGGTGTGTGAAGGTTGGTATAGGAATGTGGGTGTGTTAGTGATGAGGGAAAGTGAAGCTTGGTGTAGGAATGTAGGTGTTTTAGTGATGTTATTGTGTGAAGTTTGATGTAGAAATGTGGGTGTTTTAGTGACTCAAGAGTTTGAAGCTTGATGTAGTAATGTGGGTGTTTTAGTGATGAGGGAAAGTGGAGTCTGGTGAAGTATGTGGATGTTTTAGTGATGCGTGAATGTGAAGTTTGATGTAGTAATGTGAAGCGACGCATGAGGAGACGCATGAGGAGACGCATGAGGAGACGCATGAGGAGACGCATGAGGAGACGCATGAGGAGACGCATGAGGAGACGCATGAGGAGACGCATGAGGAGACGCATGAGGAGACGCATGAGGAGGGGCATGAGGAGACGCATGAGGAGGGGCATGAGGAGGGGCATGAGGAGGCGCATGAGGAGGGGCATGAGGAGGGGCATGAGGAGGCGCATGAGGAGACGCATGAGGAGACGCATGAGGAGGGGCATGAGGAGGGGCATGAGGAGGGGCATGAGGAGACGCATGAGGAGACGCATGAGGAGACGCATGAGGAGACGCATGAGGAGGGGCATGAGGAGACGCATGAGGAGGGGCATGAGGAGGGGCATGAGGAGGCGCATGAGGAGACGCATGAGGAGACGCATGAGGAGGGGCATGAGGAGGGGCATGAGGAGGGGCATGAGGAGACGCATGAGGAGGGGCATGAGGAGGGGCATGAGGAGACGCATGAGGAGGGGCATGAGGAGGGGCATGAGGAGGGGCATGAGGAGGGGCATGAGGAGACGCATGAGGAGGGGCATGAGGAGGGGCATGAGGAGACGCATGAGGAGGGGCATGAGGAGGGGCATGAGGAGACGCATGAGGAGACGCATGAGGAGACGCATGAGGAGGGGCATGAGGAGGGGCATGAGGAGGGGCATGAGGAGGGGCATGAGGAGACGCATGAGGAGACGCATGAGGAGGGGCATGAGGAGGGGCATGAGGAGACGCATGAGGAGGGGCATGAGGAGGGGCATGAGGAGGGGCATGAGGAGGGGCATGAGGAGACGCATGAGGAGGGGCATGAGGAGGGGCATGAGGAGGGGCATGAGGAGGGGCATGAGGAGGGGCATGAGGAGGGGCATGAGGAGACGCATGAGGAGGGGCATGAGGAGACGCATGAGGAGACGCATGAGGAGACGCATGAGGAGGGGCATGAGGAGACGCATGAGGAGACGCATGAGGAGACGCATGAGGAGACGCATGAGGAGGGGCATGAGGAGACGCATGAGGAGACGCATGAGGAGGGGCATGAGGAGACGCATGAGGAGACGCATGAGGAGACGCATGAGGAGGGGCATGAGGAGACGCATGAGGAGGGGCATGAGGAGGGGCATGAGGAGGCGCATGAGGAGACGCATGAGGAGACGCATGAGGAGGGGCATGAGGAGGGGCATGAGGAGGGGCATGAGGAGACGCATGAGGAGGGGCATGAGGAGGGGCATGAGGAGACGCATGAGGAGGGGCATGAGGAGGGGCATGAGGAGGGGCATGAGGAGGGGCATGAGGAGACGCATGAGGAGGGGCATGAGGAGGGGCATGAGGAGACGCATGAGGAGGGGCATGAGGAGGGGCATGAGGAGACGCATGAGGAGACGCATGAGGAGACGCATGAGGAGGGGCATGAGGAGGGGCATGAGGAGGGGCATGAGGAGGGGCATGAGGAGACGCATGAGGAGACGCATGAGGAGGGGCATGAGGAGGGGCATGAGGAGACGCATGAGGAGGGGCATGAGGAGGGGCATGAGGAGGGGCATGAGGAGGGGCATGAGGAGACGCATGAGGAGGGGCATGAGGAGGGGCATGAGGAGGGGCATGAGGAGGGGCATGAGGAGGGGCATGAGGAGGGGCATGAGGAGACGCATGAGGAGGGGCATGAGGAGGGGCATGAGGAGACGCATGAGGAGGGGCATGAGGAGGGGCATGAGGAGACGCATGAGGAGGGGCATGAGGAGGGGCATGAGGAGACGCATGAGGAGGGGCATGAGGAGACGCATGAGGAGGGGCATGAGGAGGGGCATGAGGAGGGGCATGAGGAGACGCATGAGGAGGGGCATGAGGAGGGGCATGAGGAGACGCATGAGGAGGGGCATGAGGAGACGCATGAGGAGGGGCATGAGGAGGGGCATGAGGAGGGGCATGAGGAGACGCATGAGGAGGGGCATGAGGAGGGGCATGAGGAGGGGCATGAGGAGGGGCATGAGGAGGGTATAACAGTGTGTAATATAAGACGAAGGCCGGTCGTTTGTTTGTTGATAAAACGTTTATTGGCTTAATATAACCAAGCTTCGATGTACACCTCCATTCGCTACTCAAGCTGGGTTCTAACTGCCCATACCAACCCAATACGTCACGATTGAGCATCTCCCCCCCCTTTCAGTCTCAATGCTCAATCGTGCTGTATCGGAGTTTTCCAATAGACCCCAATTATACCTACACTGTTACACCTCCCCATATTACTTAAAGAATTTTCCTTTTAAAGGAAAAATCTTTACTTCTAATCCCCATACTCTATTCCCTACTTGTCTTTTAACCTTCGCCCATACATCTTTTACTCTTCTCCCAGTGCTATGATCTGTCTATAACCTCCCCATATACTTCTTCTTTCCTTTTTTATTTCCCCAACATTTCATAGTTATCTACTACGTAATTCTTCATTTCTGGTTCTTTCTGGTTATCTGTATCAAATATACATATCATAAGAACAGCTCATAAATTCTGTGTCAAAAATTATGATCTTATACAATTCCTCATTCTCATAAATTCTGTGTCAAAAATTATGATCTTATACGAGTCCTCATTCTTTCAAACCCCAGGACGTACAAAAACAATGTAGTTAGAAAAAGTAAAGAAGTGGTGCGCACCAAATAAAGAACATGAAGAATGAATACACGACATGACCACATGGACATATTGTAAATGTACATTTAAGACATTCACCCTTTACCTCCCTTGCCAATAAAAAAATTTTTTTTTTGTAAAATAATTTTTTAAAACACCTTTAAGAAATATATTATTGTTTGTTATAAAACAATTTGGCATAAGTTTTCATGAACCTTTTATATTTCACATTGACATTGCCAACCACAATTCCGTTCCTCTTCCGTTATCTCACCTTTTACCATGAGCCCATGTTCATATTTTATGAACAACTTAAATATAATTAAAGCTGGTATTTCACAGCACCTATATCTTTCCCCCGTACAACCCATCCTGTTATTTTATAAATAAAGTGACGTGTGTGCAGACCCTGGATACGTCTATCCATTCGTGCATACACGTTCACCAACCATGGTTTCCCACTAGTTAATGAATGCATAGTTTCCCCTTACCTTGGACAAATTTGTTTTTATCAACTCTTTTCTTAACGAAAAACCTTTAGCAAAACCTCCTTCATTTGAAACTTAAATTTACTTAACTAACTTTACAAGCATTTAACTCAATATACCAAATCATTCATGTAATCAAAATAAAATGAACACAACCTCCAAATTAATCTAGAAGAAAAAAAAACACATTTTAAAATGACATAACATGCATGTTATCAAATCAGAATAAAATATCCTATTCTACCTATCACTATTGGACACTTTTACGGACCAATAGTTCTTGTCAACTCAAATGCTATGAACACAATCACCCTACTCTAAACCAATTACTCAAACAATAACAATCATATTTCAAGACCAAATCAAGAAAACAAAATGAGGTATTACAACTTAGGCTCAATAAAACAACCAAACAACATCCCTCATTTTCTAGTAGTAACTCAAGCATAAAAACATTTCTTATATGACTCATAACTCATAAAACTTAGATTTCATAAACACCGTTTTCAACACAATTTTAACTCTCTTAAAATTACTACCAGCATTAGGCTCTCATAAATGACGCATATCCAGTATTTATATGACCGAGAAGACTAAACCTCCTATCTATATATCTGTTATTTACAGATCAATTATGAACATATCTGTTCTATCTAGATAAACAAATCAGTAATCCAGAATTATCTATTTATTATCTCTTAACAGCACATAGTATCCTGAATAAGCTCTTAAGTAAGCACTGTAACCTATATCCAACATTAACTCAATGTAGCCATCCTCTACTTATCAACGTACTTGTGATCTATCCTGTCTATTATTATTATAACTTGTTAACCCCTATCTTTAAACACGGCACTTCTAACCTCAATAAAACAAATACATTCACCCACTGTACTAATATCTCAAAACCACTTTTTCCACCGTTTCGTATACTTCTTCTTGTTATCTACAGTACTTTCGATTTATCTACCTCTTACGTTTCCATTTCCTCAACAACTCTAAGTTTCTCTGAATAAGTGCTAACTCTATATCAACATCTTCTTCTTCGTACAACCTACTAGCCTCTTCCATACTACTACTTGACTCTGACTTTTCATCCATTTCTTCTTCTTCGTCTGTATGTCTCTCTTTAGCTGCCGCTAATTTCTTCCGTTCAACATCCCACCTAATTTGTCGATCATTCTTTCTTAAGGATCTTTCTAGTATAGGTATATCGTCTCCGCTTGTTGAATCATCTCTAATTCTTCTCTGTCTTTTTACTTCTTTATCTCTTTGACTGTCCATTCTTCTTTTTGTTGCTTGCCTAGTATTTTTAAATGGAGCACCTGTGTCTTCTTCCATACTATCATAATGAGTTTCATTTGTCCCTTCTTCTTCCATTCTTTTCGGAATTGTCTGTTCTTGTTCTTCGTAACTTGGATTTGCTAACAACTGATTTTGTTCTGGTTCTTTTCTAAGATCTGGGGTTACTGTAGCTCTTCCAAGATCTGGAGTTATTGTAACAACTTGTTCATCCAAAAATTTTGCATCCGAATAACAATTATTATTATAATTATTATTTTCTATCTCATTTTCATCTCTTCTTAAGTGTTCAACATGTGTCCTATCTACTTGTCCCGTGACCTGGTTCTTGATACTATCCGATACTGGGCCGATATAACTCTCATCGAACCTGAATTATTCCAAGCTCAATTACAAAATATTCAAACCTGCACGTATTAGTTATTTCCATATAACCATGGTCTTACTGCCTTCATGAGACTTCTAGTTTTGTCCAACGCTGCTTCAGTCTTTTGTTGTTTTTGTGTTCTACTTTCCAATAGATAAACATCTTTCTTTTTAAAAGTATCATTTGCTCCCATCCTTGGAATTCGTCTCCTGGCTTTTGCTACTTTTCCGCCATATATACTGTTATCTTGTTCCGAAGAGTCACTAACTAAACATTCGCCTGCTTGTCTACCAGCAAGCATACCGTACGAGGAAACATCTCGCCTCGAGTCAGGATCGTTCCTAATCATTCCTTTTAAATCTCTGTCTGGTGTACATTCTATATCAAAATCTGTGAGGTCTGAAAATTCTGATTCATAAGATTCTTCGGTTCCACATCCATGATTATACCTGAGCAAAGTTTTTCCATTTCTAGCCTTAACACTCTTTCTAATTTTCTTTCTGCTGTCTTCTATCTTAGGTTGTCTAACTTCTGTACCTGTGTCTCTCTTTAATGCAACGGTGTTTCTCTTCGTCAGTTTCAAGTCAGTTGGCTTTGATTGAGTTTCTACCAACGCGGTTTGATTTCCCTTCGTTATCTTGTTGTTTGGTTGTATCTGGGTTTTCTTTCCTACTGTATCAACTTGTGTCTGTGTGTTCCGTTCTACTACTTCAATCATCTGCGTCTGTGTCTCTCTTTCCAGTCTACCCCTAAAAATTGAAAATACCTGTCGATCATCAGCTAAGGTTCTATTAGTCTGATGCTGCTTTTCTCCTTTGTTTGACTTTGCGAGTGCATATCTCAATCTTCTGATTTCAAACCATTGATTTCGTAATGTTTTCTGCTCCTCACTATTAGATGGCCAGTTCCATTTTTTCTTATAAAAATTCTGTCTCTGCCAACTATTTTCTTCTGGCTTGCCATGTTGTCTCTCTTCATACCTTCGTGTTCTCGTCACTTCGTTTACATTCCATCTGTGACAGTTTCTGTCGTTGTTATAAAGCGGTTGTTTTCTAAAGCAGGTTGAGCTTTGACGTGGCCTTGGCGTAATGGTATCATACTGGCCATTCGACTGTAAACCTCGACTACATTGTCTTCTATCATTTTTTTCCAGTGTCATAATTTCTGCGCTGGTTTGATTAACTCCACGTCTTCTTTGCATTTCTCGAAAATTTCTATTTGTTCTACTATGCACACTTCTATTCTGTGTATTAAACTGAGCACATCTGTTACTACAAAATCCAAAAACGTGTCCCCTTTGACCACAGCTCCGACAAACCATATTTGTTTTATTTGTATTACTTACCGTTTCTCTTACAGACTTTCTCCTTTTTTCTAGTGAATATATTTGGGCTGTATTTCTTCTGGATGAATGGATCAATTCATTCATTCTCAGGTTCTCTTTTCTTCCGCGTCCGCGTTTGTTAACAATTCTTTCCTGCGTTCTCGTACCTGTAAAATTCCTACGTCTATCTTCAACATTCCTACTCACCTTGTTAATGTCATGTCTACCCTGTGTATTCGACTGGACACGCCTGTTATTGCAAAACCGAAAAACATGTCCCCGTTGACCACAATTCCAACAGACAATATTTGTACCATTTGTGTTACCTACTGTTTCTCTTGTAGGGTATCTCATATTTCTTCTTTCCTCATTATCATACCTATTTCTACCTTGTAACGTCTGTATACCTCCTCTCCTATTCCATCCGAATCTTGTTTGTCCTATTTCCATAGGTTCCTCAACTCTGTCATCTCGACTACTTCCCACTTCTCGTCCTGTTCTTAATCTAAACCTTCGTCTCAAATTTTCCTCTTGCACCGCAATATCCACCGCTTGTGATAACCTCTCAGGGTTATCCCTCATCAGTTTAAATTTCAAACCATCAGATTTGATGCCATCCACAAAAATCCCTACCAACATCCTTTCCACCTCCTCCCCTCGCACATTCTGTCCTAAGAATGCCTCTTCAGCCAGGTTAATCAACCTATCGCTAAACAACTGCACCGTTTCTCCGTTATTTTGTTTAGCCTGCCTCAACACCGAAAATGCATGTTGCGGATCCGTAATTTCTGCATATTTTCTTGCTAGGTCCTCTTTGAATTGTTCCCATGTCTCATCTACCCCAGCCTCTAATTTTCTTCTTATATGATGTGAGACCGGTTCTGTTGCCGTCTGATACGCTAGTCTCATTTTCTCTTCATCTGTTGCCGAGATCAAATAGGCATATTTTTCTATAGAGGTGACCCACTTCTTATAGTCCTTAGCCTGTCCACTAAATTTCATAATTTCTGTTGCCATCCCCTGTTGTTTGACCACCATATTAAGTCGGCCTACTGCTGTTCCTACGCCTGTCAGAACTTGTGCTAAGGTGTCCTGTTCCGCCATGCTGAAAAAAAATAGCAAAACAAAGCAAGCAACCAATCACACAATTATAATTTCCCAAATCCCAACCAGCACAATTCAGTTGGTTATAATATTGTAAGATGTTACATTAATCAGAAGAAGCACCAACGATGTCCTGTCTGAGCATAGGAATAATGAACCCTGTCCTCGAAAAAAAACTCAAACTGGTGGCAATCAGAAGAAGGTTCCTTGTAGATAATGTTCTGTACTCCACTCTAATAAATGAATTCGGAACCTCACGGGATTCTATTTCTAAATTACTCTGTTACCTTCAGTTCAGTTCAAGCAACCAGATCCCGCATTAGGTGAAACTCAGTCTCAGAGTTCAGGTGGTGGAGTTCAGATACCATTTCTCCTCCCTCAGGTACTCTCGTCCTTCTCATGGGCTGCCAGAAAATTCTTCAACCCCTGGTTGGGTCACATCTCATGGGCTGCCGGAAAATCTTCAACCCCTGGCTGGGTCCCTTCCTTGATTCTCAGGTGGGTACTTCAACGTCGTTTGGAATGGGTCATAGGATTAACGTGGCCCAAGGATGGATCAGGTGTTTGGGTCGTAGGATCAACAAGGCCCAAGGATGGATCAGGTGTTTGGGTCGTAGGATTAACGTGGCCCAAGGATGGATCAGGATCAGCCAAGGCCCAACGATAATGGCGTGTCTTAAGAACTTATGGCCCGATCAACGATCATGCTGTCCTGACAACTCCTGATTAGCTCTTTAACTTTGAGGAACTTAAATTGCTGGTTTGCCCAAACTTTCAGGACAGGATCACTCCTGGTCAATCAAAATGATGTAAGGCAGCGGCTTTGATGGCTCTTGCTAACAGTCAACCTGCAGAAGGGCGGCCATACAAACTTTCTTCACCGTGACCTCTGCAAAACGGCTGGTACAACAAACTTCTTATCTGAAGTCTTAAAAAAGACTTACAAAGGACCACTCCTGGTCGAGCTTTTGGCCTTTGTATTCAGATATTATTACTATCTCGTCTTATAACTTGCTGGCCATCTTTTGGTGCGGCTGTTACCAGGTTCAATAGTTGTTTTTTCACGTGCCGCTTGAATCTTTCCGCGACGACGTTATTCAACTCCGACTTTGCATAGTTTTATCTTTCTCATTCTCAGGTTCGCATCCTGGTCGAGCGGCTCCATTTCGCCTCTTATAACAGTGTGTAATATAAGACGAAGGCCGGTCGTTTGTTTGTTGATAAAACGTTTATTGGCTTAATATAACCAAGCTTCGATGTACACCTCCATTCGCTACTCAAGCTGGGTTCTAACTGCCCATACCAACCCAATACGTCACGATTGAGCATCTCCCCCCCCTTTCAGTCTCAATGCTCAATCGTGCTGTATCGGAGTTTTCCAATAGACCCCAATTATACCTACACTGTTACAAGGGGCATGAGGAGGGGCATGAGGAGACGCATGAGGAGGGGCATGAGGAGGGGCATGAGGAGGGGCATGAGGAGGGGCATGAGGAGGGGCATGAGGAGGGGCATGAGGAGGGGCATGAGGAGGGGCATGAGGAGGGGCATGAGGAGGGGCATGAGGAGACGCATGAGGAGACGCATGAGGAGGGGCATGAGGAGGGGCATGAGGAGACGCATGAGGAGGGGCATGAGGAGGGGCATGAGGAGACGCATGAGGAGGGGCATGAGGAGACGCATGAGGAGGGGCATGAGGAGGGGCATGAGGAGACGCATGAGGAGGGGCATGAGGAGGGGCATGAGGAGACGCATGAGGAGGGGCATGAGGAGACGCATGAGGAGACGCATGAGGAGGGGCATGAGGAGACGCATGAGGAGGGGCATGAGGAGGGGCATGAGGAGGGGCATGAGGAGACGCATGAGGAGGGGCATGAGGAGGGGCATGAGGAGGGGCATGAGGAGACGCATGAGGAGGGGCATGAGGAGGGGCATGAGGAGACGCATGAGGAGGGGCATGAGGAGGGGCATGAGGAGACGCATGAGGAGGGGCATGAGGAGACGCATGAGGAGACGCATGAGGAGACGCATGAGGAGACGCATGAGGAGGGGCATGAGGAGACGCATGAGGAGGGGCATGAGGAGACGCATGAGGAGGGGCATGAGGAGGGGCATGAGGAGGGGCATGAGGAGACGCATGAGGAGACGCATGAGGAGGGGCATGAGGAGGGGCATGAGGAGGGGCATGAGGAGACGCATGAGGAGGGGCATGAGGAGGGGCATGAGGAGACGCATGAGGAGGGGCATGAGGAGGGGCATGAGGAGACGCATGAGGAGACGCATGAGGAGACGCATGAGGAGACGCATGAGGAGACGCATGAGGAGGGGCATGAGGAGACGCATGAGGAGGGGCATGAGGAGACGCATGAGGAGGGGCATGAGGAGACGCATGAGGAGGGGCATGAGGAGACGCATGAGGAGGGGCATGAGGAGACGCATGAGGAGACGCATGAGGAGGGGCATGAGGAGGGGCATGAGGAGACGCATGAGGAGGGGCATGAGGAGACGCATGAGGAGGGGCATGAGGAGACGCATGAGGAGGGGCATGAGGAGACGCATGAGGAGGGGCATGAGGAGACGCATGAGGAGGGGCATGAGGAGGGGCATGAGGAGGGGCATGAGGAGACGCATGAGGAGACGCATGAGGAGACGCATGAGGAGGGGCATGAGGAGGGGCATGAGGAGGGGCATGAGGAGACGCATGAGGAGACGCATGAGGAGGGGCATGAGGAGGGGCATGAGGAGACGCATGAGGAGACGCATGAGGAGACGCATGAGGAGGGGCATGAGGAGGGGCATGAGGAGGGGCATGAGGAGGGGCATGAGGAGGGGCATGAGGAGACGCATGAGGAGGGGCATGAGGAGGGGCATGAGGAGACGCATGAGGAGGGGCATGAGGAGGGGCATGAGGAGACGCATGAGGAGACGCATGAGGAGACGCATGAGGAGACGCATGAGGAGACGCATGAGGAGGGGCATGAGGAGGGGCATGAGGAGACGCATGAGGAGGGGCATGAGGAGACGCATGAGGAGGGGCATGAGGAGACGCATGAGGAGACGCATGAGGAGGGGCATGAGGAGACGCATGAGGAGACGCATGAGGAGGGGCATGAGGAGGGGCATGAGGAGGGGCATGAGGAGACGCATGAGGAGACACATGAGGAGACGCATGAGGAGACGCATGAGGAGACGCATGAGGAGACGCATGAGGAGACGCATGAGGAGACGCATGAGGAGGGGCATGAGGAGGGGCATGAGGAGACGCATGAGGAGACGCATGAGGAGACGCATGAGGAGGGGCATGAGGAGACGCATGAGGAGACGCATGAGGAGGGGCATGAGGAGACGCATGAGGAGGGGCATGAGGAGGGGCATGAGGAGGGGCATGATGAGGGGCATGAGGAGACGCATGAGGAGGGGCATGAGGAGACGCATGAGGAGGGGCATGAGGAGGGGCATGAGGAGACGCATGAGGAGGGGCATGAGGAGACGCATGAGGAGACGCATGAGGACACGCATGAGGAGGGGCATGAGGAGACGCATGAGGAGACGCATGAGGAGGGGCATGAGGAGGGGCATGAGGAGACGCATGAGGAGGGGCATGAGGAGGGGCATGAGGAGACGCATGAGGAGGGGCATGAGGAGATGCATGAGGAGACGCATGAGGAGGGGCATAAGGAGACGCATGAGGAGGGGCATGAGGAGACGCATGAGGAGGGGCATGAGGAGACACATGAGGAGGGGCATGAGGAGACGCATGAGGAGACGCATGAGGAGGGGCATGAGGAGACGCATGAGGAGGGGCATGAGGAGACGCATGAGGAGACGCATGAGGAGACGCATGAGGAGGGGCATGAGGAGGGGCATGAGGAGACGCATGAGGAGACGCATGAGGAGACGCATGAGGAGACGCATGAGGAGACGCATGAGGAGACGCATGAGGAGGGGCATGAGGAGACGCATGAGGAGGGGCATGAGGAGGGGCATGAGGAGGGGCATGATGAGGGGCATGAGGAGACGCATGAGGAGGGGCATGAGGAGACGCATGAGGAGGGGCATGAGGAGACGCATGAGGAGGGGCATGAGGAGACGCATGAGGAGACGCATGAGGAGACGCATGAGGAGACGCATGAGGAGACGCATGAGGACACGCATGAGGAGGGGCATGAGGAGACGCATGAGGAGACGCATGAGGAGGGGCATGAGGAGGGGCATGAGGAGGGGCATGAGGAGGGGCATGAGGAGACGCATGAGGAGACGCATGAGGAGGGGCATGAGGAGACGCATGAGGAGACGCATGAGGAGACGCATGAGGAGGGGCATGAGGAGGGGCATGAGGAGGGGCATGATGAGGGGCATGAGGAGACGCATGAGGAGGGGCATGAGGAGACGCATGAGGAGGGGCATGAGGAGGGGCATGAGGAGACGCATGAGGAGGGGCATGAGGAGACGCATGAGGAGACGCATGAGGAGACGCATGAGGAGGGGCATGAGGAGACGCATGAGGAGACGCATGAGGAGGGGCATGAGGAGACGCATGAGGAGGGGCATGAGGAGACGCATGAGGAGACGCATGAGGAGACGCATGAGGAGACGCATGAGGAGGGGCATGAGGAGACGCATGAGGAGACGCATGAGGAGGGGCATGAGGAGACGCATGAGGACACGCATGAGGAGGGGCATGAGGAGACGCATGAGGAGACGCATGAGGAGACGCATGAGGAGGGGCATGAGGAGGGGCATGAGGAGGGGCATGATGAGGGGCATGAGGAGACGCATGAGGAGGGGCATGAGGAGACGCATGAGGAGGAGCATGAGGAGGGGCATGAGGAGACGCATGAGGAGGGGCATGAGGAGACGCATGAGGAGACGCATGAGGAGACGCATGAGGAGGGGCATGAGGAGACGCATGAGGAGACGCATGAGGAGGGGCATGAGGAGACGCATGAGGAGGGGCATGAGGAGACGCATGAGGAGACGCATGAGGAGACGCATGAGGAGGGGCATGAGGAGACGCATGAGGAGGGGCATGAGGAGACGCATGAGGACACGCATGAGGAGGGGCATGAGGAGACGCATGAGGAGACGCATGAGGAGACGCATGAGGAGACGCATGAGGAGGGGCATGAGGAGGGGCATGATGAGGGGCATGAGGAGACGCATGAGGAGGGGCATGAGGAGACGCATGAGGAGGGGCATGAGGAGGGGCATGAGGAGACGCATGAGGAGGGGCATGAGGAGACGCATGAGGAGACGCATGA
Organism: Cepaea hortensis; assembly: GCA_963921405.1. Taxonomy (NCBI): domain Eukaryota; kingdom Metazoa; phylum Mollusca; class Gastropoda; order Stylommatophora; family Helicidae; genus Cepaea; species Cepaea hortensis. The sequence goes on from OY992882.1 coordinate 111,505,832, forward strand.
GGAGACGCATGAGGAGACGCATGAGGAGACGCATGAGGAGGGGCATGAGGAGACGCATGAGGAGACGCATGAGGAGGGGCATGAGGAGATGCATGAGGAGGGGCATGAGGAGACGCATGAGGAGACGCATGAGGAGGGGCATGAGGAGACGCATGAGGAGACGCATGAGGAGACGCATGAGGAGACGCATGAGGAGACGCATGAGGAGGGGCATGAGGAGGGGCATGAGGAGACGCATGAGGAGGGGCATGAGGAGACGCATGAGGAGACGCATGAGGAGGGGCATGAGGAGGGGCATGAGGAGGGGCATGAGGAGACGCATGAGGAGACGCATGAGGAGACGCATGAGGAGACGCATGAGGAGACGCATGAGGAGACGCATGAGGAGGGGCATGAGGAGGGGCATGAGGAGACGCATGAGGAGACGCATGAGGAGGGGCATGAGGAGACGCATGAGGAGACGCATGAGGAGGGGCATGAGGAGACGCATGAGGAGACGCATGAGGAGGGGCATGAGGAGACGCATGAGGAGGGGCATGAGGAGACGCATGAGGAGGGGCATGAGGAGACGCATGAGGAGGGGCATGAGGAGGGGCATGAGGAGACGCATGAGGAGACGCATGAGGAGACGCATGAGGAGACGCATGAGGAGACGCATGAGGAGGGGCATGAGGAGGGGCATGAGGAGACGCATGAGGAGACGCATGAGGAGACGCATGAGGAGACGCATGAGGAGACGCATGAGGAGACGCATGAGGAGGGGCATGAGGAGACGCATGAGGAGACGCATGAGGAGACGCATGAGGAGACGCATGAGGAGACGCATGAGGAGGGGCATGAGGAGACGCATGAGGAGGGGCATGAGGAGACGCATGAGGAGGGGCATGAGGAGGGGCATGAGGAGACGCATGAGGAGGGGCATGAGGAGACGCATGAGGAGACGCATGAGGAGACGCATGAGGAGACGCATGAGGAGACGCATGAGGAGACGCATGAGGAGGGGCATGAGGAGACGCATGAGGAGGGGCATGAGGAGGGGCATGAGGAGACACATGAGGAGGGGCATGAGGAGACGCATGAGGAGACGCATGAGGAGGGGCATGAGGAGACGCATGAGGAGGGGCATGAGGAGACGCATGAGGAGACGCATGAGGAGATGCATGAGGAGACGCATGAGGAGACGCATGAGGAGACGCATGAGGAGGGGCATGAGGAGACGCATGAGGAGGGGCATGAGGAGGGGCATGAGGAGACGCATGAGGAGACGCATGAGGAGACGCATGAGGAGACGCATGAGGAGGGGCATGAGGAGACGCATGAGGAGGGGCATGAGGAGACGCATGAGGAGGGGCATGAGGAGACGCATGAGGAGGGGCATGAGGAGACGCATGAGGAGACGCATGAGGAGACGCATGAGGAGGGACATGAGGAGACGCATGAGGAGGGGCATGAGGAGACGCATGAGGAGACGCATGAGAAGACGCATGAGGAGACGCATGAGGAGACGCATGAGGAGGGGCATGAGGAGGGGCATGAGGAGGGGCATGAGGAGACGCATGAGGAGACGCATGAGGAGGGGCATGAGGAGGGGCATGAGGAGACGCATGAGGAGACGCATGAGGAGGGGCATGAGGAGACGCATGAGGAGGGGCATGAGGAGACGCATGAGGAGGGGCATGAGGAGACACATGAGGAGGGGCATGAGGAGACGCATGAGGAGACGCATGAGGAGGGGCATGAGGAGACGCATGAGGAGGGGCATGAGGAGACGCATGAGGAGACGCATGAGGAGATGCATGAGGAGACGCATGAGGAGACGCATGAGGAGACGCATGAGGAGGGGCATGAGGAGACGCATGAGGAGGGGCATGAGGAGACGCATGAGGAGACGCATGAGGAGACGCATGAGGAGACGCATGAGGAGGGGCATGAGGAGACGCATGAGGAGGGGCATGAGGAGACGCATGAGGAGGGGCATGAGGAGACGCATGAGGAGACGCATGAGGAGACGCATGAGGAGGGACATGAGGAGACGCATGAGGAGGGGCATGAGGAGACACATGAGGAGACGCATGAGAAGACGCATGAGGAGACGCATGAGGAGACGCATGAGGAGGGGCATGAGGAGGGGCATGAGGAGACGCATGAGGAGACGCATGAGGAGGGGCATGAGGAGACGCATGAGGAGACGCATGAGGAGACGCATGAGGAGACGCATGAGGAGGGGCATGAGGAGACGCATGAGGAGACGCATGAGGAGACGCATGAGGAGATGCATGAGGAGACGCATGAGGAGACGCATGAGGAGACGCATGAGGAGACGCATGAGGAGATGCATGAGGAGACGCATGAGGAGACGCATGAGGAGACGCATGAGGAGACGCATGAGGAGATGCATGAGGAGACGCATGAGGAGACGCATGAGGAGGGGCATGAGGAGACGCATGAGGAGACGCATGAGGAGGGGCATGAGGAGACGCATGAGGAGGGGCATGAGGAGACGCATGAGGAGACGCATGAGGAGGGGCATGAGGAGACGCACGAGGAGGGGCATGAGGAGACGCATGAGGAGACGCATGAGGAGGGGCATGAGGAGACGCACGAGGAGATGCATGAGGAGACGCATGAGGAGACGCATAAGGAGACGCATGAGGAGACGCATGAGGAGACGCATGAGGAGACGCATGAGGAGGGGCATGAGGAGGGGCATGAGGAGGGGCATGAGGAGGGGCATGAGGAGACGCATGAGGAGACGCATGAGGAGACGCATGAGGAGACACATGAGGAGACGCATGAGGAGACGCATGAGGAGACGCATGAGGAGACGCATGAGGAGACGCATGAGGAGACGCATGAGGAGGGGCATGAGGAGGCGCATGAGGAGACGCATGAGGAGACGCATGAGGAGGGGCATGAGGAGGGGCATGAGGAGACGCATGAGGAGACGCATGAGGAGACGCATGAGGAGGGGCATGAGGAGACGCATGAGGAGGGGCATGAGGAGGGGCATGAGGAGACGCATGAGGAGGGGCATGAGGAGACGCATGAGGAGACGCATGAGGAGACGCATGAGGAGACGCATGAGGAGACGCATGAGGAGACGCATGAGGAGACGCATGAGGAGGGGCATGAGGAGGGGCATGAGGAGACGCATGAGGAGGGGCATGAGGAGACGCATGAGGAGACGCATGAGGAGGGGCATGAGGAGGGGCATGAGGAGGGGCATGAGGAGACGCATGAGGAGACGCATGAGGAGACGCATGAGGAGACGCATGAGGAGACGCATGAGGAGACGCATGAGGAGGGGCATGAGGAGGGGCATGAGGAGACCCATGAGGAGACGCATGAGGAGGGGCATGAGGAGACGCATGAGGAGACGCATGAGGAGGGGCATGAGGAGACGCATGAGGAGACGCATGAGGAGGGGCATGAGGAGACGCATGAGGAGGGGCATGAGGAGACGCATGAGGAGGGGCATGAGGAGACGCATGAGGAGGGGCATGAGGAGGGGCATGAGGAGACGCATGAGGAGACGCATGAGGAGACGCATGAGGAGACGCATGAGGAGACGCATGAGGAGGGGCATGAGGAGGGGCATGAGGAGACGCATGAGGAGACGCATGAGGAGACGCATGAGGAGACGCATGAGGAGACGCATGAGGAGACGCATGAGGAGGGGCATGAGGAGACGCATGAGGAGACGCATGAGGAGACGCATGAGGAGACGCATGAGGAGACGCATGAGGAGGGGCATGAGGAGACGCATGAGGAGGGGCATGAGGAGACGCATGAGGAGGGGCATGAGGAGGGGCATGAGGAGACGCATGAGGAGGGGCATGAGGAGACGCATGAGGAGACGCATGAGGAGACGCATGAGGAGACGCATGAGGAGACGCATGAGGAGACGCATGAGGAGGGGCATGAGGAGACGCATGAGGAGGGGCATGAGGAGGGGCATGAGGAGACACATGAGGAGGGGCATGAGGAGACGCATGAGGAGACGCATGAGGAGGGGCATGAGGAGACGCATGAGGAGGGGCATGAGGAGACGCATGAGGAGACGCATGAGGAGATGCATGAGGAGACGCATGAGGAGACGCATGAGGAGACGCATGAGGAGGGGCATGAGGAGACGCATGAGGAGGGGCATGAGGAGGGGCATGAGGAGACGCATGAGGAGACGCATGAGGAGACGCATGAGGAGACGCATGAGGAGGGGCATGAGGAGACGCATGAGGAGGGGCATGAGGAGACGCATGAGGAGGGGCATGAGGAGACGCATGAGGAGGGGCATGAGGAGACGCATGAGGAGACGCATGAGGAGACGCATGAGGAGGGACATGAGGAGACGCATGAGGAGGGGCATGAGGAGACGCATGAGGAGACGCATGAGAAGACGCATGAGGAGACGCATGAGGAGACGCATGAGGAGGGGCATGAGGAGGGGCATGAGGAGGGGCATGAGGAGACGCATGAGGAGACGCATGAGGAGGGGCATGAGGAGGGGCATGAGGAGACGCATGAGGAGACGCATGAGGAGGGGCATGAGGAGACGCATGACGAGGGGCATGAGGAGACGCATGAGGAGGGGCATGAGGAGACACATGAGGAGGGGCATGAGGAGACGCATGAGGAGACGCATGAGGAGGGGCATGAGGAGACGCATGAGGAGGGGCATGAGGAGACGCATGAGGAGACGCATGAGGAGATGCATGAGGAGACGCATGAGGAGACGCATGAGGAGACGCATGAGGAGGGGCATGAGGAGACGCATGAGGAGGGGCATGAGGAGACGCATGAGGAGACGCATGAGGAGACGCATGAGGAGACGCATGAGGAGGGGCATGAGGAGACGCATGAGGAGGGGCATGAGGAGACGCATGAGGAGGGGCATGAGGAGACGCATGAGGAGACGCATGAGGAGACGCATGAGGAGGGACATGAGGAGACGCATGAGGAGGGGCATGAGGAGACACATGAGGAGACGCATGAGAAGACGCATGAGGAGACGCATGAGGAGACGCATGAGGAGGGGCATGAGGAGGGGCATGAGGAGACGCATGAGGAGACGCATGAGGAGGGGCATGAGGAGACGCATGAGGAGACGCATGAGGAGACGCATGAGGAGACGCATGAGGAGGGGCATGAGGAGACGCATGAGGAGACGCATGAGGAGACGCATGAGGAGATGCATGAGGAGACGCATGAGGAGACGCATGAGGAGACGCATGAGGAGACGCATGAGGAGATGCATGAGGAGACGCATGAGGAGACGCATGAGGAGACGCATGAGGAGACGCATGAGGAGATGCATGAGGAGACGCATGAGGAGACGCATGAGGAGGGGCATGAGGAGACGCATGAGGAGACGCATGAGGAGGGGCATGAGGAGACGCATGAGGAGGGGCATGAGGAGACGCATGAGGAGACGCATGAGGAGGGGCATGAGGAGACGCACGAGGAGGGGCATGAGGAGACGCATGAGGAGACGCATGAGGAGGGGCATGAGGAGACGCACGAGGAGATGCATGAGGAGACGCATGAGGAGACGCATAAGGAGACGCATGAGGAGACGCATGAGGAGACGCATGAGGAGACGCATGAGGAGGGGCATGAGGAGGGGCATGAGGAGGGGCATGAGGAGGGGCATGAGGAGACGCATGAGGAGACGCATGAGGAGACGCATGAGGAGACACATGAGGAGACGCATGAGGAGACGCATGAGGAGACGCATGAGGAGACGCATGAGGAGACGCATGAGGAGACGCATGAGGAGGGGCATGAGGAGGCGCATGAGGAGACGCATGAGGAGACGCATGAGGAGGGGCATGAGGAGGGGCATGAGGAGACGCATGAGGAGACGCATGAGGAGACGCATGAGGAGGGGCATGAGGAGACGCATGAGGAGGGGCATGAGGAGGGGCATGAGGAGACGCATGAGGAGGGGCATGAGGAGACGCATGAGGAGACGCATGAGGAGACGCATGAGGAGACGCATGAGGAGACGCATGAGGAGACGCATGAGGAGACGCATGAGGAGACGCATGAGGAGACGCATGAGGAGGGGCATGAGGAGACGCATGAGGAGACGCATGAGGAGACGCATGAGGAGACGCATGAGGAGACGCATGAGGAGACGCATGAGGAGACGCATGAGGAGGGGCATGAGGAGACGCATGAGGAGACGCATGAGGAGGGGCATGAAGAGACGCATGAGGAGGGGCATGAGGAGACGCATGAGGAGACGCATGAGGAGACGCATGAGGAGACGCATGAGGAGACGCATGAGGAGACGCATGAGGAGACGCATGAGGAGGGGCATGAGGAGACGCATGAGGAGACGCATGAGGAGACGCATGAGGAGGGGCATGAGGAGACGCATGAGGAGGGGCATGAGGAGACGCATGAGGAGGGGCATGAGGAGACGCATGAGGAGACGCATGAGGAGACGCATGAGGAGACGCATGAGGAGGGGCATGAGGAGACGCATGAGGAGGGGCATGAGGAGACGCATGAGGAGACGCATGAGGAGACGGATGAGGAGACGCATGAGGAGGGGCATGAGGAGACGCATGAGGAGACGCATGAGGAGACGCATGAGGAGGGGCATGAGGAGACGCATGAGGAGGGGCATGAGGAGACGCATGAGGAGACGCATGAGGAGGGGCATGAGGAGACGCATGAGGAGGGGCATGAGGAGGGGCATGAGGAGGGGCATGAGGAGACGCATGAGGAGGGGCATGAGGAGGGGCATGAGGAGGGGCATGAGGAGACGCATGAGGAGGGGCATGAGGAGGGGCATGAGGAGACGCATGAGGAGGGGCATGAGGAGGGGCATGAGGAGACGCATGAGGAGGGGCATGAGGAGACGCATGAGGAGACGCATGAGGAGACGCATGAGGAGACGCATGAGGAGGGGCATGAGGAGACACATGAGGAGGGGCATGAGGAGACGCATGAGGAGACGCATGAGGAGGGGCATGAGGAGACGCATGAGGAGGGGCATGAGGAGACGCATGAGGAGACGCATGAGGAGACGCATGAGGAGACGCATGAGGAGGGGCATGAGGAGACGCATGAGGAGGGGCATGAGGAGACGCATGAGGACACGCATGAGGAGACGCATGAGGAGACGCATGAGGAGACGCATGAGGAGGGGCATGAGGAGACGCATGAGGAGGGGCATGAGGAGACGCATGAGGAGACGCATGAGGAGACGCATGAGGAGACGCATGAGGAGGGGCATGAGGAGACGCATGAGGAGGGGCATGAGGAGACGCATGAGGACACGCATGAGGAGACGCATGAGGAGACGCATGAGGACACGCATGAGGAGACGCATGAGGAGACGCATGAGGAGACGCATGAGGAGACGCATGAGGAGACGCATGAGGAGGGGCATGAGGAGACGCATGAGGACACGCATGAGGAGACGCATGAGGAGACGCATGAGGAGACGCATGAGGAGGGGCATGAGGAGACGCATGAGGAGACGCATGAGGAGGGGCATGAGGAGACGCATGAGGAGACGCATGAGGAGACGCATGAGGAGACGCATGAGGACACGCATGAGGAGACGCATGAGGAGACGCATGAGGAGGGGCATGAGGAGACGCATGAGGACACGCATGAGGAGACGCATGAGGAGACGCATGAGGACACGCATGAGGACACGCATGAGGAGACGCATGTGGAGACGCATGAGGAGACGCATGAGGAGGGGCATGAGGAGACGCATGAGGACACGCATGAGGACACGCATGAGGACACGCATGAGGAGACGCATGAGGAGACGCATGAGGAGACGCATGAGGACACGCATGAGGACACGCATGAGGAGACGCATGAGGAGACGCATGAGGAGACGCATGAGGAGGGGCATGAGGAGACGCATGAGGAGGGGCATGAGGAGACGCATGAGGAGACGCATGAGGAGACGCATGAGGAGACGCATGAGGAGGGGCATGAGGAGACGCATGAGGAGGGGCATGAGGAGACGCATGAGGACACGCATGAGGAGACGCATGAGGAGACGCATGAGGAGACGCATGAGGAGGGGCATGAGGAGACGCATGAGGAGACGCATGAGGAGACGCATGAGGAGACGCATGAGGAGACGCATGAGGACACGCATGAGGAGACGCATGAGGAGGGGCATGAGGAGACGCATGAGGAGGGGCATGAGGAGACGCATGAGGAGACGCATGAGGAGACGCATGAGGAGACGCATGAGGAGGGGCATGAGGAGGGGCATGAGGAGACGCATGAGGAGGGGCATGAGGAGACGCATGAGGAGGGGCATGAGGAGGGGCATGAGGAGGGGCATGAGGAGACGCATGAGGAGACGCATGAGGAGGGGCATGAGGAGACGCATGAGGAGGGGCATGAGGAGGGGCATGAGGAGGGGCATGAGGAGACGCATGAGGAGACGCATGAGGAGGGGCATGAGGAGACGCATGAGGAGGGGCATGAGGAGGGGCATGAGGAGGGGCATGAGGAGACGCATGAGGAGACGCATGAGGAGACGCATGAGGAGACGCATGAGGAGACGCATGAGGAGGGGCATGAGGAGGGGCATGAGGAGACGCATGAGGAGACGCATGAGGAGACGCATGAGGAGGGGCATGAGGAGGGGCATGAGGAGGGGCATGAGGAGGGGCATGAGGAGGGGCATGAGGAGGGGCATGAGGAGGGGCATGAGGAGACGCATGAGGAGACGCATGAGGAGACGCATGAGGAGACGCATGAGGAGGGGCATGAGGAGGGGCATGAGGAGACGCATGAGGAGGGGCATGAGGAGACGCATGAGGAGGGGCATGAGGAGGGGCATGAGGAGGGGCATGAGGAGACGCATGAGGAGACGCATGAGGAGGGGCATGAGGAGACGCATGAGGAGGGGCATGAGGAGGGGCATGAGGAGGGGCATGAGGAGACGCATGAGGAGACGCATGAGGAGGGGCATGAGGAGACGCATGAGGAGGGGCATGAGGAGGGGCATGAGGAGGGGCATGAGGAGACGCATGAGGAGACGCATGAGGAGACGCATGAGGAGACGCATGAGGAGACGCATGAGGAGGGGCATGAGGAGGGGCATGAGGAGACGCATGAGGAGACGCATGAGGAGACGCATGAGGAGGGGCATGAGGAGGGGCATGAGGAGGGGCATGAGGAGGGGCATGAGGAGGGGCATGAGGAGGGGCATGAGGAGGGGCATGAGGAGGGGCATGAGGAGGGGCATGAGGAGACGCATGAGGAGGGGCATGAGGAGGGGCATGAGGAGGGGCATGAGGAGGGGCATGAGGAGACGCATGAGGAGACGCATGAGGAGACGCATGAGGAGGGGCATGAGGAGGGGCATGAGGAGGGGCATGAGGAGGGGCATGAGGAGGGGCATGAGGAGACGCATGAGGAGACGCATGAGGAGACGCATGAGGAGACGCATGAGGAGACGCATGAGGAGACGCATGAGGAGGGGCATGAGGAGACGCATGAGGAGACGCATGAGGAGACGCATGAGGAGACGCATGAGGAGACGCATGAGGAGGGGCATGAGGAGGGGCATGAGGAGACGCATGAGGAGGGGCATGAGGAGGGGCATGAGGAGGGGCATGAGGAGGGGCATGAGGAGACGCATGAGGAGGGGCATGAGGAGGGGCATGAGGAGACGCATGAGGAGGGGCATGAGGAGGGGCATGAGGAGGGGCATGAGGAGACGCATGAGGAGGGGCATGAGGAGGGGCATGAGGAGACGCATGAGGAGGGGCATGAGGAGACGCATGAGGAGACGCATGAGGAGACGCATGAGGAGACGCATGAGGAGGGGCATGAGGAGGGGCATGAGGAGACGCATGAGGAGGGGCATGAGGAGACGCATGAGGAGGGGCATGAGGAGGGGCATGAGGAGGGGCATGAGGAGACGCATGAGGAGACGCATGAGGAGGGGCATGAGGAGACGCATGAGGAGGGGCATGAGGAGGGGCATGAGGAGGGGCATGAGGAGACGCATGAGGAGACGCATGAGGAGGGGCATGAGGAGACGCATGAGGAGGGGCATGAGGAGGGGCATGAGGAGGGGCATGAGGAGACGCATGAGGAGACGCATGAGGAGACGCATGAGGAGACGCATGAGGAGACGCATGAGGAGGGGCATGAGGAGGGGCATGAGGAGACGCATGAGGAGACGCATGAGGAGACGCATGAGGAGGGGCATGAGGAGGGGCATGAGGAGGGGCATGAGGAGGGGCATGAGGAGGGGCATGAGGAGGGGCATGAGGAGGGGCATGAGGAGGGGCATGAGGAGGGGCATGAGGAGACGCATGAGGAGGGGCATGAGGAGGGGCATGAGGAGGGGCATGAGGAGGGGCATGAGGAGACGCATGAGGAGACGCATGAGGAGACGCATGAGGAGGGGCATGAGGAGGGGCATGAGGAGGGGCATGAGGAGGGGCATGAGGAGGGGCATGAGGAGACGCATGAGGAGACGCATGAGGAGACGCATGAGGAGACGCATGAGGAGACGCATGAGGAGACGCATGAGGAGGGGCATGAGGAGACGCATGAGGAGACGCATGAGGAGACGCATGAGGAGACGCATGAGGAGACGCATGAGGAGGGGCATGAGGAGGGGCATGAGGAGACGCATGAGGAGACGCATGAGGAGACGCATGAGGAGACGCATGAGGAGGGGCATGAGGAGACGCATGAGGAGGGGCATGAGGAGACGCATGAGGAGACGCATGAGGAGGGGCATGAGGAGGGGCATGAGGAGGGGCATGAGGAGGGGCATGAGGAGGGGCATGAGGAGGGGCATGAGGAGGGGCATGAGGAGACGCATGAGGAGACGCATGAGGAGACGCATGAGGAGACGCATGAGGAGACGCATGAGGAGACGCATGAGGAGACGCATGAGGAGACGCATGAGGAGGGGCATGAGGAGACGCATGAGGAGGGGCATGAGGAGACGCATGAGGAGACGCATGAGGAGACGCATGAGGAGGGGCATGAGGAGACGCATGAGGAGACGCATGAGGAGACGCATGAGGAGACGCATGAGGAGACGCATGAGGAGACGCATGAGGAGGGGCATGAGGAGACGCATGAGGAGACGCATGAGGAGACGCATGAGGAGACGCATGAGGAGGGGCATGAGGAGACGCATGAGGAGGGGCATGAGGAGGGGCATGAGGAGGGGCATGAGGAGGGGCATGAGGAGGGGCCAGTGGGCACTACACTTCATGATGATGATTTGACTAAACACATCAGTACAAGATAACGGCTACGTTGGTTATGTTATGAGACGAGAAGGGCTAGGGATGGCTGTGGCAATCGGATAACTCGAGGACGCTGGAGACAAAGATGGACAGAAGAAGGAAATGACAGAGCGGCATGGAAGACGATCAGCGATAGAACTTGTTAAGGGCGCAGATGACAGAGGTTAGAGGAGGTGCATGGTTGCCTGCGCTGCCTGATATACGGCATGTTGCTGATAAGAGATGTATTAATGTTTAAACGAGGTATATCAATTTAGATACAGGTGTCATGAAGACAGCAAAGTTTCACGAAGAAGGGCATGCTTCAATTTAAAAAAAAAAAAAATCAAAGATAGGGGCCATCCGCTGAATGTTTTCCACAGAGTATGTTGGTGTTGGGAAAAGGGTCTGTACCAAAGGGGTTGGAGAGAATGGTGCGCCAGGGGATGAGGATCTGGCCGACGTTAATTCTCCGAGAAAAGACCAGACGAACACATAATCAGACTCCATCTGATACACGTATTGAGACTCTTCGCTGATTGTTGAAGACGAGGACGGAGCACGTATGGGAATATCCCGAGTGCTGTGATGTCGGTTCTTGGCTCAACTCAACCCAAGATATTCTTTGGTATTTTATAGAAAAGTTGTTGATACAAGGCTGGGATTATAACCAATGCAGACAGCAGAGCACATACTCCAGGATTGCCCAAACTACAACATATCTAGGCGAACCTTCTGGCCTAGAGAGACAACAGTGGAAGATAAACTCTATGGACCACTGAATGAACAAAAAAAGACTGTTAGATTCATAAAAAAGACAACATTGCAGTTATAAACATATTTCAGGCGAACGAAAGAAGAAGAAGAATAACCAATGATGAGTGTTTTAGATTCATCTCTCCACGGGTTGAGTTGATGGTCCACGAACAACTTACATGAAAGCGTAACACCCGTGAATGAGTGAGTTGGGAAATCAGTGGTTAAATGGTTTAGTGGTCTAGCACGAGACTCATTCTGAGACTCCGCATTCAATGAGGACACTTCGTTATAACACTTAGGGAACAAGTGGCAAGTCCGTATTCTTGAATGGGGTCTGACATCGCAGCCGGCCTAGAGGCAGTTGTGGTTATTGTATTCACCTGATTTGTTCGTTAACATTTATTATAGAATGTGCGCTGGGATTCCTTGTATATGATTTTTTGTTTGTTCGCCTATCCTTTATAGGACATCGCTGTCAACATCAGCATCTTTCAGCTGATTGTTGATTTCTTGGCAAGATTACGCTCAGTAGTTTGCCATTGCTTTCTGAGAGACTGGCTCACATACCCCTAAGTTACCGACGCGGAGAGAACCGCTACCGATTCTCGCGCAACGTCATGTTACTCACGAGAGTATACGGGATTATGGATAAAGTCGTGTAATTCCTAGAACAGGGAGACCGGATTGCTTTAAACAAGTCGAATAGTTGATCGAGGCTGTTGTTCATTCATGTTAAATGCAAGAAGTATTACTTCTCTACACCTTCTTCTGTCCTCTATCCCTCTTTGGGGCATTCTGCAGTCCCCTCCATGTCCTCCCAGTGTTACTAGGACATGGATATACACACGTGGACAATATCAGATGGAAGACAGATAGAGAACAGAATTAGTCGTATGTCCTTTGCAGGTCGTTATAACCAACCCCAGCATTTACAGGCTTTAATGATTTACTATAGTCGTTCCAGAAATGAATACTGTCTGTTGCATCGTTATGAAATTTTTCCTGCCTTCTAATATTTACCCCCACCCAAGGAATATGTCTTTGATAGGTCCAAAGGCAACTTAAATCATAGAAAGCGGCGACATTTCTTTGATGTTTTGGTGAAAAACTAGTGATTTTTCGCTAACAAACTAGTTTTACAGTTATGCCCCGTTCCACTACTCGAGGCTCTTGTCATAAGGCCAATCCCATGTCCCGCGAGAAAATTAACTATTCAACGCTAATGTTTCCGTGTGAAGACGTAATACATTTAATAATGCGCACTTCATCTCTGACCCGTAAATTATATACCGCATATAAACACACTTTGAAATCTGCTGCACAATCTCCAGAACAAACATTTTTTTGTTGGGTGAACATAATGATAAGGTTATGTGCTAACTCTCATTATTTTCCCTCAGTTGGTTACTGAGATATGGAATTTTATATTGGGACAGACAAAAGTAAACAGACTATAGGCAGTTTAGTTCAGTAGTTTGTCATTGCTTTTTGAGCAACCGATGCTACACACCAGAGCGGTCTGCTTCCAGATCGTGAGCGGTTGATATCGAACTCTGGGCTCAGTAGGTCGGGAAATTATGCAAGCCGCTCCTCACTATTCCATGATCTAGGGCGCCGGTTAAAGAACAGAATAGAACAAGACACCAGGGGGCGCGGGGCTGGCTCCGAGAACATTGCATTCGGGAACCGAGTGACGGAGTCGGGAATCGAACCCAGAGCAATAGGAGGACGAGGCAGATGTGATACTGTTATCTATAAATGTGATACAGTTATCCATACACGTGATAATATCATGTATACATGCAGAACAGTCATCTATAAATGTAGTACTGTCGTCTGTAAGTGTGATACTGTCACATATAAATGTGATGTTGTCATCTATAAATATGATACTGTCACCCATATATGTAATACTGTCATCCATAAATGTAATAATGTCATCTATAAATATGATTTATCATCTATAAACGTAATGCTGTCATTTATAAATCGAATGTTGTCACATATAAATATAATACTGTCATCTATCAAAGCAATTCTGTCATCCATAAATGAAATGTTTTTTTTGTTTTTTTTTTTCGCGTTTCCATCCTGTTACAGGATATTGCGGTCAACACCAGCATCTTTCAGCTGTATGTTGATTCCTAGGCTAGATTACGCTCATCAGCACGCCACGACTTTCTGAGCGACCGGCTCCATACTCTCATATGTCACTTTTGCGATTCGAACCACTGCCAATTCTCGTCGCGTCACCTGACGAGAGTATTCGGGGTTAGCGGAGAAAGCTGCTAACACCTCGGCCACGGAGCCGGCTATGCAATGTATGCAATGTTGTCATCCATAAATGTTATCTATAAATATGATACTGTCACCTATAAATATCGGCGCAGAAGAAGAGGTGAACATATCAAGAAAGTCACTATTACCAGTCGCTGGTTGTACAGCGCGCTCACTTTAACAAGTTTATTGCTTGTCCTTTACAGGATGTTGCACTCAACCCCAGCATGTGTTCGCCGCTTGTGATTGACCAGGCGATTTTACGTTCAACAGTTTGAATAACGAAGACACAAACCATATATAGTAAGATTTATTGCCTGGCACATTTAGCTGCATCTCGTCAGGTACTTACTGCAGATGACAGGCAATAAATCTTACTATATATGGTTTGTGTCTTCGTTATTCAAATTCACTACGGGAAAACATTGTTTTGATGTTCAACAGTTTGTCCATCCGGCTCCGGGGATTTACCTTTCCTCGCGCCTTATATAGCGTCTTCAACCTCTGTTCGCAGGTCAGCATGGTCGAATAGATAAGAACGCGTGTTCTTAAACATCCGGTGTGCTGATGCCGAGGTTAGCGGTTCAACCCCTACACTGGACAGCTGGACTAAAATGTTGACCTGTCGTCCTTGACTTGGGACGTAAATTACAAGTACCTCTGAAGTTGGAGTGGGTTCACCTGATGGCGAGGGGCACTATTAATAGGGAAAGCTAATCCGCACGCAAAATTCGGTCCATGACTACTATAAATAGCATGTATGGACTACGCTTGAGTTCAAAGCGAGTGAGCGCAAAAAAAAAACCCCATCTGTTTTCAACATCGCGGGTCATTCAAATTGATTGTAATTGTTTGTTTCTGATGTAAAATCATCATTGTATCTCTTTTGTATATTGCCCATCTTTCGATTATCTTTCCTGTGTCCATTACTATTTTACCGTCGTTTGTTTTCAAACAACAACTTGCTGTGTGCTTTCTAATGCCTGAAAATTCCTGTAAACAATATAACGTAACACAACGTGATGAAGCTTTACAGAAGACGGTTACGGAAAACATAGGACGTTGCGACGACTAGCCTTCGTCAGGAAACAAATACATACACAAAACAACATTTAAACACGAGGCAGACACTATAGTGACCACATTAAGGTATAAGAACGGGATGAGAAGAATGGGAGATTTAAAAAAAAAAAATAATGAAAACAATGAAATGAAAAAAAAATATGAAAAAAGTGCTACTTATCTCAGAATTCTAAGCTGTGATACTAACATGAATCTTGAAGCAGTGGGAGTCTGTGGTGTTATGGGGACAGGGGTAGGGGATGTGACAGTCGAGTGAAGATCCCAGGTAAATGCGTGGAAGTGGTACATGAAGATGGGGGAGGAAGGTAAGGTGGAAAATTGGAAGCCAGTAATGGGTCGGCTACAGTAGGTGAATGTATGACTATAATAATAAGTATAATTGTGATTTTTATGTATTACTAGCTGACTCGGCCAGGCTTCGCCCGGCCCCTGGCAGGAATCAATCAATCAATCAATCAACCAACCAATCAACCAACCAACCAACCAACCAACCAACCAACCTACCTATCTATCTATCTATCTATCTATCTATCTATGTCTGTCTGTCTGACCCGGCCCGGCTTTGCCCAGCTCCTGGTGGGGAGCATCTCATTTAATTCATATAAGTAGTCATATAAACTCCCGTTCCAGTTCCCGACTATCTGTCTATCTGTCTGTCTGACCCAGCTTAGCCCAGCCCCTGGTGGGGAGCATCTAATTTAATTCATATAAGTAGTCATATAAGCTCCCGTTCCCGACAATCTGTCTGTCTGTCTATCGGTCTGTCTATCTATCTGACCCGGCCCGGCTTCGCCCAGTCCCTGGCGGGGAGTGTCTCATTAAATTCATACAAAAAAAAAAAACAACCTTACTTAAGAATGTCCTTCCACACACCATGTGTTCTCTTTCACACCGCACACGCGGCCAACTATTGTTGCACTAAAAACGTTAATTGTATACAAAAACAATGTCCTTTTAGTATTTTAACAGGCGTGCTGCGTGTATGGCATTTGTGTAGGTCTGTTTAACAGGGCGTTCAAACATCAAATGACATATTTACATAGTATGGCTAGTAGTATGCATAAAGTATGGAGACAAAAAAAATGTCCTTCCACACACCATGTGTTCTCTTTCACACCCACAACATGGAATGAAAAACCCGATGTTGACCACACACGCGGCCAACCTTTTTTTTTTTTTAAACTAAAACAAAATAAAGCATATACACGTGTTATGGAAGTGAAAATTGTGTACTGACCTTCTCCCGGCCAAGCGAACAGAACAAAAACAAATCCTGCGATTAATTCAAAAGTTTCTCTCCCAAATTAGTACAGAAATAATATTCTAACTTTTTTTTTTGGGGGGGTGGGGGGGGGGGGGGGGAATAATCCGTGACAGGAAATTTTACTTCAGATCTACACGTGGTGAAAACTATCGAAATCACTTCCACAAAATTAATATCACTGATATGTTTAAATAATCCTGGAATTAAGAAGTTTTCATGTAACAGTTTAGTGATCCCAACAATGGGGAAATATTTTTTCTGAAAAAGACATCCACAAAGGGGAAAACATTTTGTACCATTACTACAATTATCATTAAAAGTAAGTAAGTAAGGGGGGGCTGAGTGGTCTCGAGGTATGGTATCCGCCTCGAGGGCTGGAGGTCCCGGGTTCAGGCCCCGGTGAGGACCGGAATGGGTTCAGGCCCCGGTGAGGACTGGGATTTATTTTTTTTAAAAATCCACCTGGACTTCCAGTAATAAAATTTTCCCTGGTCTCTGGGTAGTGAGATCGGACGCCCGTGTGTATTGTTGTCTCTGGGTAGTGAGATCGGACGCCAGTGTGTATTGTTGTCTCTGGGTAGTGAGATCGGACGCCCGTGTGTATTGTTGTCTCTGGGTAGTGAGATCGGACGCCCGTGTGTATTGTTGCGCACATAAAAAATCCCTTGGCAGTTGGAAATCGAAAAATAGTAGCCTAACGGCGTTGCCCGGGCAAAATTTCGAGTTAAAAATCTACCCAAAGTATTTCAGGATCCTCGCCGATGCAACGGAATTCGTGCATTGAGCTGAGTTTCTCCAGACTCAGGGTTGAGTGAGGAGGAAAACGGAGCACTTATGGGTTAAACCGTGTTCCGTGATGTTGATCCAACGACTAAACAAACAAAAAAAGTCATTAAACGTACAGTTTTAAGAATTAAACATAAACGCAGAATTGAAAAAGTTGATCATAAAATGGAAGTAAATAAAGATTAAACAAATGTTGTATAAAGGCTTTAATAGCTTTCTTTTCACGATTGCAAAGAATGACTGGGGTATTGAGTGTTTTATTTCTCAAAGAAAGATAAAAGATTTTGATGTTAGTTTGCGGTATTATAGCTAGGTATCCCATTTTCTTTTTCAAATTCTAGTACTCTCCCTTGCAACATTATTAGATGTTTATGTCCCCCTAACAAGCGCAGACTGCTACTGCAACCATCTTAGGCAATTTACACATAAACTTAAAGAAAGTCAAATATACAAATAGAAACGCAAAATTTGATCTAAAGGCACTGAAGAGTGAGGAGATAAAAGATAAATTCAACGTAGAGGTAAAGAACAGATTCGATGCATTGTCCGAGAAGCTGCACTAACAACAATGATAATTCCAAAAATAAAGATAATAGGACGCAAGAAATGGATGATGGAAGACATCTTAAAACTCATGGAAATAAGAAGAAATAACAAAAATAACAAGGAAATATACGAAGAAATTCACAGGAAAATTAGGAAGCCATGCATAGAGGGAAAAAGAAACATGGCTTGAGGAAAATTGCAAGGAAATTAAAAACCAACACAACACCCATAATACCAAATTAATGCACACAAGAATTAACAAAAGAACACACACACACACACATCAACAGGTTGCCTAAAAACCAAAGATGGCAAAATCATAATAGAAAAAGATCAGATTTTACATGCGTGGTCAGATTATGTGAAAGACCTTTATGATGATACAAGAAAAGAACAATATGATCATCAGAATAATAATGAAGGACCATCAATTTTGTTTGTCGGGGTGTTTTTCTTTTAAATATCTAGCAATTCCGCAGAGCCGTTCTCCCTGGCGAAGAGGTTAGCATATTTTCTCCGTAATCCCGTATATCCACGTGTGGGGACATAGCTGCGCGAGATTCGGTAAGGAATCGTGTTGCGTTGGTTACTTACAGGGGTATCTGAGATTGTCGCTCAGTAACTAATGCAAAATACTCTGCGTAATCTTGCAAAGACATCAACAATAGCGGTAAAATGCTGTTGTCGACAGCGATGTAAATAGGATATGCGAACAAACAAATTCGGCAGAATGCTTGAACATGAGTTTAGTGATCAATCAAGGCATTACTATCATGTTATTATGGTATTTGAAATATTCTCTAAGCAAACGTAATTGCACCAGCATTTAGCAGAGAGAGAGAGAGAGAGAGAGAGAGAGAGAGAGAGAGAGAGAGAGAGAGAGAGAGAGAGAGACAGACAGACAGACAGAGAGAGAAGAGAGAGGAAGAGTGGGGGGGGGGGGAGAACTATTTGTAATATTTGTCAACATAAGCCCCATAAGCTTGCACGGAATTTCGATATTGCGAAAATAAGTGCATGCAGGCCTTGATTGTGCCAGACAAGGTTTTGTCCTACTCACTTCACCTGTTAATCGTCATCTCTCTCATTCCTATCACCTAGGTCATAGTCACCAGTCAAACGACTCACCTTCTCGTTGCTACTTTTTCGTTGAAATCTCCGAGGATGGCGGTCATTTCAAAATTTTTAATCTGGTCCTCGGCCATGTCTAATTCGTTATATCATTCAAGAAGCCCTGGGCATGAAAACGTGAGGCGATGAAATTCATTGGCATTGAGAATATTTCGCATTTACTGATCCCTTGCCTTCTACAAATCAACATTGTTCTTCTCCTAGTTATATATCCATTGTAATTGATGCCCCTATATTTTTTTTCTCTCCACCAGAATGGTTTATGCTGTATTCCTCGCAAGTTATACTGCCCTCTGGTCTCACATGTACCTAATATGTTAATATTCAGTCTTCTCATTTCTTTCTTAATGTTATCAAAGTTTGGGATGGGCGTTATTAATTTTCTTTCTTTCTTTTTTTATAATCGTTTATTATGTACAAAAGCATTTACAAAAAGCTAATGGTCGACGTTTGGTGCAGGAGAGCCTGGCATTTGATACCACAACATCTAGCTTAAGAATGGAGGTAGAGGCGGTCAGTGCAGCTTTCCGCTGGATGGAGAATACGATACACGCACCCATCGCGATTGTAACTGACTCAAAAAGCCTGCTGAGGAAGGTGAGGACAGGCAAGCTTCGGGTAGAGTGGCTTGCTTCGCTTCGGAAGTCACGGGTGGCAAGCATTGTCTGGATCTTTTCACCGGGGCATGCCGGTGTGCTAGGGAATGAACAGGCGGACAGATTGGCTGGCTCTGCAAAACTTGATGGAGTATTGATGCATGACAAGGGAGACGTGGTTGCGGCCTTGTGTGAGCACGTGTACACCTCGGAGGAGCAAATGGATCACCATAGTTTGGTAAGAATGGACAGCGAGGAGTGACGAGGGGATCTGGCTCTACGCTCAGAGGAAAGGCGAGACGGACATATAATCAGATTGCTGCTGGTACTATTGGTGTTGGAACTCTTCGCTGGCTGCTGAGGATAGGGATGGAGCGCTTATGGGAATGCTCCGAATGCTATGATGACGGTTCCTAAATCAATCAATCAATCAATCAAGAGAGAGAGAGAGAGAGACAGAGAGAGAGAGAGAGAGAGAGAGAGAGAGAGAGAGAGAGAGAGAGAGAGAGAGAGAGTTCCTCTAAACATATTTATCAACATAAACCCCATAGACTTCCAAGGTCTTTCGCCGTTAATGTAAGTAAATTTTCTTTAAATTGTGGGTGGCCTTAAGAGGCCAGTAAAAAATGTTGTTTTCCCACAAAGGAGAAACAGGTTAGCAATTATAAGTTGAGGTATCATTAAAAATACAGTTTTAAAAATTAAACATAAACGTAGAATTGAAAAAGTTTATCATAAAATTGAAGTAAATAAATATTAAACAGATGTTGTATAAAGACTTTAATAGCTTTCTTTTCACGATTGCAAAGAATGACTGCGGTATAGAGTGTTTTATTTCTCAAAGAAAAATGAAAGATTTTGATGTTAGATAGTGGTATTATAGCTAGTATCTCATTTTCTTTTTCAAATTCTAGTACTCTCCCTTGTAATAATATTGATGTTTATGTCCCCCTAACAAGCGCAGACTGCTACTGCAACTATAGATTAATCTTAGGCAATTTACATATAAACTTAAAGAAAGTCAAATATACAAACAGAAACGCAAATTTTGATCTACAGGCACTGAAGAGGGGATAAAAGATAAATTCAACGTAGAGGTAAAGAACAGATTCGATGCATTGTCCGATATGGAAATATTATTTCAAGACGTCAGTGACCAATTGGAAATATAAAAGAAATCAGCCAAGAAGCTGCACTAACAACAATGATAATCCCAAAAATAAAGATAATAGGACGCAAGAAATCGATGATGGAAGACATTTTAAAACCCATAGAAATAAGAAGAAATAACAAAAATAACAAGGAAATATACGAAGAAATTCAAAGGAAGATTAGGAAGCTATGCACAGAGGGAAAAGAAACATGGCTTGAGGAAAATTGCAAGGAAATTGAAAACCAACACAACACCCAGAATACCAAATTAATACACACAAGAATTAATGACATCACTAACAAAAGAACACACAGACACATCAACAGGTTGCCTAAAAACCAAAGATGGCAAAATCATAATAGAAAAAAGATCAGATTTTACATGCGTGGTCAGATTATGTGAAAGACTTTTATGATGATACAAGAAAAGAACAATATGATCATCAGAATAATAATGAAGGACCATCAATAAAATTCTAACGTATCTAAAATAGATCTATTATTTTTAATGAACACTGATTTTAATCACCTACATGTCTGTAGATAACTTCTTTAAACATAAAAAGATGAGTTAAAATTTTCACTATTTAAATAGATGCATTATTTTTATGAAAACTTTGAAACTGCCTTAAAGATTTTATCATTATATATTATAACACATATGCCTGTAGATAACTGTAGAGAAAAGGTCCACAAATTTGAGAAATATGCAACAATTATTTTAA
>OY992882.1:111529899-111553678 GCA_963921405.1 Cepaea hortensis
TGGGTTCGCCTGATGGCGAGGGACACTAGCCACTGGGAAATTTCTAGTGCTAGTAGAAGTAAATTGTATGGACTACACTTGAATTCAAAGCGAGCGAGCGCAAAAAAACAAAACAAAAAAACAAAAAAACAAACAAATCTATAGTATCTTTGCATAATTCCCAGAAGTTGGCAGTTTCGTATACGTAAATGTTGTGTAGACGTGAACCATCTCAGTGTCTTGAAGTCATTACACTTCAGTACTGTCTGTAAACTGCCTAGACTCTGGTGAATCTCGGCAGACTTGCTGGCGAGGGGTACATGTTGATGTCAAACTCACTTGTTTTCGCGCATGAATCTAGGAACAATGAAACCATGCGGTGAGTTGTTTTGCTTAAAAGCGTTTCCTTTCGTCAGACTTAAACTGTGGAGACGTGTATCTCGACGAAATTGAAGCAGTAAATGAAAATAGAACAGGTAATTTCATGACCTCTGTGAAATGGCAGTGTGTCTGTGTGTGTGTGTGTGTGTGTGAGAGAGAGAGAGAGAGAGAGAGAGAGAGAGAGAGAGAGAGAGAGAGAGAGAGAGAGAGAGAGAGATAGCGAGAGAGAGAGAGAATGTAGTATAAAAACAGACAAAATAATTACAGATCACATTTCTAGACCGGGGATTAGTTAGAGAGTAAATAGAGTGCCAGGCTAATCAGAACATACGTAGATTGCCTGACTAGTAAAATAATATTTATAGGTTCACACTAATGGAAAAAAAATATTATAGTGCCAGATAGGTACGAACATATGTAGAGGGCCAAAGAAGGTGGAAACGAGGATCCCAATAGAAAAAGTCACTGCGACGTTTGGCTGGTTGGAGGACAGATAGCACATACGTGTGGTTGTTACGGACTCACAAATCATGCTGATATACTTGAAGATATACATGCTTCGTGCAGGGTGGCATGCTTTACTTTTTCACACACACACACAAAACATCAAAGACAGGGAACATCCGTTGGATCCTGTCTTCCTGGACATGCTGGTATGTGGAGAAATATACAGACGGACAGTTTGGCCAGGTCTGCACAGCTTGGTGAGGTACTGGAGCATGATAGGGCTGACGTGGTCACGGTCCATGGGGATCATGTGGGGTATTGGAGCACGATAGAGCTGACGTGGTCACGGTCCATGGGGATCATGTGGGGTATTAGAGCACGATAGGGCTGACGTGGTCACGGTCCATGGGGATCAAGTGTATAGTGTAACAGAACAGAAACATCGTCATGATCTGAGAGAATGTATCGGCATGGAGTGACCAGAGGATCTGGCCGATATTATGTATTCTGTATTCTGGACAGGCCAGACGGACATATAACCAGACACCAACACCAACAAGTGAAGTCCGTACTGTGACGCTTCGTTGGTTGTGCAAGATGCGGAGCGCATATGGGAATGTCCCCAGTTAAGCGGTGTCGGTTTTTGACTCAACTCTAACAAAGTTTGCAAATAAGTAGAGCAGATATAGAAGTAGCATTCTACGTTGAAAAGAGGAGAATATCACAGTTCATAAATAAGTAACTTTTAAACGAATCCGCACCAACTTAATGTTGTTGACTTGGAGAAACAAACTAAGACATGGCACAGACTACAGCTTGAGAAATCTAAGTCAAGACGCTGAGGAGAATAGACAACTACTGAATAACATACACAAATAATGACTGTACTGAATTGGTCAGAATATGCCACATAGAAGTCCTTTAGTGAAAATACGCGAGGACAGGATCCATGGCATGAGAAAAGAAGGGCGATAGGATATTAATGTTGCCAGGGAAAGAGGTGATGTGAAGGAGCTCACTCCACAGGAATTTGAATCCATCGATCCCGAAAGGTTAACCACATCAACAAATGCCGGGAAGACGTTGGATTTGTCGCCCGAAAAGCCTACTCGCAGCAGCTATGCTGAAAACACACAATTCCACTACGATGCAAACACAAAGAAGGAGAATCCATCATTTGACCCGTGCAGATCGTGGAGCAACTAACTGCGGGGGTTGACAATCATTCCAATCAAAGTGTATACCTCAACTTCAATATGCATGAAGATTCACAGAAAGTGGCAACTGTCTCGTCTACTAATGCTATATCGAACAACGTCACAGCACAATGAACATTCCCTTGCGCGTTCAATCCTCCGATGCAGCAACCATCATGGGCATTTCTCCTCACTATTCCCATAAGGTGTTGGTTATGGTATCTCCTCTCTTTTCATTGACAGCGGCATATCAAGTAGTCGGACGAGCGTTCGAGTCTAGTCAGTATCCGCCAACCGAGGCCTTACTGCACTGATTATATCAGCCGTGTCCATGCTTCTTCCCGTGTCAAACGGTCCATTATTTGCCAGTCGGTCTACGCGCTCATTGCCTTAAATTCCGACACGCATTGGTGCGTACATCCAGCTGAGTGATGAGAAGCGCGACTTGAGAATGCCGATTATCCATTGGAGCGGAGACTGCCAGTTGCGATCCTCTGCAGCATGTTCACGGAGTCTAATATGATTATCGTATGTGTGACTTCATCTTCTGCTGCAGTATGTCTAGGTCATTTGGGATGCAGAGTAGTTGATGTGCCAGCATCTGGTTTCATCCTAATCAATACCCACCTTATCATCGACGCACATCATCCAGACTTTAGCCTGGTAGACGCAGGCAGGATTGACCAAGGACTTTGTGATGAAGCCTGCACAGAACTACAAACTTTGCACGCTACAAGACTGCAAGAGGATCACAGTTATTCGTTCACGGTGTTTGTTCACGATAAACGTCCAAGTAGTTTATTAACCTCTTGCAGAGCTAAAGAGTATGCTCTGAAAGAAACACAAAATATAACTAGGAAACTCCACGAAAGGAAAGACGTAAATACAAGTGAACGTTTCCACCAAAGTCTTTTTCAACCACTAAACTTAAAAAAAAAGAAAAGATCACAACAATAACAAATACAATTAACGTGTTTCTGCGAAAACAACAAACTCAAGCATGTGGATTACTTATTTATTATTGTGGTATTTTAGATATGTAAGTAGTCTACTTCTTCTTTGTGTTTTTTACAATTCGTTGATAAAGACTTCGGTCGGAACGTTCGCTGGTATCTGTGTCTTTTCTGTCGTTGAGCCTCCTATGTGTATTCTGTGTGAGCTTCCGGTGTGTGTTCTGTGTGAATTAGTATTTTGGCATTAGCTTGGCAGCAGACTCCTGTTTCGCCTTTTCCAAGCCAGGAATGAGCATATTGCTTGCCAACAGGGATGGAATAAGTCATCACCACTCAGCAGCACAATAGTAAACAAATCGCGCAGAAAAAGAAGAAGAAGAAGAAGAAGAAGAAGAAGAAGAAGAAGAAGAAGAAGAAGAAGAAGAAGAAGAAGAAGAAGAAGAAAAAGAAAAAGAAGAAGAAGAAGAAGAAGAAGAAGAAGAAGAAGAAGAAGAAGAAGAAGAAGAAGAAGAAGAAGAAGAAGAAGAAGAAGAAGAAGAAGAAGAAGAAGAAGAAGAAGAAGAAGAAGAAGAAGAAGAAGAAGAAGAACAACAACAACAACAACAACAACAACAACAACAACAACAACAACAACAACAACAACAACAACAACAACAGAAAGAGATTAAAGGCAAGAGGGTCGACTTCATTGTACAGGATTTTGATGTTGTTTCCTTAAATCCCATACAACTCGATCCCTCTTTGCAGAGCAGCTAAGCAGTCAGACAATCAGGCATGCAGACAGACAGACAGACAGACAGACAGACAGACAGACAGACAGACAGACAGACAGACAGACAGACAGACAGACAGACAGACAGACAGACAGACATAACACGGATTGTCTTGAGTTTTAAGGTCAAGGTCCCGAACAAGAGAAAAGCCACAACACCCAGAATCCATATTTTGTAAATTTTCAACACACAGGTCGACATTAGGAACCACATCCGCAGATGTGCCCACCAAAATCAATCGGGAATCTCCGCCCGCCCCAAGATACCAGGGCTTTCTTATAGTCGGCACGTTGTTTTCCAGCAACATCGATTGATAAATACCTACTTTAGAGTAATTATACCCTTCCTACTGAAACCACGTATTACAGGGTAGGACTAAATACGTGGTCCTCAAAATGGGTGAAGCTGCCCCCTTAGGCAAGGTATACATATTCAGGAGGTATAGTAAATTCATAGTTTGCTTTATCTTTACCACCAACAAACAGATGAGTACCTGTATGTGTGCCTGGGGGAGGAGTAACAAAGGAATGCTGCAAAGATGAACAAGTTTAGAACCACTGCTCCAAAGATACATGATTATACGATGGTTGGGGAACCATCGAGGCCGCTAAAGGAACACGATAACTACATGATTAAGTATTGATTTCTCTGATTAAACGCCGTGCCTATAGTTTAAATTTTTTTGCTGTTGTCTAGTGCGTCCTCTAATATCTATCTAAATGTTTGTTAATCGCTAGATAATTATTAGCAAAAGATCTGGGCGTTTCGATTTCAAATAATGCAGAAAACGTTTACTCCAGTCTGTCCAGAAATGACTGCCTTTATTTACGATCAATTATTTTGAAAACTGTCTTGTTGCATCGTTATGAAATTTTTTCTGCCGTCTTATATGTACCCCCACCCAAGGAATATGTCTTTGATAGGTCCAAAAGCAACTTAAATCATGGAAAGCGGCGACATTTCTTTGATGCTTTGGTGAAAAAACTAGAGATCTTTCGCTAACAAACTTGTTTTACAGTAATGCTCCGTTCCACTACGCGAGGCTCTTGTCATAAGGCCAATCCCATGTCCCGCGAGAAAATTAACTATTCAACGCTAATGTTTCCGTGTGAAGACGTAATACATTTAATAATGTGCGCTTCATCTTTGATCCGTAAATTATATACCGCATATAAACAAACTTTGAAATCTGCTGTACAATCTCCAGAACAAGAATTTTATTTTGTTGGGTGGACATAATGATAAGGGTATATGCTAAATCTCATCATTTTCCTCAGTTGGTTACTGGGATATGGAATTTTATATTGGGGCAGACAAAAGTAAACAGACTATAGTTGGAGTCTCGTCAGAATGAGTCAGCACTGGATTCATTCTTTCAGTCGGAATGCAAACATTCGGACTGAAGACCGGTGCAGACAGTAAAGAGCAACAGTCCATTCAGGAGAGAAGATTCATCAAATGAAACAAAACTGCGGGTGATTTGGAAGTAGATCGCCTTACACTGATTTTCACTGTTGCGAGAACCAAGCGATCACTAACCATGGTCAGACTGTGAGAACTGCAAATTAAAAGAGGTGTGGCCAAACAAGAACACTACGCAGGAAGCCAAAGAAGATTGATTAACCAACACAGAACTGGTGTCGTGAGCCGCTACACACTGCGGGATTTGCTGAGGAGGGGATCCGAGCACTTATGGACTGAATGGTTCGATGTGCAATGAGGATGATCTGTCGACTGACTAACTAACCAACCAACCAACCAACCAACCAACCAACCAACCAACCAACCAACTAACTAACTAACTAACTAACTAACACTGATTTTCTTACATTTGTATGAGCATTAATCGTTCAGAAAGAAATGGCAAACTACTGAACTTAAACTTGCCTAATAAGTCAAACACAGACAAAACATGCTGGGGTTGACAGCGAATCCTGTAAATGATATGCAATAAACGTTTAAACCACGTGCCCAGGAAGTCTACAATTGTGTGAAAGCGCCCTGTACTTGTTATTTGTGATAGGATAGATTTTGTGAAGAAAATGGTGTATAGACAATTATAAGCGAGGTGGGTATGACCCAATGGTTAAGAGTGCTTGCACTTAAACTTCCGGTGTGCTGAAGACGAGGTAGTGGGTTCATACCCTACACAGGTCATTTGAACTAAAATGTTGACTTTGTGCTTGACTCGTGGACGTCAATTACAAGTACAACAGAAGTCGGAGTGGGTTCGCTTGGTGGTGAGGGACACTGGTAATAGGGGAAGTTAATCCACAAACAGCAGCCCAGTGCAATAGAACTAGTATCACGCATATGGACTACGCAAATAAATAAATAAATAAATAAATAAATAAATAAATAAATAAAATTACAAGTGTTCAGGAGCCGGCTCCCTGGCCGAGTGGTTAGCAGCTTTCTCCGTAACCCCGAATACTCTCGCGGTTGACGTGAGTACACGAGAATTGGAAGCTATTCGAGTCGCACCAGTGACTTATGAGAGTATGGAGCCGGTCGCTCAGAAAGTCGTGGCGTGCTGATGAGCGTAATCTAGCCTAGGAATCAACATGCAGCTGAAAGATGTTGATGTTGACCGCAATATCCTGAAACAGGATGGAAACGCGGAAAAAAAGTGTTCAGGAAGAGTCCAGAGAGATTAGAGGTCGCATAATGCGCGGTTAAAATGTCTGCTTGTAGTTGATTCCAACCGTGGTAACTAACACATCAAACCTGTGGCTACGTAACACCATGTTATAGCTGTAAGACGCCAGGATACAGACTTGAACCCACGACATGTAACCGCACATAGACAGATCCAAAAAGGAAACAATAACAATGATGGTAATGCATGTTAATATTGTCACACAGTTCTTGAGTATCATGTGACCAGATATGGCGACGTCTCGCAGGGGGCTAGAGAAAACAAAGCAACTAAACGACAAGACACGGACCGATAGCACGGTGTTTAGTATCATAAACTACACAGAAATAATTGGTAAACGAGGGGCGGACTCGGGTATCAAGTTACAAAGCCAGCGACAATGGCGTCTGGTCAGTAATGAGTCGAGATAACGTGACTATGTGGCTAACTCTAAATGGTGAGGGTTTAAATCCGTGTATTGAAATTGGTCACGTATGGTAAATGTCAATATTAGCTGTGCCGGTTGGCAATACACAACGGCTCCGTTTGGTCTGAGAAACATTCGGGAATCTGGCACGGGTTAAATAAGAAATAACGAGATGGGGGTGTTAATAAATCATAACAGTTGTTGCTTTTGTTTAAACAGAGCAGTGATGGAGAAGTCTGTTCCGGCACGGCTGGAATAATTTATAGAAGTGTTTAATACAGTGGTTCTCAACCTTTTTTGGCCAATGCACCCTTTAACCATATGTTCAGAATGTCGCCCCCCCCTCCTTTTTCGGATTTCCTCTCTATAAATGCCCCCCCTCCCCTACATAGTATACATAAACATGGAAGCTAAATTTAATAACATATATTAGAACAAGTCCAGACGTGCGCGCTTATCCATCGGCCATGCTGACCGTCACTTATATCATATGATAATGATGATCGTGTGATCTGGTCACATAGAGAGGAGAGAGGCTTTGGAAAACGTGAAGTCTTGCATTACTAATGGCAACAGAGGCAAGTCGAGAAACATGACGTTCGATGGACTAGACGGTAACATGGAAGCACATCGTAAACACAGCTGAGCCAGAATACCAAAGATCGAGACCAGTGGAGAGACATGAACAACTACACCAGTCAGCACAGCACACAATGATAATGATAGTCTGTTCGACTTTCTGAACTTATTCGTTGTAGTCCAACTGATGTATTTAAGGCAGGTTCTAGAAAAACTAGGAATAAAAAGAGAATTTATGAAAGATATAACAAAGAAGCAAGTGAAATATTTGAGCCAAGTTAAAAGACATAACACTTTTATAAAAACCATACTGGAGGGTGAAGTTGAAGGCAAGTGAGCAAGAGGTATACACCGATACAAGTGGGAACATATCAAGAGAACAACGGTAAGACACAATATACAATCAAGGCGAGAGACAGACAGTTCTGGAGATCCATTTCAGCCAATCTTCATTATGGAGACGGCACCTGATTGATTGAACTTACCCGGATGTAGAATTTCTTTTGAAATAATACAGTTGGCTGGAAATAACACACTTCCTTTGCAATTATATAGACACAACCTATAATATTACAAAACCATTTCTTTCACGATGCCGACAGTGTGCGATTGGTTGAATCCCACCTGATTGATGTTAAGTGGACTAGACAGGATGAAAGGTGATAGAAATATGATTCCGGAAATAGAAACTTGCCTCAGGAAATTGAACAGACCAATCCAAGAAGACATGTAATTCTGTTTTTCTTTCTTTTTAAATCTGCTTCGTGCTACTTACTCCCGACTGACTGTACTGAATGTATTACAGTTCGGATCAATGAGGCTGCTTTTGATTTCTGTTCTTCCGTTGGAAGTTTCCGACCGCCATAATTCTCCCGCTCTATACACCACCTTCTTGTTACTCTGTTTTTATGATTCCTACGGATTTTTGATGCAGGGGCAATCCTATTCAATATGTCTATGTTGGATTATTTCACCACAGTTAGCACAAGCCGACTTCTTGAGGTACGATTCTATATCAACCTTTCACCTATGATGGTTTCAGTTTTTCAACCTTACTGCGTTCAGTATATGTTGGTTGTCCTTTCTATCTACATTACTGTTTCGTTAGTTCACGTTTTTCCCCTTCAAACCCGCCCAGTTTCCTTCTTTTCTACACTTTTATTCGTTCTTCATCAGTCTTTATTGTTCCTTAGTACTATATTGCCAGTTCGTTGTTTAATATTCTAGTCTAATCATTCATTCATTGGCACCTTGCCGTCTTGACAGACGATAGTTTGCGCTTTAAAAAGGCATAATAACTTTTAACTATGGCGGTAGCGAGTGTGACTGATAAGGCCAATTTGCGCTGTAAATGTCCGTTCACAGTGGGTGCATCTGAACACGTGGTCATTTCCACCATCATGCATCATCTTACGTCTCAAACGCTTGGTGTGTGACTTTTCTGCAATAATTTTCTCCTTTGACTTTATTCCATTTCTGATATTTGCCCTCCATGCAACACGTTCAGCGGCGACTTGCTCCCAATGTGCATTATCAATGCCTGTATCAATCATGTCCTGCTTACACACATCTTTGTATAGTAGTAGAGGCCGACCCTGAGATCTCTTACCCATCTGTAATTCACCAAAAAAGATATCCTTTGGTATTCTACCATCATCCATCCTCCTAAGATGTCCTATCCATCTAAGTCTACGAAGACTGAGCATGGAATAAACTGTCACACAACCTGATCTTTCCAATACTTCAGTATTTGTGATTTTGTCTTGCCACTTAATACCAAGAATTCTTCGCAAACACCGCATATGAAAGCTGTTTAAATTGTTCTCTTGGTGTGAGTAAGTTGTCCAGGTTTCACTGCCATAGAGAATAGTACTAAGGACACAGGCTTGATAGACAAGGACTTTTGTTTTGGCAGTAAGCTTCCTGTTCTCCCAGACTCTTTTTCTTAACCTGTTCATTGTTGTTGCTGCCTTACCAATCTGGATGTTGATTTCCTGATCTAGGGATAATTTGCTATTAACCACTGATCCTAGATATGTAAAATGGTCTACTATCTCTAGTTCAGCGTCGTCAATAAAGATTGATGGTACCCCATGTGCACCTTGTGACATAATCTGTGTCTTCTTTTTGCTAATTGTTAAACCAAATTCAGAACAAGCATTGGAGAATGCAGATAGTAGACATTGCAATTCTTCCTCAGAGTGGGTCGTAACTGCAGCATCATCTGCAAAAAGCAACTCTCTGATCAGTACCCTCCTAATTTTGGTCTTAGCCTTCAATCTCTGAGCATTGTAGAGGCCGCCATCTGAGCGTGAGTGAATGTATATACCACCATCCTGATCACGAAATGCATATTTCAGTAGAAGTGAAAAGTATATTCCAAAGAGGGTGGGAGCTAGTACACAACCTTGCTTAACTCCACTCTTGATTTCAAATTCTTCAAAGTTGCACCATCAAACTTGATTATACCCTTCATGCCCGTGTGGAACGATTCCCCAATGGACAGAAGAGTTGGTGGGCAGCCAATCTTCTTTAGTGCCTTGAACAGACCCTCACGACTGACCAAATCAAATGCCTTTGTGAGGTCGATGAAGGCAATAAACAGTGGTTGATTCTGTTCACGGCATTTTTCTTGCATTTGTCGCAATGAGAATATCATATCAGTGGTAGACCGGTTCTGTCGAAAGCCACACTGTGATTCGGGGTAGACTTGATCTCCTAGGACTTGAAGTCTGCGCAGAACAATTCTGGCAAATACTTTTCCAACAATACACAGAAGTGAGATACCCCTATAGTTGTTGCAGTCGCTCCGATCGCCCTTGTTCTTGTACAGTGTTATGATGCTTGAATCTTTGAAATCCTGTGGGACTTGTCCTTCACGCCAGCATAGCTCTATTAGCTGGTGGATCTGTATAGTGAGTGTGTCTTGCCCACTCCTGATAACCTCTATTGGAATCCCATCCTTACCTGGAGCCTTGCCAGATGCAAGTTCATTTATAGCACACTTAACTTCTGTTATGGTGGGAAGTGTGTCCAGGTGGTCAAGAGTTGGTAGAGCCTCTATGGCGTTGAGGGCATCATCCGCTAGTTTGGTCTCACTTGAGTAAAGCTCCAAATAGTGCTCTACCCATCTGTCCATCTGCCGTTTCTTGTCAATGATGATTTCTCCAGTCAAGGTTTTCAATGGTGCACTTCTTTTGATCACTGGACCACAGGCTTTCTTTATTCCTTCATACATGCTTCTTATGTCTCCCTTATCACTTGCGATTTGAATGGACTCACATAACTTGATCCAATAATCATTTGCACACTGCCTGGCAGCCTTTTGCACATCCTTCCTAGCTTGCCTTAGCTCACTCAGAGTGTTACGAGTTGGTCTTTCCTTGTTTCTTAAGAGAGCTTTCTTCTTCTTATCAATCAAGGGCTGCAGAGTCTCGCTGTTGGCCGCAAACCAGTCCTGCCTCTTATGATCCACAGTGCCGTAAACCCCTATGGCAGTTTTATAAAGAGTTTCCTCAATTTGACCCCACTTTTCATTTACTGTACAATTTTCTGGTGTATCAGTGAAAGCGTCTTCAAGTTGCTGTTGAAACTGAAAGCACTTTTCAGGATCATGAGTGTTAATAATATTAATCCTGGGGCTAGATTTGTGTTTAGCTGTGTAGATTCTCTTTGGTCTCAGTCTAACCCTTGCAACAACCAAAGAATGATCCGTATCACAGTCAGCACTGTGGTAACTACGAGTCAATGATATATGGTTCAGATGTTGTCTCCGTGTGATGATGAAGTCCAGCTGGTGCCAATGGCCGGATCTTGGATGTTTCCATGTGACCTTATGCATCTCTTTTGTTTAAAAAAAAAAGAGTTTGTAATACATAGGTCATTACTGGTGCAATGCTCCAGCAGCCTTTGCCCATTTTCATTCATGCGACCGATGTTGTATTTTCCAAGGCACACTGACCATGAACTCGAGTCCTTGCCCACACGAGCATTGAAATCACCGAGCATATAAATGTAGTCAGATTGTGGAACTGCCTTGATCACGGAGTCTAACTCCTCATAGAACAAATCCTTCACATCATCAGAGGAATCGAGTGTCGGTGCATATGCAGTAATAATGGTGGCAAACCCACAACAGGTTGCCAAGCGCAGGGACAATAGTCTTTCATTTCCTCCTGCTGGAATTTCAATCATTCCCAGTAGCGAATTCTTCACTGCAAAGCCCACACCGTGTTGCCTTTTTTCTGCCTGCCCTCTACCCTTCCAGAAAAAGGTGTAGTTGTTTTCCCTGAGTGACCCTTCCTCAGCGAGGCGAGTCTCCTGCAGGCCAGCAATATCAATGTTAAGACGATTGAGTTCGGCATCAATCACAGCCGTTTTTCTCACATCGTCAATATTGGTCAAGTCAGTGGAAAATCCTGGACACATGGTTCTCACGTTCCAGGTTGCAAGCCGTAGCTTGAGGTTTCTATTTTTATTTTTGTTTGTACCTGGTGCATTGGTTTTACAGCCTGCGATTCAGATTTTGTCCTAGCCCCAAGCACCCATTGAAGCAGGCAGGCTGTGGCGGATCAGCACCCAATTGGCTGGGGGCTGCCCACCTTGAGGCGGGCGGTAGCTGATCAGTGACACCTATAGGTGTCTCCCACCGTCAGAGGCAACGCGTGGCGCCCCATGTCTACGCCAACTGACAAGGACTTATAACCCGTAACAGTTGCCTCTCTCTTTGATTCCGAGACCAGTTAAGACCAGGGATGGAGTTATTGCCTCTCCATAGCACAAAGCCTGGGCTAAAATATAGAGATCATGTGTTGCCCATGCAGCATGATCCCTCTCTCGGCCTGCTTAGTTCACTCCAGAGGACAGGTAACACCCCTACATCTGGAACAAGACAAGCTGCAGAAGCTGCCGGATCAGCAAAGCAATGCTCTAACTGTCCGCCTGTCGGAGCTTCGATCCTAGACCAGTCGCCAACCAAGGCTTAGGGCCTGGTCTGCCCTGCTATGACAATTTTGTCTTTAGCTTGCATTTCCTCGCACCAGGGTAAGGCTTGTACCCTCCCAATTGCGCTCTTCCGCCCGAAGCCGTTGGCACAATGTGGGGTGTCGGGTTTGGTAAACGCCGCCCAACGTTCGGCGCTAACAGAATCCAGGTTACGTATAGTAATCCAGCAGTAATCCAGTAGTCTAATCAATCCTTCTATATTTCCCTACTTTGTCTGTTCGTTCGTTCAATTTTCTTCTTTTCTACACTTTATTCAGTTGATTAAATTTGTCTGACACGTCTCTGAAAAGACCGACGAAGAGCGTATATAAAAGTTTAGAGAACATTGATGTGGCTTTTTTTGTTTTGTTAGTGCGCATGCCTGTCAAGAGAGTCAGTTGGGTTCAATATCGAAGACAGTAAAAATTACTTTTCCCCTTACTAGTACGGTTCTGGGATCAATTCACACCCCAATGGCAGCATCTTCTCTGGGGACTACAATTACCGTACATGTATGTGCGTGTGTTCTAATATGAACGATTCGAAATAAAATAAAATGTGCTTATTGAGAGGTTATTTACCGTTGTGAAAAATCAACCAGAAGGAACCCTCATCTGCCATAGCACGTCACTGAGTAGAGTTCAGGCATGTGCCAGACAAAGATGACTATAGTCTGCTGTTTACTATACGTAACCACAAATTACTGAGGTATGCAGAGGTGTCTACTACACACGCGGTTAAACCGCAATTGTGTAACGAAACGGACTTGATAATCTCTATAAAACTACCGCGGTGACCTCAAAGTATATGATAGCGTGTTTTGTTTATTTTAGCTCAAATGGCTGATTACGCTGCATTAGTATGTGCTGAATTTTTTTATATTCTATGCAGCTGACGCGATGCAGCGAATTATGCATAACAAGTTACAGAATTCAAATATCTTGGAAGTATGATCACAGAACATGGCAGATTGGACAGAGAAATCGAAATCAGATGTCAAAAAGCTAGTGCACATACATATAAACTATAACCCTTACTGAAACATCCAAATATACCCATGCCCGCAAAATGACAGATAATAAACAGCATATTCACACCAACCCTATGCTACCAATCTCAATCTTGGACTTTATTCAAATCACACTTTCGCAAAATCAACACCTGTGAGATTAGATGCCTGGGGAGAGCTGCCAACTTAACAATCCGAGACCGAGTAAGAAATGCTGTTATCAGACAGACTGTGGGATCAACACCTTGTGCCACATTTATTGAAAGACAGAAGATCAAGTGGTTTGACCATGTCATTAGAATGCAACACCAGCAACTACCATCACTGGCCTTACATCAAAGATCATCTGCGACGAGACCATGAGGACGTCCAAGAAGAAAATGGATTGACGACATCAAAGACATTGTACAATCACACTGAATGACACTATCCAGTGCCGCCCACCGGGCGCTGGAGCACAAATTATTCCTCCCCACGACGCTTGACGGCAGAAATGGAAGATGATGATGATGATGATGACGATGATGATGATGATGATGATAAATTGTGCAGTATTCTATGTGCCTGCATTATTCACATTCACAAAGGGAATACATTGTCTTAAGTAATTAATTAATCGCGTAAAGATAAAGTAATTACACTTAAGTATAAGTGAATACCGTGTACCCCCCCCCCCCCCCCCCCCAAAAAAAAAGAGAAGAAAATACCGACATTCTACAAGATCTGTATATCGAAGAAGACTGGAACATAAACGGCATGTTGTCTCCAGGTCACAGAAGCTTGGAGAGAACACTGATGAAGGCGTGCTTCATGGGAGTAGAGGCAGAGGTCATCCAGCACGAAGATGGACACAGGACACGGCAGACACCTTGGGCATGAGGGTACATGACGCAGAAGACAAGAGATCCAGCGAGTATGTGATGGGCCGCGATGACAGCGACGTCGTGCAAGACACCCGCTACATGGCGATGACATTCATTCATTCATTCATCATGTGCCATGGCGATACCCGTGGGCGGTCTTGATTCGCCATCTCACTCGATCACCAGAGTCGTGGATCAGCTATGTGTTCTTGTTTCGACTATGCCATGTGGCTAAGCCATTCAGACATTTTCAATCCAATTTATTTCTTCTCATAACGTGGCACACAAATTGTGACTATCTTACGTCTAATTTCTCTAATCAGTGTACGGTTTTCATTTGTTTCTTGTAGGACTTTGGTCATTGGTTTTTCTGTCTGTCCAAGGTATTCTTTGCATTTTCCTCAAAAACCACATTTCCATAACCATGTTTTTCAGCCTGTCTGCTCATTGTAAACGCTTCACATCCATGCAAAAGTACAGATTCTATGTTGCACATCAACACTCTTTTTCTCGTTGCAATTGACATCTGTTTATTGGTCGGTATGGCTATGACATGCGAATAAACAAAAACAAAAAAAAACACACAAGATGAAAATGTTTATATAAATTAATATTTAAAGTGAAATGTTTGCTGCAGAAAACAATAAACAGCACAGACCATCCAATGATAATGTCATGTAAACAGAATACTTAAGAACACATAGATCGATGAAAGGGAGACAAAACATCATGCCTCTCAGGCGACGGGTGATAAAACGACACCCGACATTAAATAGACAAGCGGTTCCCAAGTTCTTCGTCATAGAGCGCCGAGTAGCCACGTTGGCCGTCATGGGGTGCATGCAGTAGAGTTTCCCATTTTTAATTGCAAACTAAAAACTGCTTCACCTCCGTTCTTTTATTGTAAGCCGCCTGCCATGCCACGCAGGCGGTCATGGTTAGTTTCCGACTTCGTGATTCAGGAGTGCAGTTTTACAGAGAGAATTTCTGGGGAGGGAGTCGTCGCTGGGGCGACGGAGTTCGAGCGATATGCGACGCTTTCACTAGTCCGCTCTGCGGAGAGAGACAAATAACAAACAGGTACAATGAATTAACGCTATGGGCCCCCCACTGCTTTAACGTACCGGTGTTTTATTCATCACATTCCCTCTAGGCCAGTGGTTCTCAACCGGTGGGGAATCCCCCCCCCCCCAGGGGGGAATTTTGGGGTTTCCAGGTGTAGCTAGTTGTCCCTGGGGGGAAAGTGGGGTCAACCAGCACACCTGTTAATTTTCCTATTTCTCAGTTTCTCTCTCTCTCTCTCTCTCTCTCTCTCTCTCTGCAGGTGGACATTTGTCTACATACCCCCCTTTTTTATTTAAAGTCTTTTTGTCACTCTCTCTCTCTCTCTCTCTCTCTCTCTCTCTCTCTCTTTGACAATATCCCTCTTCCCATTCCTTTAGCACATAACCCCACAAACACAGGTTTCGAACAACATGATAAAACATTTATTGCAGAAAAGTGTACTTTTGGTGTGCCATGGATGGGTGTGAAGATATGTGGTGGTATATATCTTGAATGTGTGACATAATATTGTATAGGATGAACATCAGAGTTTTTCCATCATGATATTCGACTTCACAAAGGACATAACGTTGAATCTCTCACCCGGCTGTTTTCTTTCTGACTGATGAAGGTTTTGTTGACAATATGTTCTGGAACCATATTAAACAATATATTCTCCACTGAAATTCTAGGTTAGTTCTAGTCTTCAAGTATACACAGTCAACACTCTGTAATGTTTTTTTTATTTCCTGTGAATGTCAGATAAACACTGCTTTATTGCGTAATGATTGTGCATTTTCTTTTTTCACAAAACAATCGGTTGTATATTCCTTCTCACTTAGAGTGACTCAGGTTCTTGTGTAATTTTTTTCTCACACTGGTTTTACCTTCTGGTGACATAGATTACTGTCCCCAATTCTGACCAAATGTTTCGGCTTAGATGGGTAATCACCTTAATTGTCAAGTGCAGGGAACCTTATTGAATTGTATTTCCTGCCTAGACTTATATCAGTTTAATTCCCATGAAGGGACAGGGTTGGTTATTTTTACACAACCTAAACTCTGTGATATATTTTCTATACGGCACTGAAATACATTCCCACTCCAACCGTTGTTAAGTCCAACTCTCCACTGAGTTTAACTGTCTCTGTCCACATATAAATTTCCTGTCCTACGTCACTGGGTTTTTCCGTCCCCCTCAATCATCCCTGCTCCTATTCCGTCCTTTGATCCTTCCACATCAACATGCTAA
Source organism: Cepaea hortensis (assembly GCA_963921405.1). Classification (NCBI taxonomy): domain Eukaryota; kingdom Metazoa; phylum Mollusca; class Gastropoda; order Stylommatophora; family Helicidae; genus Cepaea; species Cepaea hortensis. Next base: position 111,546,424 of record OY992882.1, read on the forward strand.
CAATATTCTTTGATAAAGACGCTCTCACCGTATCGTTGCTTTTCGGTTGCCCAAATGATTTGGTAATTAGTATTTCAAAGATATCCACTGTTTGATCGTGCTCCAAACTTCTCGACGATAAACGATGTTTTTGGGGCCCGGTGATTCTCCGCAGAGTCCGATACGGACTTTTCTTTGATCTTTCCCGGTAGACAATTCGTCCGTTGGGCTTCGCTTCCGTGTCCCAGACGTACGGCCAGTGTTTGAAGTCACGATCGCCGTCTGGTTTAAGATTTCAGGACCGTCACTTGACTGTTTCTGTCATTTTCTCCATCGGGATCGTCGCCTGCCAGCCATATCATGACACCAGGGGGGGGGGGGGAATGAAGATTATTTCAAGATCGCGTTAATACAAGAACCGATTACTTGATTTTGTTTTTCCCTTCATACTTTACGGTTCTGTATGTCTCACCCCTTCTAAAATTCATTTTATAAAGTAAGTAGACCCCACGAATCACGTTTTATGTGGACGTCTAGACTTGTTTATTATGTGCTTCTATTATTACGTATACTGTAGGGCGGGAAGGGACACATTTTTACGTAGGAAATACGAAAGGGAGGAATGACGTTCTGAAAATATGGTGAAGGGGGGCACGGGCCAAAAAAGGTTGAGAACCACTGCTCAAGGCGCAGGGTTGGAACCTACTGAGAATAACTTAAATCTGTCGGGGAAACAAACACATCGCCGGCCCAGGCCTAATACCTGCAGGTCCGTTTGTGCTGTGCTGAAGTAAGACCTGATTACATCATAATATTCCTCTCTGCGGATGTGAAGTTCCAGCATCAGTCTTCCGAGCTTAGTTTAGTCGACGGATCAACATCACGGCACACGGTGTAACCCATAAGTGCTCCATTCTACTCCTAACTCAAGCCTGAGTCCGGAGAATCTCAGCTCAGTGCACGAACTCCGTAGCACCGGCGAGGATCCTGAAATACTTTGGGTAGATTTTTACCTCGAAATTTTGCCCGGGCAGAGCCATAGGCTACTCTTTTTCGATTTACAAATGCCAAGGGAATTTTTACGTGCGCAACAATACACACGGGCGTCAGATCTGACTACCCAGAGACCAGGGGAAATTTTGTTACTAGAAGTCCAAGTGAAAAGATCCCGGCCCTCACCGCGACTTGAACCCGGGACCTCCAGCACTCAAGGCGGACAGTATACCTCGAGATTACTCAACCCCCTAGTCTTCCGAGCTTGAAGAGGAGAAGGGGAGATCTACAGAACAAACTACCAGTCTTCTCAGGTTGACGATGAGAGGAAAAGAGCTACAATACAATCTCTCAGTATTCAGAGCATGAAGAGGAGAAGGAGAGATCTACAATATACCAGTCTTCTCAGCTTGAAGATAAGAGGAAAAGAGCTATAATACAATCTCCCAGTATTCAGAGCATGAAGAGGAGAAGGAGAGATCTACAATATACCAGTCTTCTCAGCTTGAAGATAAGAGGAAAAGAGCTATAACACAATCTCCCAGTATTCAGAGCATGAAGAGGAGAAGGAGAGATCTACAATATACCAGTCTTCTCAGCTTGAAGATAAGAGGAAAAGAGCTACAATACAATCTCTCAGTATTCAGAGCATGAAGAGGAGAAGGAGAGATCTACAATATACCAGTCTTCTCAGCTTGAAGATAAGAGGAAAAGAGCTATAACACAATCTCCCAGTATTCAGAGCATGAAGAGGAGAAGGAGAGATCTACAGTTCAATCTACCAGTCTTCTCGGCTTGAAGATGAGAGGGAAAGAGCTACAGTACAATCTCCCAGTATTAAGAGCATGAAGAGGAGAAGGAGAGATCTACAGTACACACAGTCTCCCAGTATTCAGAGATTGAAGTAGGGAAGGGTTGATCCACAGTACAATCTCCCAGTCACCCGAGCTTGAAGAGGGGAAGTGGAGATCCACAGTAAAACTCCCGGGCATCTAAGCTTGAAGTGGGGAAGGAGAGATCTACACCACAATCTCCGCGGAGATGATCCATTGGTCCCGGTTTGGAAGAAACACATGGACACTAATCTCACTCAGACAGAAGCACGCAAATTTCAGGACTCAGGCGACCTGACCTCCAACGCATTGGGCTTAAGAGACTTACAGCTTAGTCCTCCAGAGGACTCAACGAAAACAACCTATCCGTTGCTTTAGGTGCCTGGCTAGAGCAAACACCACACTCTTGGAATAAGCCCGAACAGGGTAAAGAGAAGCACAATCAAGGAGACCATTGCTGTACTGCCAACATGACCGCGGCTAAAGAATTGAAACATGAACTGGCTGATTCATTTAACATTAAGGACAAACTCCTTACCACACACAGGCAATCGACACACACAAACTTTCACACACGCAAATACACACATACTCACACATCCACACAATCACACACCCACACATACTCCCTTACATACTCACACATAAATCCATTCACAATCACTAAATCATTCACGTATTTATACTCTCTCTCTCTCTCTCTCTCCTTCTTCTTGGTGTGTGATGATATGTGTGTGGGTGGGGAAATGTGTGTGGGTGGGGGATCAGTAGGTGGGTGGCGGCATGTATGTTTGCCTGGGTCTGTGTGAGTGCGTGGAGGTATGTGTGGGTGGGTGGGGGAGGTTTGGTGGGTGGGGGATGTGTTGGTGGCTGCGGGATGTGAGGGTGGATGGGGGATGTGTCTCACAACATTGCAATATGCACTGTTTATGTTTACAACTTTCATTTGACAATGTTTTTTTTTTTTTGGTTTTCTCATGTGAATGTATCATGCGTAATATGCATTGTTTATGCTTACAAAATCCATTTGACAATGTTTTTTCCCCTATGTTAATGTAACATGCACATTTGATGAATGAAAGATGAGTGATTGAAAGGGCCCAATTTGCTACCCTTTTAAAATAAAGTTTGTTCGTTCGTTCGTTCTCTCTCTCTCTCTCTCTCTCTCTCTCTCTCCCTCTCTCTCTCTCTCTCTCTCTCTCTCCCCGTCTCTCTCTCTCTCTCTCTCTCTCTCTCTCTCTCTCTCTGTCTCTCTCATATGGCCATATATATTCCACCCTACATAAAATCACGTACGCATGCGCACTTAGCTTCACATAGTCACTCAAATCAATATACACAGACTTCCACACTTTCACATACATACATTGACTACTGTCGTGGACATCCACACACAACTGGGAAAATACACATGCCACACATACACAATGCAAATCTTAAAGTATAGTAATAAGGATACTGCTAGCTAAAACTGATAATGCAGTGCAATAGTTTTCATACTGTGCATAGTGAAATCAAGTGGCATCAAAAATAAACATATGAATGATGAAAATACAAAGAATATATGGAGTAGCATGTTATGTCATCATCATCATCATCATCATCATCTTCCACTTCTGCCGTCAAGCGTCGTGGGGAGGAATAATTTGCGTTCCAGCGCCCGGTGGACGGCACTGGATAGTGTCATTCCGTGAGGTTGTACAATGTCTCTGATGTCGTCAATCCATTTTCTTCTTGGACGTCCTCGTGGTCTCGTCGCAGATGATCTTTGATGTAAGGCCAGTGATGGTAGTTGTTGATGTTGCATTCTAATGACATGGCCAAACCACTTGATCTTCTGTCTGTCAATAAATGTGGCACAAGGTGTTGATCCCACAGTCTGTCTGATAGTAGCATTTCTTACTCGGTCTCGGATTGTTAAGTTGGCAGCTCTCCTCAGGCATCTCATTTCGCAGGTGTTGATTTTGCGAAGGTGTAATTTGGATAAAGTCCAGGTTTGAGATTGGTAGCATAGGGTTGGTGTGAATATGCTGTTTATTATCTGTCGTTTTGCGGACATGGGTATGTTTGGATGTTTCAGTAAGGGTGATAGTTGATATGTAAGTGCACTAGCTTTTTGACATCTGATGTCAATTTCTCTGTCCAATCTGCCATCTTCTGTAATCATACTTCCAAGGTATTTGAATTCTTTAACTTGTTTCAGAGGTGTGTTATTTATCTGTATATTTAGTGGGCCTGGCGATCTGCTAACTTGCATTACTTCGGTTTTGGCTGTGTTTATACTCATATTGTATCTGCTGCAGGTTGAACTCAGATTAGTAATATGATTTTGTAGTCTGCCCTCATCGCTGTAAAACAGACACTGATCATCTGCAAATAGAAGTTCATTTATTCCCTGTGGGTCAGTTGTTTCATCTGGAGTAAAGAGTTCTAAATTTTCTGAATCTGGTCTGTCGAGACTTGCTTCTTTGGAAATTCTGTCCATGTAGATATTGAATAGCAGGGGAGAGAGCACACATCCCTGCCTCACTCCTGTATTGACTGTGAACATATCTGATATACCTTCCTGTGTTCTTACTGCACTTTGGCTCGAGTGGTACATGGCTATGATATTTTCTAGCAGTTGCCCTTCTATCCCATAGTCTTCAAGGATGGTCCATAATTTGTATCTGTCTACTCTATCAAAAGCCTTTTCCTGATCTACAAACACAATATTCTGCTGGTCACTATATTCAATAGTTTTTTCACAAATTTGTCTAAGTGTAAATAATGCATCAGTGCAACTTTTACCTTTCCGAAAACCGAATTGTGCTTTGCTTAACTGTTGTTCAACTATTGGTCTAGCTCTTTGTTCCAAAAGTTTTGCATACATTTTCCCTATATGGCTTAGGAGTGATATACCTCTGTATGTTTCGCACTCTCTCATATTGCCTTTCTTTTTCCATATTGGTACTATTATTGCCTGTTGCCAATCATCTGGGACTTTTCTTTCTTCCCATGCTATATTAAAAAGTCTTGTTAGCCATTTAACTCCTGTTTCCCCACAGGCCTGAATAGCTTCTGTGGTTATTCCATCTGGACCTGGTGATTTGTTCTTAGGACTTTTCCGTATAACTGCTTTGACTTCTGCATGTATGAAATTTGGTTCTTGCTGTCCCTGGCGTTTAGGCACAAAAGTGAGGTTTCCTATGTTATGTGTGGGGTTAAGTAGTTCTTGAAAGTATTCTGCCCATCTTGCTAGTCTTTGTTGTGGATTAAATATTGGTATACCTCTTTTGCTGTTTATGATGGTGGTTGGGTTGTAACATGCATCTCTGTTTCTCATTGTGGTGACACGTTTATAAAATTCTCTTGGGCAGTCTTTGCTAAGGGTCGCCATCTGTTCACCGTATATTCTCCAGGATTCATCTTTAGATGCTCTAATTGTTCGTTTGGCATTACGTCGTGCTATTCTATAAGTAATATAGTCCTGTTCAGATTTAGTTGTGATCCAATTTTTGAATGCTACCTTCTTTTTGAATATGCTATCTTTAACTTCGTTGTTCCACCAGGCTGTTCTTAATCTTTTGTCTTGCCCTACTTTCTTTGTTCCACATTTATTTTTCAGTGTGTCGAGCATGGCAGCCTTGAAACATGTCCATTCCTTATCTACGCTTGAGTGGTCATCAGGGATGTTCTTATGTGATTATGTATAATCTTTCTTTCCCTTACACACATGCGCACTCACACACACACTACGCTAACTCACTCACTCTCTCCCTCTCTAACCCTCTCTCACTCATACTCACTCTCTCCCTCACTCACTCTCTCTTCTCTTATTCACCCTCTCTCACTCTCTAACTCTCTCTCACACACACACACACACACACACTCACTCACTCTACAGTAAAGAAAGCACAGAGAGAGAGAGAGGGAGAGAGAGAGAGAGAGAGAGAGATTTATAGATCTATGCGTGGAGCTATGGGTGACTTAATAGACAGACAGATGTACAGATGGAGAGACCTAGAGATTTAGCTATGCACGCCTGCCGTCTCCACGTCAGCCTAGTCTAAAATGAGTTCCAGGAAACGTCTTGGGAAGTAAAGGCTGACCACATCACCCAGCCAGCGCCGATTGCTCTACACAAATATGGGTGTAGCACTGTACCATCAATTCCCCTTAAGGCGCCTTTATTTACTTTATGAGATATAGCAAGATGAGCAGGAGGGCGGGCGGGCGGGAGGGCGGGCGGGCGGGCAGGCAAGCAGCCAGGAGGGCGGGCGGGCGGACAGGCAGGCGGGAGGACAGGCAGGCGGACGGACAGGCAGGCGGACGGACAGGCAGGCAGGCGGGGGGACGGACGGGCAGGCAGGCGGTTGACAGACAGGCAGGCATGCAGACGGGCGATCGGGCAGGCGGGCTGGCAGGCAGGCGGTGGGGGGGGGGAAACAAGACGGGCAGGTAGGCAGGCGGACATGCAGGCGTGAGGATGGCGGACGGGCAGGCAAGCAGGCAGAGAGACGGGCGGGCGGGCGGACAGGGAGGGTTGGGACAGTAAGACAGTCAGGCGGACAGACAGACAGACAGACAGGTAAACTGGTAGATAGATAGATAGATAGATAGATAGATAGATAGATAGATAGATAGATAGATAGATAGATAGATAGATAGATAGATAGATAGATAGATAGATAAGTAGATAGATAGATAGATAGATAGATAGATAGATAGATAGATAGATAGATAGATAGATAGATAGATAGATAGATAGATAGATAGATAGATAGATAGGCAGGGAGACAGACAGAGACAGACAGAGACACAGACAGAGAGAGACAGAGACAGAGACAGACAGACAGGCAGGCAGATAGATAGATAGACTTACATAATCTCAGAAAATCACAAAAGCCCCAAGACAAGTTTCTAAGAAAAGAAAATGAAAGATAGTTGGGGTTACACGAGAGGTAATCTCCATTGTGTTTTATGGCACACCATCCATCTTTCTAATTCGCTTGTTTCAGCCTGTAGAGCTCTCAATGCGGATTTATACTGTCTGTGCAAATTCACTCAGCGAAAATCCAAACTGATATTCTGTCGCACTTATTTCTGGCTAATTTTTTTTTTAACTCTCCAACCGTCTCCTTCACTGCCTTATTCTTTTGTTTTTCACCCCAAAACGGTCTCCGTACCTGTCCTATCCCTCTGTTTGCCATTCTCCAGCGATCTCTGCAATTGTCTTTGTCTTCTATTTGCCCAATCTCCAGCGGTCTCTATCACACTCTTATTTCTGTAACCCGACCGATGGTCTTTCATGTTCGCATTAATAATAGACGCACCAAGGGATATAAATCGCCTTTCTGTCTTTCTAGATTAATGCTTCTCCTTTTAGTTCCACTGTTTACTATATTTCCATTTTCCATTTGTTTCAAATCAGCCGCTGAAAGATAACCGAATAATTGATCAGTTTGGGA
>OY992882.1:111553878-111636378 GCA_963921405.1 Cepaea hortensis
TATACCAGTGTTTCCCAACCGGTGGGAAATCCCCCCCCCCCCCCCGAGGGAATTTTTAGGGTTTCCAGGGGGGGGGGGGGGAATTAAGATTATTTCAAGATCGCGTTAATTCAAGAGCCGATTACTTGATATTGTTTTCCCCTTCATACTGTACGGTTCTGTACGTCTCACCCTTCTACAATTCAATTTATAAAGTACTAGCTGACACGGCCCGGCTTCGCCCAGACTCTGGTGGGGAGCATCTCATTTAATTCATATAAGTAGTCATATAAGCTCCCGTTCCCGACTGTCTGTCTGTCTGTCTGTCTTATCTATCTGTCTGTCTGTCTGTCTGTCTGTCTGTCTGACCCGGCCCAGCCCATGGTGGAGAGCATCTCATTTAAATCATATAAGTAGTCATATAAGATCCCGTTCCCGACTATCTGTATGTCTGTCTGTCTTGGGTAAATGGAGGAGGGAGGAGGAAGAGGGAGGTGGAGGAGGGAAGAGGAGGGAGGAGGAGGGAGGAGGAGACAGGAGGAATAGGAGGGAGGAGGAGGGATTAGGAAGAGGAGGGAGGAGTAGGGTGGAGGAGGAGGGGAGGAGGAGGGAGGAGGAAGAGGGAGAAGGAGGGAGGAGGAGATCGCAGGAGGAGGAGGAGAGGGAGGAGGAGGAGGGAGTGGGAGGAGGAGGGGGAGGAGGAGTAGAGAGTAGGCGGAGGGAGGAGGCGGAGGGAGCAGGAAGAGGGAGGAAGAGGGAGGAGGAGGAGGGAGGAGAAGGAGGAGGGAGGAGAGTAGAGAGTGGGAGGAGGGAGGAGGCGGAGGAGGAAGAGGGAGGAGGAAGAGGGAGAAGGAGGAGGGAGGAGAAGGAGGGAAGAGGATGAGAGGGAGGAGGAGGAAGAGGGAGAGGAGGAATGTGAAGGGAGGAGGAGGGAGGAGGTAGAGGGAGGAGGAGGGAGGAGGATAGAGGAGGGATGAGGAGGAAGAGGGAGGAGGAGGAATGTGAAGGGAGGAGGAGGGAGGAGGTAGAGAGAGGAGGAGGAGGGAGGAGGAGAATGGAGGAGGAGGGATGAGGAGGAGAGGGAGGAGGAGGGGGGAGGGGGAGGAGGAGGGAGGAAGAAGGAGGAGGGAGGAAGACGGATGAGGGGGAGGAGGGAGGGGGAGGAGGGGGAGGAGGAGAAGGGAGGAGAAGGGAGGAGGAGGAGGGAGCAGGAGGAAGGAGGAGGGAGGAGGAGGAGGAAGAGGGAGGAGGAGGGAGGAGGAAGAGAGAGGAGGGAGGAGGGAGGAGGAGGGAGGAAGAGATAGGCGGAGAGGAGGAGGAGGGAGGAGGAGGAGGAGTAGGATGAATAGGAGGGAGGAGAAGGGAGAGGAGGGATTAAGAGAAAGAGGGGGGAAAGGGGAGAAGGAGGAGGGAGGAGGGAGGAGGAGGAGGAAGAGGGATGAGGAGGGAGGAGGAGGGAGGAGGGAGGATGAGGAGGAGGGAGGAGGAGGAGGGAGGATGGTGAAGGAGGAGGAGGAGGGGAGAGGGAGGGGGAGGAGGAGGGAGAAGGGAGGAGGAGGGAGGAGGGAGGAGGAGAACGTAGGTGGGAGGATGAGAAGGGAGGAGGGAGAGGGAGGAGGAGAGAGGAGGAGGAGAGAGGAGGAGGGAGGAGGTGGAGGGAGAAGGAGGAGGGAGGAAGAGGTAGAAGGAGGAGGGAGAAGGAGGGAGGAGGAGACAGGAGGAATAGGAGGGAGGAGGAGGGATTAGGAAGAGGAGGGAGGAGTAGGGTGGAGGAGGAGGGGGGAGGAGGGAGGAGGAGGAAGAGGGAGAAGGAGGGAGGAGGAGAGAGGAGGAGGAGGAGGAGGAGGAGAAGGGAGTAGGAGGAGGGAGAGGGAGGAGGAGGGAGGAGGAGGAGAGAGTAGGCGGAGGGAGGAGGCGGAGGGAGCAGGAAGAGGGAGGAAGAGGGAGGAGGAAGAGGGAGAAGGAGGGAGGAGATGGAGGAGGAGAAGGAAGGAGGTGGGGAAGAGGAAGAGGGTAGGAGGAGGCGGAGGGAGGAAGAGGGAGGAGGAAGAGGGGAGAAGGGAGGAGAGGGAGGAGGTAGTAGGATGATTGATTGCCATCCCACCAGGTTAATATGTTATCGCGGACCTCAGAGAGAAGTGTCTATGTAGAAGACCATTTCCTGGACGTACGTATTTGGGAGGGGGAGGAGGGAGGAGGGAGGAGGAGGAAGAAGAAAAAAAATCTATGACAGTGGGCTGCACTGGACTGAAAGGAAGGCGTGTAGAAAATTTCATCTCAATCGGATGGGCCGTTCGCGAGCGCATAAAGGACAGACGGACATACAGACAGACAGACAGACAGACGGAGATCCTTTTTTATATATAAGAAGTAGACCAACAAATCATGTTTTATGTGGACGTCTAGACTTGTTTTAGTATGTGCTATTAAATTTAGCTTCCATTATTGCGTATACTGTGTAGGGGCAGGGGCGGGATCTTTAGGTAGGAAATATGAAAAGGGGGAAATGGCGTTCTGAAAATATGGTGAAGGGGGGGGGGGGGGTATGGGCCAAATTTTTAGGTAGGAAATACGAAAAAGGGGGTGGTGGGAATGACGTTCTGAAAATATGGTGAAAAGGGGGGTGGGGCACGGGCCAAAAAAAGGTTGAGAACCACTGTTTTATACTGTTAACTGAAAAATATATAGAAGTTCAAAAAAGCATATTTGTTTGTTTTATAGATTACAAGAAAGGTTTTGATAGAGTACAACATGAACGACTAATTACGTGCCTTCAAGATATAGGAGTAGACGGAAAGGACATCAGACTTATGAGTAACATGTACTGGGAACAAGTGGCGTCTATTAGATGCGGTAATAACTATTCGTAGCCCATAGAGATAAAAAGAGGAGTACAGCAGGGATGTGTACTGTCCCCAAGCCTCTTCAACTTATGCACAGAAAGAAACTTTAAACAAGTTGAAATACCTGGACTTAGCATCAATGGAAGAATCATAAACAATCTTAGATATGCCGACGATACCGTGTTACTAGCAGAAAGTGAGCAAGAGTTACAAGACCTAGTGGAATAAGTAAACAGGCACACGGCAGAATGTGGCTTAGATATTATCATTCAAAAAACAAAAACTAAGATAATTAGCAGTGAAAAGGAAAGGTCATCAATGAACATCACAGTAAACGGGCAGATACTAGAACAAGTAACAAGTTTCTCTTATCTTGGACATATAATAACAGATGGTGGCTGAAGTGAAATAGAAATCAAAAAGAGAGGAATGGCCAAAAATGCTTTCAACAGCATGAAATCAGTATTAACGTCTACAGAGATTAATAACGCATTAAAAATGAAAATTATCAAATGCTACGTATATTCAACGCTACTGTATGGCGCGGAAGCCTGGACATTGAACAAGCAACTAGAAAGTCGCATAGAGGCCCTGGAGATGTGGATATACAGACGAATATGTCGTATTTCATGGAAACAAAAACATTCAAATGCAGAGGTTCCAGAAAAACTGAGAATGAAGCGAGAGTTGATGAAAGAAATAAAGAGGAGGCAAGTGAAACATTTCGATCACGTTAAAAGGCATGATAATCTTATAAAAACCATACCGGAAGGCAAGGGTGAGGGCAAGCGAGCAAGAGGTTGACAACGATGCAAGTGGGAAGATAACACCAAGAGATGGACGAACATCAGCCTGACAGAATGTACAGTCAAGGCGAGAGACAGACAGTGTTGGAGATCCATTGCAGCCAACCTGCATTGTGGAGACGGTACCTGATTGATTGATTGATTGATATCTACCTAACACACCTACATACCTGCTATCTTACAGCAGCTGTCTACCAAACTGCTTACTTTCTTAAATACATATCTACATATCTGTTTTTTTTACCGACTTAACGACCAATCTACATACCTATCTACCCAGCCAATCCACTCATCCATCCACCCATTTATAAATCAATCCATCCACCCATTTATAAATCCATCCATGCACCCATCCTATCCTATCCAATCAATCAATCAATCAATCAATCAATCAATCAATCAGTCTGTCTGTCTGTCGACCTTTTTATCTCCTTTATTTAATAGTTCTCTTCTTTATTTGACAATGTTTTTCTTTCCTATGTGAATGTAACATGCACAACTGATGAACGAAAAATGAGTGATTGGAAGGGTCTAATGTAAGACAGGCCTCCATGCCCAATGTGCTACCCTTTGAAAATAAAGTTCGTTTGATCGAGGGCCCCCCTCCACTCCCGCCCTCTCTCTCTCTCTCTCTCTCTCTCTCTCTCTCTCTCTCTCTCTCTCTCTCTCTCTCTCTCTCTCTCTCTCTCTCAATGTGTCTGTCTGTCTGCATTTCCGTCAGTCTACCTTCCTGTATCTGTTTACCCAGCCATCCGTCTGTCCATTCGACCGTCTGTTTAATGCACATATGTCACCTCTCTCCATTAGCCTGCCAGGTAGTGTATGCATTCCAAAGAAAGCTCAGAAAGAGATACACCGATGCAGATGATTGTCTGTCATGTCCTGTATTTTCCCTCAACATACCAGGTGAATATCTCTGCTACCACCTCTTCTGCCCGCCTACTTACTCTAGTTTCTTGCTCATTCTTACGAGAATATTAATTGAGTTTTGAGACAACATCAAATACATGAAAGATCAATAAAAAAAAAAAAAAAACAGAAAAATTAAGAAAACAACAAGGATTAACAAGTAAAGAAAAGAAAAAAAAATTACAAATAAAATTTGAAAGCGCAAAATAAAAGAAGAGGGGAGGATACAAGGGAAGAGGAAAGAGACAAAAAATACAATGAAAATAAACAGAAATATGAGGAAGAAACATAAACAAAACAACGACATTGAATATGAAACAAGGCAGAGAAACAGATCAAGAAACAAGACCAATAAAATTAACAAGAAAGAAGATAAAGAAAATGAAACGAAGTCAAAGACAGTTAACATGAACCAAGACAAACCAAAATGAATATGAACAGAGACAAACGAAAATGAACATGAACGGAGACAAACTATAATGAATACGAAGCAAGAACAATTAAAAGATCGGTAAACAAGACAGAGAAAAAAAAAAAGAAAACAAGACAATAGACAAGAACTTTAAACAAAACACAAGAGAAGAAAAAAGAAACGTCAAAAAATATAAATACGCAACAAGGTAAACAAAATGAACACGAAGCAAGACCCAAAACATGAAGAATCAAGACAAAGATAAATATCAGGAAACGGAGAGAGAGAGAGAGAGAGAGAGAGAGAGAGAGAGAGAGAGAGAGAGAGAGAGAGAGAGAGAGTGAGAGAGAGAGAGAGAGAGACAGACAGACAGATAGACAGAGACAGAGAGACAGAGAGAGACAGAGAGAGAAGAATGAACGAGAGAAAGAACAAAAGGAACAGAAAATAAGAAAGTAAACACGAATCTAGGGGAACAAAAATCTGTACTAAAAAAAAAAAACCACAATAAAGTAAAAAGCAAATATAATACAAACACGAAAAAATACTCCAACAGAGCAATTTCGTTAAAATTCCCAGCGAAACTGGATGGCAATTAATAATATCTACATAATCTATTTACGCTGAATAATTAACCCTAATTAGATTGTATATATAGCCTGGTTGTTTATAACGTATTTTTATGTCCCACAATTAAATTTTATATTCATCATCAAATTATTTTTGTCTACGTGTCTCATTATTTTCCGGTCTCCTTAAGTAGACTGCTTCAGGCGGTCAAAACAAATTGTGATCTCTTTTTGTCTTCAGTCAAGTTATTTCAATTATTTCAATTTAGCCCGAGGTTTTCATGATAGTCCAAGCTGTGTCTCGTTATAGAGCTGGCGAGGTATGTGTGTTTAAATAAACCATTTTTAGACATTCAAACCGCAGGTCAGCATGATCGAATGGGTAAGAACGCGTGTTCTTAAACATCCATTGTGCTCATGCCGCGGTAAGCGGTTCAACCCATCCACCGGACAGCTGGACTAAAATGTATGTATGACCTGTCTTCCTTGACTTGGGGACGTAAATTATAAGTACCTATGAAGTCGAAGTGGGTTGGCTTGATGGTGAGGGACACCGTTAATAGGGAAAGCTAATCCACACGCAAAATTCAGTCGATCACTACTATAAATTGTGTGTATGGACTATCCTTGAGTTCAAAGCTAGCAAGGCGCGCCCCCCCCCCAAAAAAAAAACAAAAAAAAAAAAACAAAAACCCAATGTAATCCCTGAGTGAATTTAAACGCACAAGCCACAACAACAACAAGTTGCACGAAACACCATGCTACCCGTGGCTTGGCTTCAGTGTCGATTGTCATTTATTCTAAATTGATTATTTATCTGGTGTTATTGGGGGATTATTTTGTGTGTGGGTATATGGTGCTAGCCCCACATTTTTAAATAGAATAATTGGCATTCGATGGGTACTGTAGGCGCTGTTACCTCGCAGGACATTGTAGGCTGGGTCCTCCTGGATTCTCAAGTCAATTAAAAAACAAAATCTCAACGAGGATTGGAATACATGACCATTCCCCCCCCCCCCACCCCCTCCACCGGAGGAAAACGTGCTAGGAACGGGGCCCTCATTTCTGAATAGTTTCGGATAAAACGGTTGCTAAAATATCGAGGCGTTACCAATTAAGCGGTTCTAGCCAGTTTTGTGCACACAGAAAGATTTCATTTTAAATTTACGATTACGGTAGGGATAATCAATGTTGCTCATTCGTACAATATCATTGAATTTAAGTATTTCAGCCAAATTATTATCCATTTCTTCACTTCACGAAGTAGCATATTGTTTGTGGCCTCTATGTTTAAACATCTAAGATTATTATTCATCCCTTGAATTCTGCCCAGAATTTTCATCGACTTTCTTGGAAGGATTATTTATTATTCATCCGTTGACTAATGCCCAGAAATTTCACAATTTTTCTTAGATCTCTCCCCCTCTCTCTCATTTACTCACCCGCCTCCATTTCTCGGTCTCGCTGTGTGTTTATATGTGCATGTTATGAGTAATTATTGCTACTTTTTGCAGGACGCTAGGAGTCTGGTATCATTTTAGTCGATGTCTATTTCTTAAAGGCAAGCAATTAATTGTTGGTGATGTACTCTGGCAAACACTTGCTTGCAGTTATTCTTATCGTTGTTCAAGATCTTCTCCTTCTCCCTTTCCTATACTTTTTCTTCTTGATCCTACTCCTCCTTTTTCTTGATCTTACTCCTCCTTTCTCCCCCTTCTTCTTGACCTTACTCCTCCTTTCTCCTCCTTCTTCTTGATCTTTCTCCCCCTTCCTCTTGATCCTACTCCTCCTTTCTCCTCCTTCTTCTTGATCTTTCTCCTCCTTCCTCTTGATCCTACTCCTCCTTTCTCCTCCTTCTTCTTGATCTTTCTCCTCCTTCCTCTTGATCCTACTCCTCCTTTCTCCTCCTTCTTCTTGATCTTTCTCCTCCTTCCTCTTGATCCTACTCCTCCTTTCTCCTCCTTCTTCTTGACCTTACTCCTCCTTCTTCTTGACCTTACTCCTCCTTTCTCCTCCTTCTTCTTGATCTTTCTCCTCCTTCCTCTTGATCCTACTCCTCCTTCTGCTTGACCTTACTCCTCCTTTCTCCTCCTTCTTCTTGATCTTTCTCCTCCTTCCTCTTGATCCTACTCCTCCTTTCTCCTCCTTCTTGACCTTACTCCTCCTTTCTCCTCCTTCTTCTTGACCTTACTCCTCCTTTCTCCTCCTTCTTCTTGATCTTTCTCCTCCTTCCTCTTGATCTTACTCCTCCTTTCTCCCCCTTCTTCTTGACCTTACTCCTCCTTTCTCCTCCTCCTTCTTGATCTTTCTTTCTCCTCCTTCGTCTTGATCCTACTCCTCATTTCTCCTCCTTTTTTCTTGATCTTACTACTCCTTTCTCCTCCTTCTTCATGAGCTTACTTCTCCTTTATCCTCCTTCTTCTTGATCCTACTCCTCCTTCTTCTTGATCCTACGCCTCCTTTCTCCTTTTTCTTGATCTTACTCCTCCTATCTCCTCCTTCTTCTTGACCCTACTCCTTCTGTCTCCTCCTTTTTCTTGATCTTACTCCTCCTTCTTCTTGACCCTACTCCTCCCTTCTCCTCCCCCTTCTTCCTACTCCTCCCTACTCCTTCTTCTGCCTTTCATCTCCCAACGGAGCAGTATAAACTAATGTTTCCTACCGAATAAAGTAGCCAATTTCACGCCGACCCTCTTTAGTCGTCTCTTACGACATGCAAGATAAGTCACATTCTTACCATTCATAGGAATATGTGTTCTAACCGGGCCCACAGTAAACGAGATAAAATATATTTCCAACAATACAGGCTATGAACTGACTTGCCAAACTGCTGCTGATTGGACCAGACAACTTCCTTCCGTCTTGCCAAAGACATTTACTGCGATTTTATGTAATCATAACACACTCTCTTCAGATTCCCCAAGGTTGCCCCGAGACTCACATACCGCTTCACACCCTCTGGTCAGTTCTCCTTGAACTCATCAACGACTCTGCAAATCCAGGACGGTCTGATTTCCCGCGCGTGCTCAATTTTGGTTATATTAGATTGTTACTGGGCATTGCAATTTGCCGTGCTATAATCCAGTTTGTTACTTTATTGACGATAAATAAAAGCGTTTATTTTCTCATCTGTTTCAGAAACCCAGCTTAATGGGATCTGTTTGGCGAATGGATTATAAACGTGCATATTTATATTTTATTTAAAATTCGTGGTAGAGTGTCAGTAGCATAGTTGTTGGAGCGTAATTAGGGGTTGCCAGATCTTATATTTGAGAAATTGAGACGTTTCTTTCAGAATCAAAGATGTTAACATAAATTCATATTATCACTCATTATTATCATCATCGTGTATCCTGCCAACAGGCACAGGCGTTGATGTCTCTCCTCCGATTTCTGTTCTTGATGTTTATGATCAACTCTTTCGACGGTGTTCCTGCGTGCCAAAGCCCATCCAGCATCATTTCTCTCAGTCTGCCTATGCCTCTTTCTCACATTGATCTTTCCAGCCGATATTTTCCAGCCTCTCACCTCTGCGATGGAGGCGGAAGTACAGGCTTTAATTTTCGAGAATTCTTTGGAGGGTGATGCTGTCATTTACATAGATGGGTCGGTCGTTCGACGAGTGAAAAGTTCATGGGCTTTTACGGCTCAGGCTGGAGGGAGAATTATGAGGGAAGATTCTGGTGCTTTTGCTTTGACCACAAGTAGCCTGACTATGGAAGTCATGGCAGTAAGTAAAGCAATAACATGGCTCGAGACACAGACACTCTCTAGGGCATGTTTCCATAGTGATTCAATGAACATGATCAAGAAGATAGAGATGGGGAGGACACAAAGAGAGTGGCTGCGGTCTTTGGAGCGGTCTCGGCTGGCAAAGATTAGTTTCATTTTCGTGCCAAGGCATGCGGGTGTACAAGGAAATGAGCAGGCTGACAAGCTTGCAGGTAAGGCTACTGTGGAAGGCGGACGAGCCATTTACCAGGCTGACATTCTGAATGCTCTACGAGAAGTAAGTCGTTCGCGAGAACCAAGTGATGACTGTGAATCTACAACCATGGTCAGACTTCGAGAATAGCAAGTTAAAAGAGGGGTGGCAAAACAAGAACACTACGCAGGAAGGCAAAGAAGATTGATAAACCAACACAGAACTGGTGTCGTCAGTCGCTACACGCTGGGGGATTTGCTGAGGAGGGGATCCGGCTTATGGAGTGAATGGTTTGATGTGCAACGAGGATGATCTGTCGACTAACTAACTACAACTAACTAACCAACCAACCATCCCACTCACCCACCCACGAACCGACCAACCAAACCAACCCAACCCAACCAACCAACTAACTAACTAATTAACTAACTAACTAACTAACTAACTAACTAACTAACTAACTAACTAACTAACTAACTAACTAACTAACTAACTAACTAACTAACTAACTAACTAACTAACATTACCAAAATCGCAGTTTGTCTCTTACTTATAGTTGTAAATACTGTTCTTCTTTAATTAGACACTTTCAGACAATCGCCGTTAGTTATTCTGGCAGTCCTAGACATTTCCAATATTATCCTAGGGACATTTCCAATATTATCTAAGGAACCATTCTTCGTTGCTTCCAAGCTCTTTCTTATTTGCTGATTCACGCTCCATGATTCACTGCCATACAGCAATACAGGTTCTATGTAACATGTCACTACTCTCTTTCTGACATTCAAAGAGAGTGTATGACGTATTGCATAAGCTATATTTCATTATCTGAAATGCAGTTTTTGCTTGACAAATTCTGCTTTAATTTCTGTCACAAGATATACAGATATGCCAAGGGAAAATTGAAAAACAGTTTGATTTAATCGAATCTTTCATTTGACAGGGAAAAGCCGCGACAAAAAAAAAAAAAAAACACGCCCCGAAAACATTTTTTTCGAGACAGTGAATTATTTCATAAAGAGACGAATGCCCGAAAACACCGAGACGTCTGGCAATCGTAAACTTAAGTTTACCAAGACAATAGTCTGGGTTCAATCCCCAGCAAAGGTAGAATTTATTTTCCGAAAAGTATGGCTCTGAAGACGATATAGTTTACTTTAGTTTAGTCTAGAGTAGTTTAGTTTAGTTTAGTCGACGGATCAACATCACGGCACACGGATGTAACCCATAAGGCGACACAGTCTTAGACACTGGGTACTGGAGCATATTCAGAATGTTCTTGACATGTCCTAAATGATTTTCAGAAAGTTCTGGACATGTTCTAGATAATTATCAGAGTGTACTGAACATGTTACGGATAATTTTCAGAATATTCTGGATAACTTTAAGAATGTTCTGGACATGTTCTAGATAATTTTCAGAATGTTCTGGACAATTTTTTTCAGAATGTTCTGGGAAAATTTCAGAATGTTCTAGACAAGTTTTTCACCAGAATATTCTGGACATACTCTGGACAATTTTCAGAATGTTCTGAAATGTTAAAGGAAAGAAACGAGGAGATGAAAGAAACCCTACGATACGTGAAGGTATATCACTTCGTTGCATCAGTCTCCTGGTCCCGGTAGTCCTGGGATGAAACTCTGCGACAGCATTTCTGAGAGGGGTTACGGAGTCAGCCTCCGGCTTAGAAGTTACCGGGTTCGAATCCCGACACAAGACTGGGCATTCTTACAAGAACCCATGGTGTCTAATGATAGATATGACATGTACCAATGATGTCTCTGGTAGTGAGATTAGATAACCGTCTCAGATAAAGGTGAAAGAAAAGAGGGTCCCTGGTGCACATTCCGTACGTCAAAAATCCCATGATAGTCGGACATGGAAAAGGGTAGATTGTAAGCCCACTGACCAGGCAAAAAAAAAAATGTATTAGGGAAGAAAATCCACACAAAGGTAAAACATTTCATTGGATAAAATCTACCTAGAGGAAGTAACACTGGTAAAAATACATTTTGAAGTCGGACACCTTGATGTCTGAAATAAATTAATCTCTCTCTCTCTCTCTCTCTCTCTCTCTCTCTCTCTCTCTCTCTCTCTCTCTTCCTCACTCTCTCTCTCTCTCTCTCTCTCTCTCTCTCTCTCTCTCTCTCTCTCTCTTAGGTGACTTTAACATAGATATTACTAATTCCAACCAGACATGGGAAGATATCATTCTATCTTACAATTTCAAACAACTAATAAATCGTCCCACAAGAGTTACAGACACCTCCTCAACTATAATTGATCATATATATGTTACTTGTCCAGTTAATATTACCGAATGTTCTGTTCCTGTTAGTGCAGTTAGTGACCATTACCCAATATGTTGTACATGGTCGAAAATTGGGTTCAAAACTCCTAAAAACAAACATTTAAGCATCAAATTTAGAAACTTTAAAGCTCTCAACCAAAATTTATTTTTAGACGACCTAAAAAATGCAGCCCTTGAACATGTTTACCAACTTCCTGATCCGGATGATGCACTAGCTTACTGGACAAAGACAGTCTACAATGTATTTGATAAACATGTGCCAGTCAAAGAAGTTCGAGTCAAGAATCAACATAAGACCCCGTGGGTCACTAGCGAAGTTCTCGAAATCATGAGAGAACGAGATACAGCACACAAAAATAAAGATTTTATCAATTACCGCAGACTAAGAAATAAAGTTAAATATGAAATTCGTAGGATAAAGAAAGATCATTTCAAAAATTTGATTGTAGATAAATCAAATAATACAAATATATGGAAGGCTATTAACTCGCTAACCAACAAGAAACACTCTTCAGAGTCAGCAATACCAAACTCTATAACATGCGAGGATTTCAGTTACTTCTTTCAATCAGAAATAGAGAATCTAAAGTCCTCAATACCAGACTCAGTATGTAATTTAAGTTCACTGTCATCATTCTGTGAAGGGAAGTGCTCTAGAAATATTCCCCCTGAGATTCCCTTGATGTCTGTTGTAGAAGTATATAAATATCTCTCGAATCTCAAAGCAACAAATTCAGAAGGCCTAGATGGTATCAGTAATAGAATTCTTCGGTGTGCTGCACCTATTATTAGTGAGTCCTTAACGTTCATTTATAACCAGTGCCTATCCAAAAACTACTTTCCATCTGCCTTTAAAGTTGCTAAAGTGTATCCTCTACTTAAAAATGGTTCAACTGATATTAGCGTCTTGGGTAATTATAGACCTATTTCCTTACTATCGTCGCTATCAAAGCCATTAGAAAAACACATGCACAAAATAACACTACATCATTTAATTAACAACGATCTAATAATTGACAGTCAATCTGGGTTTCGACCTAAATATTCTTGCCATAGTGCCCTTACAAAAATGACCGATAACTGGCATCTTTGTATCAACAATGGCAACATTTGTGGAGCAGTATTTGTAGACTTTAAAAAGGCCTTTGATATGGTAGATCATGATATTTTAATTAGAAAGTTAAAACACATGAAGACTGGCACCAATATGGTGGACCTAATTACGTCATTTTTATCAGACAGACAACAAGTAGTGTCCTTCAATAACTGTCTATCAAGACCCACACAACTTAATTTTGGGGTGCCTCAGGGCTCAATACTAGGTCCGCTGCTTTTTGCAGTGTATATTAACGATCTTCCTTTATACCTCAATACTTCATGTGATCTATTTGCGGACGACTGCACTATTTACACAAGTCAAGAGAGCCTTTGTGACTTAGAGAGCTCTTTACAAAACGATCTTGACAACCTTAGTAGATGGAGCAATGAAAATCGCATGTTAATTAACATCGACAAAACCAAATCCATGCTAATAACGACCAGACAAAAACTACAGACCCTAGCAATAACTGGGACACCGCTCGAGCTCCACGTGGACACGTTACCTATAATTAATGTAAATGAACATAAAACATTAGGTCTTTTAATTGACAGACATTTAAACTGGAGCCCTCATGTTTACGCCCTTACCAAGAGAATAGCACAAAAAGTTTACCAACTTGCTAAAATTCAACACTTTTTGGATGAAAGCACACGTAAAATATTCTATGCATCCTATATCCAATCACCTCTCGATTATTGCTCCACAGTCTGGGATGGCTGCCCTAAATCTAATATGAAACGATTGTGTTCGCTTCAAAACCGCGCTATACGTCTAGTTTCTAGCATAAAGGACGTTGAAAGTAATAAATTATACAGCCATCTAAGACTTCTACCACTTCAAAAGCGCTTCCTTTTTAACAAAGCCAAATTAGTGAATAAAATTATATCTGAAAATACCCCAGAGTATCTTCTACCGTTAATTCAATCTAATGCAATGAACAGTAAGCGCTTAAATTTATTACAGCTTCCTAAGCCTAGATTGGACTTATACAAAACTTGTTTCGCATATTCTGGTGCTGACTTGTGGAATAGCCTTCCAACAGAACTGAAAACACCAATGAGTCCCTACACATTCAACCGAAAACTCTTTCAATACTTACTTCATACCGACTATATGCCTCCATAAGTCACCTACTAGTATCATTTTTCCACTATCATTCTTCACTGTATGTGTGTGAACGAGACAGTGGGTGAGAGAGTGAGTGAGAAAGAGTGTGAGTGGAAGAATTAGTATGATAGAGAGAGTGAGAGAGTATGCATGCGCGTGTGCCTGAGGGAGTGTAAAAGTGAATGAGTGTGTGGACATATGTGTGAGAGATTTAGTTAGAGAATGAGTGAATCTGAGAGAGTGGGTGTGTTGTGTGTCTGCCTGTCTGTGTGATAGAGTGTGAAAGTTAGTGAGTGAGTATGAGTTAGAGAGTCATCGAGTAAATGAGTGAGTAAGGGAGCGTGAGTGAGTGAGAGAGAATTTGTGGGTATGCGTGTATGTGCACGAATGAGTGAGTGTGAGAGCGAGTGAGTGTGTAAAAGAGAGAGCGTGGGTGAATGAGAGAGAGCATGAGAAAGTGTAATGTATGTGTGTGCATGTCTGGATGTATGTATGGGTGTATATGTGTGTACATGTGTGTATCTGTGTGTGACTCTGTGTGTATGTCTGTACGTGTGTTAAAGTGTGCGTTCATGTGTTTATATGCATGTGCGTGTGTGTATGTGTGTATGGATGAGTCTGTGTGTGTGTGCTCGTGTATGTATTGTATATCTTTGTATGTGTAAGTGTGCATGCATGCAGTGTATGCGAGGGAGTGTATATTCGGGTGTTATGTGAGTACGTGTGAGTAAGTATATGGATGTGTGCAGGTGTGTGTATTGCGTGGGTATGATGTGTGTGGGTGTGTGTATGTACATGTGTGTGAGAGAGAAGAGAGAGAGAGAGAGAGAGAGAGAGAGAGAGAGAGAGAGAGAGAGTTGAGCGCACGCATGTCATCTAACATGCTGATCCATATGTTTTGTGTATTCTCATTTTTTTCATATTATCATTTTGATGCACTTGATTTTAACATGCATGAATTCATGTAAATTACTGTAAAGCAAGTGAGAGAGTTAGTGAGTGTAAGTAAGAGAGAGAGAGAGAGTGAATGAGTGTGAGAGTGTGTGTATGTAAAGAGAGCGCAAGAGAGAGAGAGAGAGAGAGAGAGAGAGAGAGAGAGAGAGAGAGAGAGAGAGAAGAGAGAGAGAGGGGGGGGGGAGGGAAAAAAAGAGTTGAATTGCATCACTAATTGTCACGCTACATAATGTATATGTACAATTTTTTCTCCACTTCTTGCAATTGCGAGAATTCTCACGACAATCGTCAGTGTCTCAATTGTGTGTAAAGTGTGGGAGTTTGTTCTTATTAGCTTCAGTGAACATGTGAGGCATCAAGTATTTGTCTAGATGTGAGGATGTATGTATGGGTGTGTATGTGAGGGATATGTGTGTGTGTGTGGGGGGAATGTGTGTGTGCCTGTGTAAGAGAGAGAGAGGGAGAGAGAGAGAGAGAGAGAGAGAGAGAGAGAGAGAGAGAGAGAGCGAGAGAGAGAGAGAGAGAGAGAGAGAGAGAGAATTCAGTGCTCGCATGTCCTGTAGCATGCCATTCCATATTTTTTGTGTATTTTCATCTTTCAGATTATCATTTTGTATGTATGACACTTGATTTTATCATGTATAATATAACATTACTGTAATGTGAGTGAGAGCGTTAGTGAGAGAGAGAGAGAGAGAGAGAGAGAGAGAGAGAGAGAGAGAGAGAGAGAGAGGAGAGGGAGAGAGAGTTGAATTGCATCACTAATTTTTAAGTTACAAAATGTATATGTACAATTTTTCTCCATTTTCTTTACAATTTTGCGACAATGCTCACGACAATCGTCACTGTATGTGTGTGTAAAGTGTGGGAGTTTGATCATAATAGTAGGTTGGGGGATCGGGGGATGTGTGTGTGGGTGGATTCGTGATGTGTGTGGGTGGGCTCAGGATGTGTGGGTGGGAGGGGTGGGTTTGAGTGGGTGGGTGGGGGATTGTGTGTGGGTGGTTGGGGGATTGTGTGTGGGTGCGTGCGAGATGTATGGGTGTATGGGGAGATGTGTTTGTGGGTGGGGATGTGTGTTTGTGTAGGTGGTTGTGGGTGAGTGGGTGGAGGAGGATATGTTGGTGGATGATTGATGGTGGGTTATGGGATGGGTGGGGGTATATGTGTGGGTGGGGAGATGTGGGTGTGGGGATATGTGGTGGGTGGGAGATGTGTGCAGGTGGTTGTGGGTTTGGGGATGTGTGTGTGGGCGAGGGATGTGTATGGGAGTGGGATGTTTGGGTGGATGGGTGGGGAGTGTGTGTTGGTGAGAGATGTGTGGGTGAGAGATGTGTGGGTGAGAGATGTGTGGGTGAATGTGTGTGGGGGTGTGGGATGGGGGAGGGGTGCGTGATGGGTGTGGGTGATGGATTTGGAGATGTGTGTGTGGGTGGGGTATAAGTCTGGCTGGGTGGGGGTGTGTGTGGCTGAATGAAGGATGTATGTGTTTGTAGTGAGGGTGATTGTAGTTGGGGGATGTGTGGATGGGTAGGAGATGTGTGGATAGATGTGTGTGTGGGTGAGGGATGTGTCTTTGGGATGTGTGTGGGTGTGGTATTGTGTGGGAGGGGAGCTGGGTGTGGTTAAATGATGTTTGTGTGGGTGGGTGAAGGTGTGGTTGGGTTTGTGGGTGGGTGAAGGATGTGTGTGAGGGTATAGGAGATGTATGTGTTGATGAGTGGGTAAGGGATGTGCGGGTGTTAGTGGTTGAGGGATAAGTACGTGTGTCTAGGGATGTGTGAGGGGATGAATGTATGGGTTATGTGTGCGTGGATGGGAGGTGTGTGTTTGTGAATGGGGAATGTGTTGGTGGGTGGGGATGTGTGTGAGGGATGTTTGTATGGGTGGGGAGATTGTGCGTGGGTGGGGATGTGTGTGTATATGGGTAGGGGTGTGTGGTTAAGGGATGTGTAGCTGGGGGAATGGGTGGATGGAGGATGTGTGGTTGGGTGGATGATGTGTGGTTGGATAGAGGATGTGTGGGTGGATGTTTGTATATGAGTAAGGGTGTGTGGTTAAGGGATGTTTGGTTGGGGGATGGGTGGGTAGAGGATGTGTGGGTGGGTAGAGGATATGTGGGTGGGTGAGTGTGTGCAGGTTAGGAGATGGTGGGATGTTTGTAGGTGCGGGCTCGGGATCTGTGAGTGGGCTGGGGGAGATGGGAGATTATGTGGGTGAGTGAGGAATTTGTGTGTGGGTAGGTGCGGAATATGTGAGTTGACGGGGAGACATGTGTGTGGCTGAGGAATGTGTGTTTGGTTGGGTGGTTGGAGGTGTGTGGGTGGAGGAGGATATTGGGTGAGTGATTGTTGGTGGGAAATGGGACGGGTAGAGGATATGTGAGTGGGTTGGGAGATGTGTGTAGGTGGGGGATGTGTGGGTTATTGAATGTATGTGTGCTTGGGGTGTGGGTGGATGGGATGTGTGGTGGGTGAGAGGTGTGTGTGGGTGGGGAGATGTGTAGGTGTATGGATGTGGTGGATGGGTGGGGGAATGTATTGTATGTGTGTGTGGTTGGTTGGGTGGGGAAGTTGGAGTAAATGGGGGATGTGTGGGTGGGTGGTGGATGTGTCTCATAACATAGTAATATGCATTGTTTATGTTTACAAAATTCATGTGACAATGTTTTTTTCATATGCACTGTTGATGAAAGAAAGATGAATGATTGGAAGGGCCGAATGTAAGACGGGCCTGCGTGCCCAATTTGTTACCCTTTGAAAATAAAGTCTGTTCGTTCGTTCGTTCGTTCGTTCGTTCTCTCTCTAGAAGGGCAGAATGTCAGACGGGACTGCGTGCCCAATTCTTAACCCTTTGAAAATACAGATTTTCGTTCGTTCTTTCGTTCGTTCGTTCTCTCTCTCTCACTGTCTCGCACACACTCACTATCTCTCAATCACTCTCACACACTCTCTCTCACTCTCCCACTCTTTCACACATTCTCTCTCACTTTCTCGTTCACAATCTCTTATCTCTCTCTCTGGCTCACTGTCTCTCTCTCTCTCTCACTCACACACACACACACAATCTCTCTCTCTTTCTCTCTCTCTCTCTCTCTCTCTCTCTCTCTCTCTCTCTCTCTCTCTCTCTCTCTCTCTCTTTCACAGAGAAGTAAGAAGCAAAACTTTACTAGAACACGATAACAAGTAACAAAACGGACGTTGTGGCCAGAACATTCGTCAGCACACAAACAACAAACTGATACATCTACACGAAAAAATACTACATGAACACATAAATATAACAGCTAGTTATCTGTATCCTTGTTATGAGCTGGACACGTGTTTCACGAAATACGCGTGCGTGATTCCAACAAAGCGACTGAACCGGCTGATCAGTTTTTGATCTATGAAATTCACAATATGGTGTGACGCACCACAATCGATAGAGGTACGAGAAAGAGGAAACAAAAGTATGCAAATTTCCCACAGTGAGGGATTTGTTTCCATGACAACTCAGCATCGAAGCAGATGTATGTAAATTCCCGACAGCGAGGGATTTGTTTCCATGACAACTCAGCATCGACAAAGCCTTATAACATTTTACCAGAAACATGTTATAATAGGCTTGGTGGTGGGTGGTACACTAACCGCATCAGCCGTCGAGTACCGTGTGGTTAACAACATATGGGCCTTACTCGGTATTCTTAACATGTCACAATAACATGGAAAAGGATCACGTTTTAAGATGGATTTCGTCTTCCTCCCACACCGCACTCAAATTTCCAAGTCAATGGATTCAGTAACAGTAGTCACCAGCGTTCCTTCCCTCAAGGAAAGCACAGAATAGTAAACCTATAACCTGCCAAGCATGTCCCAAGAGGCAGTTAAGGAGGGTTGGTGTGGACTGACTACACCATCCTGTAGACAACGTTAGTTGCAAAATGCAACTAATCATTAACAAGGCTAAAGAAAACGAAATACAAATAATTCAGCCAACCACGACGAATGAGGTATAATAAGAAGAATGCTGCGATGCGGAGAAAGCCTTTCACCAAGGAAAATCTCCAGAACCCACATCATGAATGCTAGAACTTTGTATCGACTGAGAAAAAAAGGCATAAGCGGTAGGGGAAACGACATATTTTATAAGATTAGCATTTCGGGATTATGCGAAACAATATGGAATGGAGCAGTTAGAGTCATTAGACGTAGACAGTCAAAATCTTTTGGGCATGTTATGAGAAGAAATGAATTGGAGAACTCGGTGACAACTGGCAAGATCGAAGGGAGGAGACCAAGGGGAAGACCGAGAAGCAAATACCTGGATGGCTTGGCCTGGTGGCATGGTCGAGATAGGAACACAGAGCTGATCCACGACTCTGGTGATCGAGTGAGATGGCAGAACATGACCGCCCTCGCTTACCGGCATGGCACATGATGGATGGATGGAATGGAGCAGGAAAAATGCTTCTAAACGCAGGTGAAACAGTGCTGTTTTCAAATCATACAGAGGGAAATGCCCGTTATAGTGAAGGGGTGACCTAACGTTACCTATAGAGGCAGATAAAGCACTACTGCTGTGGAAAGCAGTTACTTTTAGGATAATAACAGCAACAATGAGAACCACAAAAAAGAAAGCAAACATGAATATGTTCCAGTGTTTCGCACCATCATATAAGGACGAATCAGTTAAGAAGAAATTGTTCACGGAACTTGAAAGAAAAATTAATAATCAAAGAAATGACAATATCAAAATTTTGATTGGCGGCCTGAATGCCAAGACAGGTTCGAATAAAAAGAATTGTGAAGCGATTATGGGGAATACACGGACTTGCGATAATGAACCTACATGGAGAAATATTCACACATTTTTGTGCAATGAATCAATGCCACAGGAGGACGAGTTTTTCCACACACAAAAACATATAAAGCAACATGAGCATCACCAGACCACATTACCGAACATAAAATTGATTAAATCTATGATTTATCACACAATTTAGATCATCCGAACATGGCGTACACGTGTTTAAGGTGCAAAAAACAAGGACATAGATCTGTTGTGTACCGTTCGTACTGGAGAAATGATAGCACGATTTTGCATAAATAATGCAGTAGTTTAGAATAACCAGTAATGGAAGGCACAATTCCTGGAACAAGAGACATATGTTGACCTGTACAGTGGAAAAAGGACATTAAAGACACCTTGGGCATCTATATACATGAGGTATACATGACTGTATACACATGACATGAGGTATACATGACTGACAATGGGCCGAGAGTCTTTCAGACCTGTCTTGATGGGAACGGCGTTCTCAAAGCTACACAATGATGAAGGAAGGTCGTTTGTCCATTTTGTCATGAAAGAAGCTTTCATACAAGTTTTGTGGATGTAAAATAATATCTTCCTTTGTGCGAAGAAATCGCAGTTCTCACAAGATAAATAACAAATACAGCATGACACAGCCGTCTGCATGGTGACTCTCAACTCCCGCCTAATGCCGATACTTAGAAGCAGGCGGGTGCATATGTAAACATTCGCTAGTTTGCCAGCTTCGATCTCCGATGGGTATGGGAAAGGCGGAAGGATGAAATCATTTCCATGACAGATGAGGGTCATGTTTGATTTGCCTGCCATTTACCAGACCTCGTCTTGGAAATTATAATGCTCACGTCATAATTATGAGACAGGGATGTTGTTCGTCTGAATATAGACATTCGAGAAATGAGTTTGTGAGAAGAGATAATCCCATGTTTGACTTGTTCACGAACTAGTTCCTTGGGGTGAGGAATCAAATATTTAAACAGGGAAGCATGAGGCTGGGGATTTTAATTGTAGCTGAGGTTGGGTGTGGAGGGTAGAATCTGCAAAGTAATAGGTAAATTGTATACACTCCAACACAGTAGGAGGTTTCTGATCGTCAGAAGTAATCCCCTTTCCGCGAATCTTTCGGTCTCTATCATTTTTCAAAACTCTAGGATGCGGTAGTATTTGGGGTATGATTCACATGTCTTTCTCCTGCTGCGAATTTGTGCCCTGTAATGAGTATATGCACATCTGCTGTAGGGGCATGAAGTGTTAGGGGTCCACATATATTAGGCTATGGCATAATGAGATGATGTTACCAGTTCCTTTCTTCGATGATTTTTGCACACAGACATTTTCAATAGTTACCCAGTAACAATTGTACGAGGCTGGGGGAGTACCAAAGTGGTAATGATATAAACAAACAACAAATAACACCACTGAACATTTGGGCATGCAAAAACCCTCTCTGTTAACAGCAGCAAGGTACACATGCAATACGTTTATTCTTAGTTTTAGACTGCTGTTAGTGCTGGTATTAGAACCTAGATCTACTGCACTGGTAGTTCAGAGAACACTACAAATTATATACCACCATAATGAATGACCATATTTAGTGGCTGTCATCATCATCACTATTGTGTGTCGTGCCGACAAGCGTTAGTGGTCATGGTTTGATATATTAGACGACCACCAGAGTCTCGCAGCAGATCTGTGTCCTTGCTCTAATCGTGCCATATGGCCAAAACATAAGTACGTTT
Organism: Cepaea hortensis; assembly: GCA_963921405.1. Classification (NCBI taxonomy): domain Eukaryota; kingdom Metazoa; phylum Mollusca; class Gastropoda; order Stylommatophora; family Helicidae; genus Cepaea; species Cepaea hortensis. The sequence goes on from OY992882.1 coordinate 111,575,347, forward strand.
ATCCTTTTTTTTTTAAAAACGCTTTTACCGTCAAGTTTGTAAGTTGTCTCTAGGTTTTGAAGTTCATTTCTCATCACAACATATCCGAAAAATCTTGACTTACTACATCCGATATCTCTAATCAATTTACAGTTGTCATCTATTTCTACGACTGTTCACCTATTTCTTGGACTGCCAGAGTAACTAACAACGATTGCCTGAAAGAGGTTAATGAAACTAGAACACTATATACAAGAATACGAATGAGACAAACAGCTTTCTTTGGTCATGTGATATGAAGAGAAGCATTGGAGAACATCGTGACAACTGGAAAAATCAATGGGAAAAGAGGCAGAGGCAAACTAAGAGAAATGATGCTGGATGGGCTTAGACGGTGACATGGAGGATTATAATCAGCAGAGTTGATTCAGAAAAGCAAAGACCGAGATCTGTGGAGAGACACGAACGCCAACGTCAGCCGGCAGGACATATGATCTTGATGAACTATTTATTGAAGGATTGTCGCCGCATTTTGTTTTCTATCTACCCATGCTATTCTTTGCAGTTTCACGAGAAACCACATTTGTGTGGTCATGAAATGTTTCTATCAGGGTAATAATCGTCAGAATAGCAATTTAACACTCTATATTTCATAGATACATCATCATAGCTTGGAGAGAATGGTGCTGCAGGAAGTGGCTAGAGAAACTTGCCGAAACACAAGAATCCAGGAACGGCCAGATCGGCACATAATCAGACTGCTCCTAGTACTATCAGTATTGGGGCTCTTCGCTGGCTTGATGAGGATGGCGCACGTATGAGGACATTCCGACTGTTATGGTGTCGGATCTTGACTCCACTCATCTTATTGCAAATAACACTTTTTATTTGTCATCGAACTAATTTTGCCTATTGCTGCTTCTTATTGTAGTGTCTACAACAGTGTTTCCCAACCTTTTTTGTGCTATGCCCCACCTAAGCCTTTCTAAATTTCTTATGCCTCTCTCTCTCTCTCTCTCTCTCTCTCTCTCTCTCTCTCTCTCTCTTCCCCCCCCCCCCCCCCCCCAGCATATGATCATTTTTAATATTCAAAAATTGAAATGTTCACCAAAGAAACTTGAATTTTTTTTTTGAAGGGCTCACAGTTCCCAGAGCTGTGTGTCGGGTGAATTTTTTTATTTTTTTTTTTTTTTGGGGGGGGGGGGGGGTTTGGCCGTTACCCCATTCAAGCTGGTTACCCCAGACAAGCTGGTTCCCCCGCCTCCCCCTTTTTTGTGTGACCCTTAGTCTCACTGTGAGCTATTGCCCACAGTGGTCCACCAGGCCCACATCTAAGGTAAAGATATGTGATGGGTTTTTATTTGATCACCCGGCCCCCGACCAGACCAGGCGCACACCTACGGGGAGAGCAGCAAATGCACCCGATCCTAGCCAAAGGACCGATAATAGCTAGGAAATCACTGAACAAGTAAATTTTCAAAACATATAATGGAGAACTGAAATTCAAGTTCAAAATAATTTTAATGAAAGATTTTTCTATATTATTTTAATTATTAGTAGTTATTTAAATTTAGTGAGATCCTTGCGCTTGATGCTTGCTGCAAAGAGATTTTATGTCAGGTTCCAATTTAGTTAACTTAAGTCTCAAGTCTCCCCGTTTTGTTATATCCAGCCGATTTCTTCCATTTTCGAATTTCCCCCCTTAACACTCGATTTGCCCCCCTGTGGGGCGTGGGCCCCACGTTGGGAACACTCGTCTACAATGTATCTTCCGCCAAATGTTATGACTGTTCCAAGACAACAAGCAGCGAATGTGTCAGAGAAGCCAAGGGGAAAGGATGCACTAGACAGCAATACAATTGAAAGCTATAGTCACATCCACATGTCAAAGTGGCTTAGTTAAAAGGACACATGTACTTGGACGACTGACTATAGTATGTCCCGATTTGAATGCCTTCATTCACGATCAATTATTTTGAAAACTGTCTGTTGCATCGTTATGAAATTTTTCCAGCCGTCTTATATTTACCCCCACCCAAGGAATATGTCTTTGATAGGTCCAAAAACAACTTAAAACATCGAAAGAGGCGACATTCCTTTGATGTTTTGCTGAACAACTAGTGATGTCTCGCTAACAAAGTTATGTTTACAGTAATGGGAGACCCGCCAATTCAGATGACACACAAAGGGTATCCGGATTCGTATAGGAGTGGGTGCAATGAAAGAAGTAGCTTAAAATCGACAGGGTCGGCTGCATTGCACCGGATTTTATCCTATATGGCTCAGTTTCTTTCCGCAGCGGGGAAAGCGTCGCACAAAGCACGAACTCCGTAGCTCCAGCGACGACCCTCGGGAGTCTCCGAAAAAATGCAGTCGTGAAATAAAGGACGCGGCCCGGAATCGAACATACAACCTTCGGAGCCCGAGTTAGACGGCTTGACCACTTCACCACGGAGAATCCCGAGAGGGGTGCAATGTGTAATATTAGTAAAGACAGAGAATTTACAGAAGCACGGGGTAAATAATTTGTAAATTAACAGGAAAGTAGAAGGAATATATTTCTTACCTTATTTTTCATTTCCTTCTTGTTTCTTCAGCTGCTGGTTAATAAAGTGTACACAAGTATTCATGTTAGCTTTTTATATTGAGTTCGTGAAAGCTTCCAAATAGCTGTGCGTTAATGTGCGTATGGAGTGACCAGATACCGCAATTTAGTCATAATTTTAAGGATCTGTTCAGCTGTCTGTGTAGTTTGTTCACACGTACATATGGGTGACAGGCCCGCTTTGAGTCTTCGTGAAAGACTGTCTACTCTGCTGTTTACCGTTCAGAGACGGAACATGATTACTTGTTTTGCACTATGAAAATAGTTGTCAGTGTCTCTTTTATATTGAGGCAAAAAAAAAAAAAAAAACTAGGAAGGTAGGTGGGTGGGTGGATGGGTGGGTGGATGGATGGATAAGATAAGATAAGATAGGATGGATGGATGGATGGATGTGATTGGATGGATGAGATTGGATGGATGGATAGATAGATAGATAGATAGATAGATAGATAGATAGATAGATAGATAGATAGATAGATAGATAGATAGATAGATAGATAGATAGATAGATAGATAGATAGATAGATAGATAGATAGATAGATAGATAGATAGATAGATAGATAGATAGATAGATAGATAGATAGATCCCCGCCAGGAGCTGGACGAAGCCGGGCCGAGCCAGCTATTTTATTTATATAATCACGTTTCATGAAAGAACCCACAGTTTGACGACACCTCTGAACTATCCCATATAAATTCCCTCAGTCTGTGCCAAAACGAAAACCGCCAGACAAATTCAAAAAGAGCGGGGGTGTGTCTTGCTGAAGCTGTAATACTCTTAAAATGATGGTATGAATCCGGGAGCCGTAAATTATATACCGCATATAAACAAACATTGAAATCTGCTGTACAATCTCCAGAACAAATTTTTTTTGTTGGGTGGACATAATGATAAGGTTATATGCTAACTCTCATCATTTTCCCTCAGTTGGTTACTGAGATATTGAATTTTATATTGAGGCAAAAAAAAAACAACAACAACAACAACACACACACACATACTATAACTAGACAACAAGCTGGAAGAGTTTTGGCTGAGAAGTTAATGCGCACGCCCAACAACGTTGTAATTATTGTCCAAGTCCAGGTAAAGCAACAATTGTGTGGGATAGAAAGATTTAATGTTACAACTGTTTGAGATAGACAGATTTAATGTTACAATTGTTTGGGAGAAAAGATTTAATGTGATAACTGTTTGGGATGGAATCGAAAGATTCCAACTGTTTCAATTCCAACTGTAACAACTGTTTGGGATGGAATAGAAAGATTTACGTTAACAACTATTTGAGATAGAGAGATTTAATGTAATAACTGTTTGGGATAGAAATATTTAAGATAAAAAAATTTGTCGAGATAGAAACATTTGAGATAATAACTTTTTAACATAGAAAGATTAAATGTAACAACTGTTTCTGGTGGAATGGAAAGATTAAAGGTAACGAATGTTAGAGACGGAATGGAAAAATTAAATGTAGCGATAGTTAGGGATGGAATGGATAAAAATAAATGTAATTATTGTTTGGGATGGAATGGAAAAAATAAATGTAATTATTGTTTGGAATGGACTAGAAACATTAAATGTAACGATTGCTTTGTATGCAGCATTTTTGGCTGTGTGTGATTTCGTGGCAAGTTTACGTCCAGTAGTTTGCCACTGCTTTCTGGACGACAGGCACTCCAAACATTGTTAATGAAACTAGCGCAAGGTGATCTGCTTCCAAATCGCCCAGCGATGCGTTTCGAGCGCGGTATGTCCTAACTCTTTCTATTCAATATTATTGTTACTTTAACTGATTCTATCCAGCACTATTGTTATTTTAACCCTTTCTACCCAAACTAATGCTAATTTGATCCATTTTATTTTAAAGTAGTTTTTACTTTGAAACCGACATACAGGACTTCACGCTGGAGTTCACAGCCAGCGAACACAAGCAAGCAAGCAAGCACTTTCAATCTTCTTATCACAAATCATTGTTTCTTGTTGCGGAAAGTAAATGCGACCGACGAGAGACGACACTGAATCACATATTCTGAGCCGCCACACAATTCACATATACTAACCCTCCACCTATTGTAAACTTTCAAAAATTCCAGATCTTCACCCGGTCTTTCTATTTCAAACCGTTCTTATTTTAAACCTTTCTATGCGACACCATTGCTATTTTAAACCCATTTTTAAAATGCGAAATCATTGTTACGGTAAAACTTTCTATGAGACATCGTTGTTACTGTAAATCTTTCTATGCGAAATCGTTGTTATTGTAAATCTTTCTATGCGAAATCGTTGTTACTGTAAATCTTACTATGTGAAATAGTTGATACGGTATATCTTTATATGCAAAACAGTTGTTACTTAACATCTTTCTGTGCGAAACGAGTGCTACTTTAAATCGTTCTAAGCGAAACCGACGTTACTGTAAACCTTTTTATGCGAAACCGTTGTTATTGTAAATCTCTCTATGCGAAACCACTGCTACTTTATCCATTCCCGTCCCTAGTGGTTGTTATGGCACGTTTACATCTGAAAGAAGTACACCAATTTCAGTATGAGACAGACGGTTCTAAAGTAACAACTGAGATCCAAGTTGTTGATGAAATAACTAGATGAATCAGAGAGAGAGAGAGAGAGAGAGAGAGAGAGAGAGAGAGAGAGAGAGAGAGAGAGAGAGAGAGAGAGAGAGAGAGAGAGAGAGAGAGAGAGAGAGAGAGAAGTAAGACACATCCATCAAGTATGGAGCAAATAACAAGCGTAAAGTGACCTGGATTATAAAGTGACTTGCATTGTGTAAAGTGACCTGGATTATAAAGAGACTTGCATTGTGTAAAGCTACCTAGATTATAAAGTGACTTGCATTGTGTAAAGCGACCTGGATTATAAAGTGACTTGCATTGTGTAAAGCGACCTGGATTATAAAGTGACTTGCATTGTGTAAAGCTACCTGGATTATAAAGTAACTTGCATTGTGTAAAGTGACCTGGATTATAAAGTGACATGCATTGTGTAAAGAGGGTTTACAGGCGAGAGGATCGGCTTCATTGCACCTGGCGTTATCCCTTAAGGCACGGTCTCCTTCCGCAATGTCGTACAACGAAAGAATCTCAGTAGCTCCAGCGACGCCGCCGCCACCCCCAACCCCCCCCCCCCCCCCGCCCATTGCACTGAAATGAATGATGAAGTCTAGGATCGAACCCACAACCTTCGAAGCGTGAGGGAAGGGGGTGGCTTAACCACTTTTACAAGGAGACCTCCGTGGCATTGTAAAGTGACTCGCGTTGTAAAGTGACTCGCACTGTAAAGTGACTCGCTTTGTAAAGTGGCACGCGTTGTAAAGTGACTCGCGTTGTAAAGTGACTCGCGTTGTAAAGTGACTCGCATTGGTCGCATTGTAAAGCGAACCGCGTTGTAAAGTGATATGTAAGAAATGACATTGTAAAAAGACATTGCGTTTTATAATAACAGAATGCAGGACCCATTTCCACGTCATGAGGCCCAGTTGTTATATGGTGCTAGCCTCGCATGTCAAAGAGCCATGGCCACTCGATGACCGGTGCGGTCAATATCACGGCGATCGCCTTAACTTCCCAAAACATACCTTGGTAGACATGCTGAGGCATTGGGAGACTCCGTGGCAAAGTGGTCAAGCCGCCTGACTCGGGCTCTGAAGATTGTGGGTTCGATTCCGGGCCGCGTTCTTCGGTTCAAGAGTGCATTTTTTCGGAGACTCCTAAGGGTCGTCGCTGGAGCTACGGTGTTCGAGCTTTGTGCGACGCTTTCAGCTCTGCCGAAAGAGACTGAGCCATCTGGGTTAAAACCCGGTGCAATGAAGTCGACCATATCAACTTTTAAGCGACTTTGTTAAGGTTGGGTAGATGTAGGAGCCCAGGTCGCTTTTTCAAACAAATCCCGTCATGAAGACTGGAACACATGACCACCAGGTCGAGGGCAAGCGTACCAGCTGCTGCACTTGCGTGGCTCCGTTGAGTAAATATCCCATATACAATACACGTGCACATATAAATACACAACTCTTCTCATACTGTAAGTCGAACACAGACTGACAACCGTTGGCACCCTTTAGAAATGCCCTTATGCAGAAAGCTTGGGGGGGGGGGGGGGGGAAGACTGTTTCTTTTGCTATTGATCCCCCATTGGAGAATATGCGCTCAACCAACTCACGCCAAGCCGTTCTGTCTTCTGCTATCTGCTGTATGTCCCCCCCCCCCCCATGTCCTCCTTTTTTTTGGGGGGGGGGGACTACTGGTATATAGTTACGCTGACCATCCGTAATTAAGCTAGATGGAGTAGACAGTAAAAAAGCTTGTGGTCAAGTTATGAGAAGAAATAAATTGGAGAACTTGGTGACGTGATATGGTCTAGACAAGAACCCCGAGCTCATTCACGACTCTGGTGATCGCGTGAGATGGCGAAATATGACCACCTACGCTTATCGGCACGGCACATGATGATGATGAGCAGACGTGAATTTATGCTGTGTTTAAGAAAGATTCAAAGAGCCCTGTAGTAATCTTTATTCACAAGAGATCACAAATACTGTCAATCAAGAGACGGCGGTAAATACGTAGAGGATTCACATGAAACCCTTTAAAATGTGATATAAATTACAACAACAATCCATTGTCTTGTAACCTGTCAATATTGTTGTTAGGGATGTCAAGAGTTTCAAGCATGTGACATCAAGGTGAAGACGAACACGGTGGCGTCTTAAAAACAGTTTAAAGATGGCCGCCCCTTTTTTATGTGTAATGTCTCCAGATCTGTTTTTCCCTGTACAGTGAAAATATTTTCAGAAATGTAGAAGATATAAATGGAATCATCATCCGAGGACAAAACACCAATGACATTAGATACGCAGATAATACAGTATTGATTGCAGACAATGAGCAGGATCTGCAACAATTAGTAGATGCGGTTATTGCACACAGTGAACAACTAGGGTTAGAATTAAATTGTAAAAAGACACAGATTATGGTCGTCACTAGGAAGAACGATATACCACAATGTAATATACAAGTAAATGGGAATATTCTTCAACTAGTTAATAGGTACAATTATCTCGGAACATCTGATGGGAGATGCCTTGAAGAGATTAGAACAAGAATCGCCATGGCGAAACTAGCCTGCAGCAAGATGAAAAACATACTGACCAATAAAAAGATGTCAATTGAAACGAGAAAAAGGGTGTTGAGGGGATACAGAGAGCCTGTACTTTTGTATGGATGTGAAGCTTGGACAATGAGCAGTCAAGCTGAAAATCATCCGATGGCTGTGGAAATGTGGTTTCTGAGGAGAATGCAAAGAATACCACGGACAGACAGAAAAACCAATGATCAAGTACTACCAGAAACAAATGAAAGTCGTAATTTGATTAGAGAAATTAGACGTACGCAGTCAAACATTTTTGGGAATGTAATGAGAAGACATGAATTGGAGAACTTGGTGACAACTGGGAGGAGAACAAGGGGAAGACAGAGAGGAAAATACCTGGATGGCTTGACCACGTGGCATGGTCGAGACAGGAACACTGAGCTGATCCACGACTCTGGTGAATGGCGAGTCATGACCGCCCACGCTTACCGGCATGGGACATGATGGATGGTCCCATTTTTAACACGCACCAAAGAGGAGCAGCGTTCTCTGTTATCCGTTTTAAAATCAGTGAATGGGTGAAACCTATAGAAATTCATCAGCGATTGAAGATCTAGTTTGGTGATACAGGCCTGTCTGTCCAGCAGGTGTATTAATGGAGCAGGAAGTTTTAAAACGGCGTGACTTCTGTGACAGACTGTTTGCGACAGGGTCAGACATCCATTTTTCTACAGGAATCTAAGCACTTTATCGACGCTGGAAGACTTGCACTGAACGCAGTGGTGACTACATGGAAAAATGATACATTTGTACTTTACTTTTTTCAGAATATATTCTGTCTGTCTATCTGTCTGTCTCTCTCTCTCACACAGAGAGATTTAAGGTTTTACTTTTAAGCCCCCTCGTATTACGAAATATAGATGCCGCCTTTGAAAATTTCATTCGAATTTCGTCGGAGTGGCTTAGAGGCTCAGCAGTGTCTGCTTCAAATCCAGGATGTTTTCCCGAAGGAGTCTAGACAGCTATAATTCCTCTGATAAGTGATTAGTCCATCGGGTGTCTACCTTTCTTGGAGGCCCAGTTTTTTTTTTCTTTGATACTTAAGTTTTTCTGTTGTCTATATTTATCTAATACTTGGTTTCTCTGGTGCCTAGCTTTCTCAGATGGTTAGTTGCTAGAGATACTAGGATTCTATGATACTTAGATTTCTCTGCTGCCTACGTTTCTCGAATGTTTACTTTTATCAAATGTCTACTTGTGTATAATGTCTATCGTAAACGTATCTATACCTCTTTATAATGTCCGGCATTCTCTGATGTTACTATTTCTTGTATGTCCGTCTGTCTAGAATATCTTACTTTCTCTAATATCTACTTTTCTCTAATGTTTACTTTTCTCGGATGACTACCTTCCTGGATTCTGCCGAACACTCACGGGAGCCTCGCCCATGCCACGGAGTTCATGCAAAAAGCTGAGAACCTCCTATCGTGATCTGGTGGAAAAGATCATAATGTAGCTTTTACTTTGCAGGACGTCGCTTTCATCACAACCCGCCTTAAAGACGCTTGATCTATTGCCAGCTCCCCTGCCACATGTATTGCATGCTCAGCATGTTCTTAACGCCCTGTGTCGATCTTCGTGCTGGCTGACCCATGCCCTCTCTTCGGGGAACGTTGTCTACCATGACTGTTCATTCCATGCCACCGTAAATTTTAACATGGCCATTACATTTCAGTTTTCGATACACAATGCTGTTTATGACCTAGTTTTCTTCCATGTTCTGTTCTGATCTTACATAATGTCAACATTTTCTTCTTCCCAGTCCGTGTTATTCTAAGAATTATCACGCAGCGTCGCAGTCAACCCCAGCATTTGTTTGGCTGTTTGTGATTTCTTGGCAAGTTAACGTTCTGTAGTTTACCATTGCTTTTTGAACGACCAGCACAATACAATTGTTAGTTAGTTAGTTAGTCGACAGATCATCCTCGCTGCACATCGAACCATTCAGTCCATAAGTGCTCGGATCCCCTCCTCAGCAAATCCCGCAGCGTGTAGCGGCTAACGACGCCAGTTCTGTGTTGGTTTATCAATCTTCTTTGGCTTCCTGCGTAGTGTTCTTGTTTGGCCACACCTCTTTTAATTTGATGCTCTAGCAGTCTGGCCATTGTTGTAGATTCACAGTCATCACTTGGTTCTCGCAAAAGTCTCACATCACGTAGAGCATTCAGAATGTCAGCCTGGTCCATGGCGCGTCCGCCCTCCACAGTAGCCTCACCTGCGAGCTTGTCAGCCCGCTCATTTCCTTGTACTCCCGCATGCCCTGGCACGAAGATGAAACTAATCTTTGCCAGCCGAGACCGCTTCAGAGGCAGCAACCATTCTCTTCGGATCGACCCCTCCTCTATCCTCTTGATCATGTTCATTGAGTCGCTAAGGAAACAAGCCCTGGTGAATGTCTGTGTCTCGAGCCATGTTATTGCTTTACTTACTGCCATGACTTCCATGGTCAGGCTACTTGTGGTTTCAGTGAAAGCACCAGAGTCCTCCTTCACAATTCTCCCTCCGGCCCGAGCTGTAAAGGCCCATGAGCTTCTCACATGTCGGACGACCGACCCATCTGTGTAGATGACCGCGTCACCGTCTAGCGAATTCTCGAAAATCAACGCTTGTACTTCAGCCTCAACAGCAGCCGGATTTTCTTGTCTGCATTTTCTATCTAATTGGATGCAAACTGAAAAGGATGTGCAGAAGTCTGTTGGCACTTGCACCCACTCCTCGCCAGGTTCTAAGTCCTCAAGTGAACACACCTGTTGAAGAATGTCTTCGGCTTGACCCATCCACGACCGTCCTCTTTTTAACCTGCTGCCCTTCACCTTCCTAATTTCACTATGCAGTGGATGTTGTGTGTTTGCGTTAATTCTGAGGTAGGCGCGTGCCCTGCAAACTTGTATTCTCTCTTCAATGGTTGGAAAATCAAGAAGGTAGCGCATCGCCCTGCATGCTGTATCTCTTGTACATCCAAGAATAATGCGCATAGCTTCATTCTGTATCCTTTCCATCCTTTCTATCTGCTTATGGCTGAGAGTCAAGATTGCCATTGCATACTCCAAAACAGACATGACCAGCCCCTCGTACAGAAGACATAGATGGCGCTGCTCACAGTTTGCTGCCGCCATCACCCGCATCGCTGCCAAACCCCGCTTGGCCTTTGTTATCACCTGGTCTATGTGCACATTATAAGCAAGGCTTCGATCAAACCGTATCCCCAGGTAATTCATTGCCTGCGTTCTTTCCACCGTCTCTGAACACAGCATTACAGTTGGTGTTGGATTGTTGACAATATGATTATTCAACGAGAACCAAGTCACTGTTGCCTTTGTTGGGTTAACCATTGCCCCAGCTTCATCACACCAAGTACTTATGCGATTGAGTTCGGTTTGTAGTTCCCCAGCAACCTCCTCTCTATCCTTACCCTGACGATACACTAAAACATCATCGGCATATGACAATGTCCTGCCAGGTCCAGTGATCTGCTCACTGGTGATTCTCACTGTGTAGGCGTTGAACAGTACCGGAGATAATGGTGATCCCTGTGGTAGGCCAGGATATATTGTTGTTGGTTCCGAAGTCCAACTGCCACATCTAAAAACTACTTTCCGTTGGAAGAGGGCTGCAGCGATCCAACTAAGGAGGAATGGACTTACGTTTAGTTCAAGAAGCTGAAACATTAAAAAATCCAGTGGTACTCTGTTGTATGCGTCCTCAAGATCAATCGCTGCAGCAACGGTTTCAGTGCCTGAGTGGAAACCTTCATAGACATCCTGGGCAAAGACTGCTGCATTGGTCCAGGTTTCTCTTTTTGGACGGTACCCACCCAGGGTAGGTGGGAAAACACCTTGCCTCTCTAGTTGGCTTGATATTTTCCTGGCAATTACCTTCTCCAGCAGCTTGCCTATTGTATTCTGCATGGTTATAATTCGATATCCCTGAATTTTTTTGTGGTCTTTGTCAGGCTTCGGCAAGGGAATCAGATAGCTGTGTAACCATTCCTCCTTGATGCTAGCACTCCCTATACTGTTGTTGTACATGTCTGCTAGTTTCTCTAGCTCATTGTCGGTACACCTATTTATGTCGTCGTATCTTATGCCATCAGGACCTGGAGCACTGTTTTTTGATCGTCGAAGCACAGCCTTGATTTCTTTCACTGTCACTGTGTCTTCATCCGGAGTGTTCTGGGCCTTGCATCTGTCTGAGGTGACCTCCTTGGCCAGATTTCGACCTCCCATGTCTGTCTGGTTGCCCTGCTCAAGGTAGCGTTCAAAGAGGGCTTTGCCCTTGTCTTCGTCAGTCCTCTGCCAGATGAGGTCAGCACCTTGGAAGTCAGAAATGCTCTTATTCTTGACTACACCACTCATGCTTTTATGTAGTCGCCAGAACAATTTCAGTGACTTGTCTGTGCTTACCCTTTGACACACCTCTGCCCATTTTTCCCTTTTAACCACCGTGACCAGTTTTTTGAAATAGCTTACTTTTGTGTGCATCTCTCTTTCTAAGTGCAAGCAGGGACTAGGATGACCAGCTCTGTTCTTCTTGGCATTTTGCCATCTCCTTACAGCACTACGCTTATCCACCCACGCCTTATCCACCTCGAAACTCCACCACGGTGGCTGCTCCCAGCTTTTTTTCCTGCCCTGAAACGTTCTGCGCTTGTCACGTCTTATTTTACTCACCACATCTTGCCCTGTACTGTCATACTGGAACGTCTTTACCTTTAGCTTGTGCTGCCTGGTTCTGCCTTTCTCCACCAATATGCTGCAAGGGTGGTGGTCGCTGCCATGGTGTCCTAGGACACCCCATCTACACACTGTAGTGAGTAAAGGTGAAACTAGCGCCAGATCAATAGCACTGTCCTCATCGCCTGGACGGCTTGCTGTCCTAGTGACACAGCCACTGTTGATACAAACCAGGTCGATGGTTTCCAGTGCAGTCTCGAGCTCCTCCCCTTGTGTATTGGAGGAAGTGTTTCCCCATGATCTGCCTTTAGCGTTGAAGTCACCACAGAAAATAACATTCCTCTCGTGGCCTAATATGCCACTTAAGCACTGCCACTTCTGGGCGTCCATACTCCCATTGCGGGCATAAACATTCACCAACACGAATGGTACACTGGAATGAACTCTCAACGCCTGTATTTGTATATCGTCACTGTCCCAACTGGACATGTCTAGCTCTGACGCCACCATGCTGTCGCGAACGAGAATCGCCATGTTACAATGTTACACTTACATGTTACAATACAATACAATTGTATGAAAACCAACGCCAGGCGGTTTGATGCCAAATCACCCGCAGCTGTGTTTCGAACGCGGTATGCAGGGTTACGAATTGCGTCCGTAACCCCTTCACCACATAGTTGGCTTTCAGGTAACATGTAAGTGTAACATTGTAACATGTAAGTGTAACATTGTAACATGTAAGTGTAACATTGTAACATGTAAGTGTAACATTGTAACATGTAAGTGTAACATTGTAACATGTAAGTGTAACATTGTAACATAACCACTGCAGAAGATCCTCCTCCTCCTGGAACGTCAAGCATTCTTTGCTCACATTGTCAAAGAACATTTCGAGCCAAAATAGCCCTTTTCAGCCATCTTAGAACTCATGGCTCCATACTTTCAACCCCACTGGATGAAGTGAATGGTTTTTCATCATTCTTGAAGGACACACAACAAGTGTAACAGCCCCAATCTTCTTCTTTACTGGTTGTAACATGGTCCATGATTCACACACTAAAGTTGCCAAAGAAAAAGAAAAAAAAATGCACGTTCTTAAATATGTTACTTTAATCTGTTGGCAGATGTTGTGGTCTTAGGCTTTTAATAGACAGAAGAGATAGCATAACTATCTATTAGATTCACAGTACAAACGAAGCTGGCCTTTGATCTAAAGTAATCAAAGACCCAATTAGCACTTTCAAGGTAAGTTTCGTAATCAAATGTTAGAAAAGGTTGGGCCGGGACTCAATTTTAAACTTATTCTCTGCATGGTAAAATATCAGACGTCATATGGTGATCACGGCCAGTCATTTCATAAGGCAGATTTTAATATTATTAGATAGTGTGTTATAAAGTTTCGTTAACAGATAATACCAAGACCGTATTATAAAACCAATAACTAAACATCAATGCCATAATATATTTTTACTTCCTAGAGATACACTACTTCTATCTAGTAAACCTATCTAGTATCTATCTTTACATCTTAGAGAAAAACTGAATCTACCTAGTATTTGTATCTCTAAAACTATCTAGTATATATCTCTAAACTGTCTCTATCTAGTATATATCTCTACACCCTACAGAGACAGTCTATCTTGTATATGCATTTCCACACCCTAGAGATACACTGCCTGATCTAGTATATGTGTCTCCAGACCCTAAAGTACGGGAAGGGAAGCTATAAAACGACGAGCGGGCATCTACTTGAATTTGCCCTATATAAACAGTTAACCAGACTCGAGCAAGTATCGTTATGTTGTTGTTTCAGCGTTGCACTGAGACAGAAATTGTTGCAAATTTGTTTCACAAGCGACAATGACTCTTTCTTCTCCTTCTTCTCATCTTTACCTCCCCCCCCCCCCATATTGGGACACAGGCCTCAACCAATCCCAGCCGGGTCGTCCTATCTTTTTCTATCTTCCGCAGCTTGCTCAATGCTCGCCATATATAACAATGATTTACACACATTTTGGTGCTTAAATTTTATAGCTGTTCTTTGGTGATTTTGTGCTGCTGATTCCAAACATGCAATCATATTTATTCTATCAGCTCTAGTTTTTGAGAAAACCAAGACTAACCTTCTTAGTAGGGCAATTGTTATATACCAGCCCAGAGTTAGGTGCCATCAGTGGCATTTGGACAATAATATGTATGCATATTATTTGTAATTACCTTGCATTTATTGCCTTAATATAAAATACCAAAAGTGTATTAAAACTTACTTTACCATTAGCATTTTTGTTTAAATCTATAGTCAAACAAGCTTCTTTTCGAGGACTTCCTGGAATGTGATATGCCCGGACAGTCACGCTTAAGGGTCCAACATTTGGGCATCCCAAAGTCCATGGTATCTCTCTTCCATTGTTTTTATATCTTGGTGAAATCTTTCACCTTGCTCCTAAATAAAGTAGCTAAGATTCTCGGGAAAGAAATGTAAATGGTTATGGGGGTAGTGCAATTTTATGCTCATGTCGCATCCAAGCTTACAAAAACTCGACAGCATGTTTCCAACTAATTCAGAATAATTGTCTGCTTTAAAGTTACCCAGAAAGTTTGGCACAACTAAGACAAATTTTGATCAGGCTGTGGACTCTGTTTTGTTCATCGAATCAATACAAATTTGTATCGTTTATTAACTTTCTAATTTGAGGTCCATCAAAAACTGGAGCATTTGGTTCTGGAAACTTTCTGCAAGAGTAATTAAAACATATATACCATCTTTGTTCAGTGCCTTAACACATAGCTTCATCAAGCCAAGCTTTATGTGTAATGGTGGCAGCAGAACTCTTTTTCGATCATTGAGAGGCTTACTGACAATATTGTTTCCTCCATCTTTAAATGTATCACAACGGCGACTGTTTCTTTGTCCAGTGCGTATATTTTGCCCTGCTATCCCACAGACATATAAAGCATGGATATTTGGTGAATCTCTTTTGCTGACCAAGCATGAAGTTCATCATTTTAAGATCTACACAAATCACCCAGTTATGTTCTAATTACTTCAATTTGTCCAGAACGTGTTTATTGTAGCATACCCCCCCCCCCCTCTTCATTGTAGTAGAATGAGCAATTGGTTGGGATTGAGCCATATTCGTTACCATTGTGTAAGATAACACCTTTCAAACTTCCGTTAGAGCTGTCATTGAAAGGTCGCCACTCATTTGGTGTACAGCTTACACCCATTTCGTTCACAAGACTTCCTATATTAGTACACAACACACGGTTGTTTTCTTTACAAAAGAATGGAAGAACACCTTGCTCTCTGTTGCGATAAAATGTATCTTTGTTTCAGCAGTCACGTGTAAGAGAATAAATAGTACACTAACATTCATGTAGTGGGTTAAAATCTTTTTAAAAAAGCAATTCTTGGAAGATTCTTGGAAAACAGAAACTGTAAGTAAAAAAAAATCAGTTTAATTTCATAAAGTACTAGATGGCAATAGTCTCCCCCCCCCCCCCACACACACACACACACACCAAGCCTTATACAGAAAATATTGCAATAATATTTATGAAATACACAAATGCCTGTATCGAAAAAAAAAAACAACAACTGGAGCTGCTACAAACAAATAAATGTGATATTTGGATTCAGCAGTCCTCATTTATGCAAAATCAGGTGTAAAATGTTTGGCACCCCAAAAATGAAACTGCTTTTTTGGGGGTCAATCAATCAATCAATCAATCAATCAATCATGTGCCATGCCGGAAAGCGTGGGCGGTCATAACTCGCCATGTCACTCGATCACCAGAGTCGTGGATCAGCTCAGTGTTCCTGTCTCGTCCTTGCCACGTGGCCAAGCCATCCAGGTATTTTCCTCTCGGTCTTCCCCTTGGTCTGTTCCCTTCGATCTTGCCAGTTGTCACCAAGTTCTCCAGTCCATTTCTTCTCATAACATGTCCAAAAAAGTTTGACTGTCTACGTCTAATTTCTCTAATCAATCTACGATTTTCATTTGTCTCCTGTAGTACTTGGTCATTGGTTTTTCTATCTGTCCATGGTATTCTTTGCATTATCCTCAGAAACCACATTTCTGCAGCCATCAGATGTTTTTCAGCTTGACTGCACATTGTCCAAGTTTCACATCCATACAAAAGAACAGGCTCTATGTATCCCCTCAACACTCTTTTTCTAAATGTAATTCTCTTCTCCATGTGTTAGATCTCCCGCCATTTCGTTTCCTTTAATGGATTCCGTGCAAAAGAGCGTCTAGTTATACTGTCCTCAGGTTTTCTCAGTGTGTCTTCTATCACCGTCATCGTCCTTTTCTCACCTTTTGAGTCACTGGAATGTGTTTAGTTCCCGGCATGCACTCTACATTGGTGATACCGTCACCACACTGTGATCCCTCTAGTCCACGCAGGCATGAAGTAATGAATAAGTGACGTCACGGCTCCAGCAGCATATAACAATAAACAATGAAAACGGTTAGGAATGTGTGACTCCTGCGAAAAAGTGAGAGATACTGATTTTCTAATTTCATGTTTTTATTTAGATCTATTTGCGTTGTCCCAAATGTAGATTACTGAGATCGAAACGTCGATTCTGTGTGCTGTAATTTATGTTTTCCTTATTTTTTTTTTTTAAATTATTATCATTGTTAATTTTACACTGCGATTTTTGTTTTACGGATTTCCGTTTGTGATAAGGTATATGTACTGTGACTGTATTTATTATCTCTCACTGTTTCGCAGGAGTTATTCATACCTAACAGTTCTCATGTTGCGTCAATTAATGAATCTTTGTAGTAGCTTGTAGACTAAATCTTTGAAGAATATGATTGTTTCAACTTGCTTATTTGACTTATTTACTTTTTTTTTTTTACTCATTTTGAATTCTAGAATAGTCCATACACGTGCTATTATTTCTAGAGCACTGGACTAATTTTTGCATATGGATTAGTTTTCCCTATTACCAGTGTTCCTCGCCGTCAGGTGTACCCACTCAACTTCAGAGGTACTTGTAATTTACGTTCCCAAGTCAAAGACATTCAACATTTTAGTCTAACTGACTTATCCATTCGGCCATCCTGACCTATCTTATTTTCCATGTTTACGCCATGTAATATATTTGTCACTTTACGTAAACATATTATTGACAGTAAGCAATGTCATTTTGTTGATAACGTCAGGTAAATACGGTTTCCTTGGCAACTCCAAGCAGACAGGGAGGAAGTAATTAAGACAAGTCTATATACAGAGCGGATTAAGTAGTCTGGGCCTCCAGGTCAATCCAACCTGTGTATAAGGACATGTCTTGAGAAGTGCAGACGTCTGGGATTATGCTGACCATATAACCCAACCAGTGCTGACAGGTCTATACAAATATGGGTTATCACGATATAGCAAACATGCCCCAGTCTATACAAATATGTGGATATACCAAACACGCACCAGGTCTATACAACTATGGGCTATCAAGATATACCAAACATGCCACAAGTACTATGCAACTATGGGCTATCACGATATACCAAACATGCCACAAGTACTATACAACTATGGGCTATCACGATATACCAAACATGCCACAAGTACTATACAACTATGGGCTATCACGATATACCAAACATGCCCCAGGTCTATACAACTATGGGCTATCACGATATACCAAACATGCCACAAGTACTATACAACTATGGGCTATCAAGATATACCAAACACGCCACAAGTACTATACAACTATGGGCTATCAAGATATACCAAACATGCCCCATGTCTATACAACTATGGGCTATCACGATAAATCAAATCAAATCAAATCAACTTTATTAGGGTCACAAATTGGGCTCGCAGGCCCGTCTTACATTCGGCCCTTCCAATCACTCGTCTTTCGTTCATCAAGAGCATTATACATTTACATAGGAAGAAAAATAAACACTGTGAAATGAATGTTGTAAACATAAACAAGGCTAATTACCATGTTATGAAGCCCATCTCCCACCTATCCATACATCACCCCACCCACACAACACTCCCACCTACCCACACCCCCACCTACCGACACACACCAAGGGACACATACATACCCCCCCCCCCCCAACCGACCCATCCCCCTCCGGCACATCCCCCACCCACACACACACTGCCCTCCCCTGATCCCCCAACCAAAACACACTCGCCACCCACAAACATTCCCCCACCAACCCACACACCCCACGCCCATCCACATACACATCCTACCCCACACATCCTCTCCCCACCCACACCTCAAACCACCCATCCCCCAGCCACATCTCCATCGACAACATATTCCCCACCCATGCACACAATCCCCCACCAACCCACACATCGCACATCCACATCCCCAAACCATACACACACATCCCCACCAACTGACATGTCCCTACCCCCCCCCCCCCTCCACATCTCCCTAACCACCCATACATCCCCAATCCACTCACACACACCCCACCACCCACACATACAACTTCCACCCACACACACATGCCTTAACCTAATCCCCCACCACACAATCCCCCACCCGCACATCACATACACCCCCTACCACGCACTATTCCCAACCCACGCACCACACACACACACATATCCCTCACCAACACATCCCCACTTATACACCACACACATATCCCCCACCCAGATACCACACAATATTCCCAACCACACCCACACTGATACCCTTACCCATCCACCCCACATACCCCCACTCACACACCACAAAAATCCCCCACCCACACACACATACCTCACCCACACAATATCCCCAACCAACACACCACACACCTCTCACCACCCACACACGCATTCCCTACCCGTCCACCAACACACACTCACTCACGCATACATCCTCCACTACGCACCCACACACCCCCACCCACCCACCCACCCCCAACCAAACATCTCTCGATCACAATACCCCTACCCCCACACACATCCTCCACCCACTCACACATCCCACCCCGACACATACAACTCTCTCACCCACCTACACATCCATAAGCCACTCACACACCCCCGCCCACACATTCCCCATCCACACACACACACATCTCCCACCCACACTCCCCCACATACTTCCTCCAACCACCACAATCCCCTACTCACCCACACATATACCCCACCCATACGCACATTCCCAGCACCCATCACACACATCCCCCACACCACACACTATCCTCCACCCATACCACCACAAACATACCCTCCACCCACACATCATTCACACATTCCCCACCAACACACCGCACACATATCTCAAACCCACACACCATACACTTCTCCCCACCCGCCCTTGCATCCCCAATCCACCCAACACAATCCCCTACCCACACAACCCCGCCTCCCACACATACTTCCTCAAACCATCCACACATCTCCACCCACATAAACACACATCCACTGCATCCGTCCCATACACATATCCTCCACCCATACACACATCCCCCACACCCATTCCAACACCCCTACTTTCACCCCCACATATCCATCCAACACCCACAAATACCACTACACAGCAAAACCCACACACCCCAACCCATCCAAACGCATACCCCCCCCCCACACCCCCCCCCCCCACACCCACCCACACATATCCCCACACTCACACACATCCTCCACATACACTCACACTTCCTCACATCTAGACACATACAAAATGTCTCACGTTAGTATTGAAACTAGTATGAACAAACTCCCACACTTTACTCACACACATACACTGACACTTGTGATGAACAGTCTCATAAAAATGTTAAACATGGAGAAAATGTGTACATAAAATGTATGTGACGTAAAAATAGTGATGCTCTCTCTCTCTCTCTCTCTCTCTCTCTCTCTCTCTCTCTCTCTCTCTCTCTCTCTCTCTCTCTCTCTCACACACACACACACACATTCACTCTCACGCTCACACATTCACTCTCATTCATTCACTCTCACGCATTCACTCTCCCGCTCATTCACTCTCCCGCTCATTCACTCTCCCGCTCATTCACTCTTCCGCTCATTCATTCACTCTCACGCATTCACTCTCCCGCTCATTCACTCTCACGCTCACTCATTCACTCTCCCGCTCATTCATTCACTCTCCCGTTCACTCATTCACTCTCCCGCTCACTCATTCACTCTCACGCTCACTCGTTCTGTCTCTCATTCATACTCACTGACTCTCTCACTCAAACTACAGTAATGAACATGAGTTTATATTATGCATGATAAAATCAAATGGTATTTAACTGATAATATGACAGATGAGAATACACAAACATATGGATTCGCGTGTTACATAACATGCGTGTTACATGACATGCATCTGCTCATCTCTCTCTCTCTCTCTCTCTCTCTCTCTCTCTCTCTCTCTCTCTCTCTCTCTCTCTCTCTGTATTCTTTCATATAGACACACTCACACGCATGCCAGCGCTCACTCACACACACACTAACACATCAACTCTCCCACTGTCTCACTCTCTAACACACAATCCTTCACACACACACACACTCTCTCAATCACACTCTCTCACACATACACATACACATGAACGCATGCACATGAACGCATGCACGCACGCATACACTCCCTCACTCACTCTCACACATACACGTACGAATGCATGCACTGACACATTCCCCCACCATTTCTCGCACAATCACTCTCTCCACACAGACGCATGCACGTGCGCACACACGCATTCACTCTCTCCCTCTCTCTGACGCCCACTTTCTCTCTCTCTCTCTCTCTCTCTGACACCCACTTTCTCTCTCTCTCTCTCTCTCTCTCTCTCTCTCTCTCTCTCTCTCTCTCTCTCTCTCTGACACCCACTCTCTCTCTCTCTCTCTCTCTCTCTCTCTCTCTCTCTCTCTCTCTCTCGCTCCCACACGCACACACATATATAGTGAACAATTATAGTTAAACAATTATAATGAACAATAATACTGACCAATTATACCAGTAAATGAATTATGGTGGCATATAGTCGGTATGGATTAAGTATTGAAAGAGTTTTCGGTTAAATGTGTAGGGACTCATTGGAGTTTTCAGATCTGGAGGCAGATCATTCCATAAGTGAGCACCAGAATAGGCGAAACATGTTTTGTATAGGTCCAATCTAGGCTTTGAGACATGTAACAAATTTAGGCGCTTGCTGTTCATTGCATTAGATTGAATCAGCGGCAGAAGATACTCTGGGGTATTTTGAGATATAATTTTATTCACTAATTTGGCTTTGTTGAAAAGGAAGCGCTTTTGTAGTGGTAGAAGTCTTCGATGACTGTACAAATTATTACTTTCAACGTGCTTTATGCCAGAAACCAGACGAATAGCGCGGTTTTGTAAAGAACATAGTCGTTTTAATATATTCAAGATATACCAAACATGCCCCAGGTCTATACAACTATGGGCTATCAAGATATACCAAACATGCCCCATGTCTATACAACTATGGGCTATCAAGATATACCAAACATGCCACAAGTACTATACAACTATGGGCTATCAAGATATACCAAACATGCCACAAGTACTATACAACTATGGGCTATCAAGATATACCAAACATGCCACAAGTACTATACAACTATGGGCTATCACGATATACCAAACATGCCCCAGGTCTATACAACTATGGGCTATCAAGATATACCAAACATGCCACAAGTACTATACAACTATGGGCTATCAAGATATACCAAACATGCCACAAGTACTATACAACTATGGGCTATCAAGATATACCAAACATGCCCCAGGTCTATACAACTATGGGCTATCACGATATACCAAACATGCCACAAGTACTATACAACTATGGGCTATCAAGATATACCAAACATGCCACAAGTACTATACAACTATGGGCTATCAAGATATACCAAACATGCCCCAGGTCTATACAACTATGGGCTATCACGATATACCAAACATGCCACAAGTACTATACAACTATGGGCTATCACGATACACCAAACATGCCACAAGTACTATACAACTATGGGCTATCAAGATATACCAAACATGCCACAAGTACTATACAACTATGGGCTATCAAGATATACCAAACATGCCACAAGTACTATACAACTATGGGCTATCACGATATACCAAACATGCCCCATGTCTATACAAATAAGGGCTATCAAGATATACCAAACATGTCCCACGTCTATATAAAAATGGGGATATACCAAACATACCCCAGGTCTATTAAAAAATGGGGCTACCACGATATACCAAACATGCCCCAGGTCTATACAATTATGGGGGTATACCAAACATACCCCAAGACCTGGTATGTACAATTAGACGCCATGTATAACGTGAATGAGTTAATGGGTCTATGTACGGTTTCCAGACATAATACATACACAACACACAGCACCTGTGATATCTGTCCACGTCTAGCATTCATCAAAGAGCTGAGACTTATTGAACTAGCACCTGGTGCTGTCGTTACTGGGTATTGGGGCACGTAGAGCGCCCTGGTCATCCACTGCGCCTGTATTCGTTTCCTGTCGTCTTGACTTGTCCTGCCACTAGATTCAGATGGACTCAGACGAGAGAGTGTGGTCACTGAATTGAGCAACTCTTCTTCACTTTAACCCAATTCATCGCGCAAATCATTCTTCATCGAACTTCCCCACTGCATAAGACCCTCCTCCTGGAACGTCAATCATTCTTTGCCCACATTGTCAAAGAACATTTCGAGATAAAATAGGCCTTACCAGCCATCTCAGAACTCACGGCTCCATACTCTCAACCCCACTGGATGAAATGAATGGTCATCATCATTCTTGATAGACAAACACCATTGGGGATGGAGAGTGGTGATGATGAAATACCCATATCTTGTGGAGGAAACGTTACAGGCCCAGGCCTAATCCCAACCAGTTCACGCGCGTTATGCTGAATCATGATCCCATTAATTATAATATGAAGTTTGGCGTGGCTGAGAGGCGTAACGCGCTTACAAGTTTGATATTAAACTTCCTGACCGCCGAGCAGTGGTTTCATTCAACCCGATGGGCAGCTGCACTTACATATTGACATCTCGTTCTTGATTTGGGAATGTAAATTACAAGTACCACAGAAATCGGAGCGCGGTAGCCTGATGGCGAGGGACTCTGATAGCAGAGAAAGCAAACCCTCAAGCAAAGTCAGTCCCATGCATTCACTAGTAGCAGCACCTACTACTTGTAGCAGAACTAGGTTGGACTAGGATCGAGTTCTAAGCGAGCAAAAGCTTTAAAACAGATCTTAATATACCCCTCTCCACAGATGTGGAGTTCCAGTGTCGGTCTAGCACACCCCACTAGTTTCTGAGTCGTGGAGGCGAAGGGCACTTCAATCGCACAATCCCCGTGAGGATTATACTTCAGTGTCAGGCCAGGAGAGAGGTCTCTAAACCAATGCCACTAGCTACCCTAGATGCAAGCCAGTTTCAGATCTCAAACAATCCAGCCACTTCATTGAGCTAAATGAAGCTAAAATGAGCTAAAACTCCACACGGAAACAGATCATTTATATGCCGAGGTAGCGAGTTCAACCTATACACCGATTAATCAGTTGGACTAACATGTTGACTTCTCGCCCTTGATATGGGGACGTAAATTACAAGTACCTTAGAAGTTGGAGTAGGTTCGCCTGATGGCGTGGGACACTGGTAATAGGGAAAGTTAACCCACCCACACACACACACATCATATATTTATAGAGGTTTTTCATGCGGTTGTATCGGTGTGTGTTTGTTGTTTGTATGCTAACGAAGGCATCGGCCGCAACGTCCATTTTGTCAGTTGTTGTCGTGTTCTAGTAAAGCTTACCGTCTACTTCTGGATCTTTGGTGATACAAACAGCCAGAGCAGTGATGTCAGAATTGACATCCATCACGGCTGCTTACAGCCGTTCCGAAGCGTCCAGACAATGTTGGAGTAATTTCCTTGTCAAGGTCATGAACCCGGCTCGCGCGCGGGTCACTAGATGTCACCTCATCCGTGTACCCATGATGACCTCCACCCACTGAAGGTCAATTTTCCGAATGACTCATATTCTCCCGGAACCGAAGAATTGATGGGAGCAATTTTTAGCCACTTCCCTTGCTGTTTACTAATTGCAACTATTGGGAGCTGTCGTGGCATGTTTAGCCTCTTGCTAACCACATCAGATGTCCGAGTCGAATCCCTGACAGTGGTGGAATTCGTGGTCTCGTGTATGTTGATTAAGATTCGTCAGAAACATCTTTCATTCCATGGGTCCCGAGCACAGCACTGTGTATGAATGGTTACTCTCCTTGTACACACAGTAAAACATGCTGTTTTATTATTCTCCCCGTACACCACATAATGCGATGTGTTATTATGTGTTTTTTGTTTTGGTGCTCGCTCGATTTGCACTCGAGCGTAGTCCATATGCCTGATACTAATACTAGTAGTCGCTACCACTAGTGAGTACACTGGGCTGATTGTCCATGAGTGTTAATTTTCCCTATTACCAGTGTCCCTCGCCATCAAGCGAACCCACTAATACTTCTGAAGTAATTGTAATTTACGCCCTCAAAACAAAGCCGAGGAGTAAACATTGTAAGCACGTGCGGTCTAAACATGTGAAATGAATCTGGCTATTTATTTTAACACAACACACAGTATATGGTTTATCATCATCATCATCATCATCATCACCAAGTGCCATCTACGCACCGAAGATAGAACGTAATAAGTCCAATGCATCTCCGATAATGTGTCTTCACGGTGTACTTATACAGGCTTCTCCCAGCCTATTTCTTCATGTTACAGACGAGCCAGGCGTCTAACTCTTGTCTGTCCGTGTTCTATATTATCTGCGAAGTTCCCTGTTTTGATAGTTTTCACATTGTGTTTCCGAAAACAAAAAAACATACAACCAATGGTGGGAGCAAGTGTGACTGAACAGACCAATTCGCGCGGTAAATGTTCGTCCACAATGGATGCACGTGAACACATGGTCATTTCCACGCTCAGTGTGAGACCTGTCTGCAATCATTGTCTTCTCTGTCTTTATTCCATTTCTGATTTTTTCCCTCCATGCAACGCGGTTAGCGGCGACTTGCTCCCAACATGCAATATCAATGCCTGTATCAATCATGTCTCGCTTACACACATCTGTGTACCGCAGTAGAGGCAGACATTGACTTCCCTGTTTACTTATCACATATTTTAGTGTGGCTAAAATTTTCGACTTGTTTCTTTCGTATTTATTTTACATGCTCTCTTTTAATTGCCAGTTTATTTTACTTCTACGTGTGTTTGTTTGTCTATATATATAATCGTTGTCTTCCTCCGCCAGGCTAGCCCCTCCATTTTTCCTCTAGATAAACATTTAAGAGGAAGCTTTGTCTCTGCAAACTACCGCTGTGTCTTCACTGTCTGACCCTGTACTATGTCTTCAATGTAGGTTGTGGAGTACTTCTTTGTTTTCTTAAAGTCTTAAAAGTCAAGAGGATCGGCTTCATTGCACCGGGTTTTATCCCATATGGTTCAGTCTCTTTCCACAGGGCGGCCTGCCGAAAGCGTCACACAAAGCACAAACTCCGTAGCTAAAGTGATGACCCCCAGGAGTCTCCGAGAAAACTGCACTCGTAAACCGAAAGACGTAACCCGGAATCGAACCCACTACCTTCGGAGCGCGAGGCAGACGGGCTTGACAACTTCGCCCAGGAGACTACCTGTGTTTTCTACTAGGGTCAATTTTCACTTTAGACTGGCGAATGGACAGAGAAATCAACACACGTTGTGCAAAGGCAAATCCGGTACTCGGGCAGCTAACTCCAATTCTGCCGCATAGAAAGATACCCATCAGTACTAAAGCACATCTCATGAGAACTATTGTTTGGGCCGATATTATGCTACCAGTGTCAAACATGGGCACTTACTGCAGCTAATGGCAGCAAAATCATAACAGAGATGAGATGCATTAGAAGAGCTGCAGGAGTTAGCGTGAGAGATAAAATTAGGAATGAGGAAAATATAAGACGACTACGTCTGACAACAGGCATGCGCTTCATTAAACCACAACAGATTAGACCAGAATACCAATCTATAAAGAGCATTAGAAAGAGCGCATAAAAGATGTTAACATCCTGTTACCGCCCACTCCCCCTTTTCCACTTCACTGCGGTAAATGAAGGAAGAGAGGAACAAGTGTTCTACTACTGTTGCTATTCTTCTACACAACCGCATTTACCATTTTTTTTTTTTTTTTAAATTTTTTTTAGCATATCCTTTACAGGACTTAGCTGTCAACACCAGCATCTTTCAGCTGTATGTTGATCTCTTGGCAAGATTACGCTCAGTAGTTTGCCATTGCATTCTGAGCGGCCGGCTCACATACCCCGTAAGTTACCGATGCGATTCGAACCGTCATCACGTTACCGACGAGAGTATACGAGATTACGGAGAAAAGTCACAACCTCTAAGCCACGAAGTCGCTAGCAACGCTTATTTATTGTCCATGTTTCTGCTCCATACAACAAGCTAGAATAAACGTAACACGTGATAAACTTTCATTTACATTGGTCACCTAGCTGTTTGGATGTTTAAAGCTGTTTGATATTGTTAACAGTTACTTTGGATATATATTTCCAGGTAGAGATTTTCAAGTAGTTGTATCGGTATTTGTGTGGTTTGTGTGCTGACGAAGGCTTTGACCGCAACGTCCATTCTGTTACTTGCGATCCTATTCTAATAAGTCTTACTGATTCTACTTCTCGTTTGCTTTTTTTTTTTTTTTTTGGTGATTCATTCATTGCAAAAGTTATTTTGTCCGTTCCTTTCCCATTCTTATTTCTGCCTCGCACCAGCCATCATCAGTTGTTCACTGTTCTAGGAAAGAAAACATTGATTTGTTCCAGTGTCCTTCCACTCACTGTAATCTTTAACATCAGCCTGGTAATGTCTTTCGTGAGGAAGCCACGATAAAATGGCTAGCTCGTTGGCATGCAGTCCGGCTGATAATGTGGTCGAATCGCGATAGTTATGGATACAGATAAATTGCCTATTATTGATTTGTCCAAGTGTCCTTCCACTCACTGTAATTATTAAAATTGGCCTGGTAATGTCTTTCGCGGAGAAGCCACGACAATGCAGTAGCCAGCACGTGTGCATGGAGTCACGTTAATAATGTGCTCGAATTTCGATAGACGCGGATTAAATAAAAAATAAATAAATGACATTGTCTTGTTTAAATATCCGTCAAATCATTGTAATTTATTTTTAAATTAAAGCACGTTACAGGTAGACTCAGCATTAAAATGGGAACCATAGAATTTTTGGGAAGTAAAGACGACAACATGATATTAACGACGGCACCCTTTAGTGCTAATTAATCTATAAGAATGTGCGGCCAGACGTACATTACAGGTACCTCTCAAGCCAGAGTGAGTTCGCCTGATGGCGAGGGACAAAGGTAATAGGGAAAGCTAGTGCACACGCAAAATTAAGTCCAGTGCACTAGAAGTGTGTATGGACTACTCTTGAGTTCAAAGCCAGAGAGTGCAAAAAATAAAAATAAAAAGTAAATAAATGAAAGCTCGATACGCCTGGAAACGTGTAAACAGAGGCAATAACAGTTAATTCTGTTGTACCTTAATGTACTTGTCTCTTCAATCATCCAGCAACTCTTCAAAGGCACACTGATGATCTTGAGGCCTGGACGAAGAGATGTCCTCCAGAGAACGATCTCCAGCAAGTTAATTAGACCTCCGTGTTGGCAGAGCTATTCTTGGATGCTTATTTTAGCACACTTTTGAATGTTAGTCACGGTTTACTTATTGATCTTCCTCCGCTGCAGGCTGATTAAAACATGTTGACGAAAATAGTTTTCCTTTCTTCTAATATGTTCCATTTAAATTACCTAGAAAAACACAGACAAAAAATGGTGTTCATTGCGACGTCTTCTGATGACATTTTTTATGCTGATTTTTGCATATCTTTGAATCTTAGTCACGGTTTTTCTATTGATCTTCCTCCGCTGCAGGCTGATTAAACGTGTTTACGAAAATATAGTTTTCCGTTCTTCTAATATGTTCCCATTATAACTGCCTAGAAAAACACACGCAGCTAACAATGCTAAGGTTGATTGCTACGTTCCACAAAGGAATAACAAACAACTTTAACAAACAATTACGTCCCAGCTACCTTAGTCTTATACAGCTTGATGCTGCGATGATAGGCAGGACCAGGGTACTCTTTGGTGCTTCCGTGTTTGTTATTTTATCTTGCCATTTTATGTTCATTATTGTTCAGAGGCAGTACTGTTGGAAGCTGTTGAGTCTTTTCACTTGTCATTTGTAGACCGCCTATGTCTGAGGATCTTTCAAAAGAATCATGAAAACACATACTCAAAAAAAAAAAAACAGCCTATAGCCACTATGGGAGAACGCATACACACGATACAGTTCAGCTAGTTTTCGACTGAAATTAGTTCATACAATTGTCTGGGTCAGTTATATGATACACGCCACACAAGGCAAGAGAATCACCTTCATTGCACCGAGTTTAATCCCAAAATGCCCGGTCTCTTTCCGCAGTGCGACCCCCACCCCTCCTCCCTTCCGATAAAATTGCACACATGTACCGAAAGACATAGACCGGAATCGAACCCACAGCCTTCAGAATGCGAGGCAAGCGGCGCAACCATGGATTCCACGCAGACCACAGTCAAGGCAAGCTATCTTGGCTTACACAGGTCACAGCAAGTAAACAACACACCACCAAACGACCCCTGTACACCGCGATGGGACTTATTGGGACTACTGCGCAAGTTCCGTGTTTTTAGACCAATCGGTCCTCGATGGGTAATATGATCAATATCACATACG
Source organism: Cepaea hortensis (assembly GCA_963921405.1). NCBI lineage: Eukaryota > Metazoa > Mollusca > Gastropoda > Stylommatophora > Helicidae > Cepaea > Cepaea hortensis. Next base: position 111,604,622 of record OY992882.1, read on the forward strand.
TCGCCTTGACTTTACAGGAACATTTCTGGTACCCAGTTCTGGCTCGGTCGGCCTGGGAGACCAACTCAATTGAAATATTTCCCAGCTAGAAATGGATTCGAACACTTGACCACACTTCTGGCATGCAAACAGCTCTAACTGTACACCCAGTTCTACAGATCGGTGAAAACAATCCCCGCCTCGAAGCTGATTTGAACACATGGCCACGGAGTCGTCTGGCTGTCGTACAAGCTACTACGCCACCGGTGCTTTCAAGGGTAATGGCGGTTTGAGATCAGGACACGAAAACCGCAGATTAGCCAGAGAAATACGATATAGACAGTTACCATTATTTTAAACATGTGCGATAAAATTAACAACTTTGTGAAAACTGGAAAAAAATTATCGGAAACCGGCACAAATGGAAGAAATTGAGAAACATATGCAAATGGCTTTGCCAACGCCCACACAACCACCATGACACTTCGCCACTAGTGTCATGGTGTTTGTGTGGGCGTTGGCAAAGCCATTTGCATATGAACCTCAAGCACAGTGAGTAAATATGTCTGTGTCCACGCTGAATCTTGAAACCGGATAGAACTAGACATCTCCATCAATACTAGTCATGAAAACAGGGAACTCGTTAAGTGACAGCTCAGTCTCCGAATATGATATCTATGTAAATGAGAGCTAACTGACCGAACCAATTTGTGACCTACTTTAGGGCGGCTTAGGCTGGTTTTTAAAAATGTGTATTATTATTCCAAGTATGGAGTAGCTATCGATTGGTAGAATTAGGTAAATAATTATACAGACCAATTACCTCAGACATACTACCACCGCTCCGTGGCCAAGGTGTTACGGATGAAGATCGTAATCCCGGTTACCCGCGTTTGAAACACAGCTGTGGGCGATTTGGCAGCAGACTGACTGCCTTACGTTTTTTTTTTTTTTTTAATGAAATGGTATGGATGCCAGTCGTTCAAAAAACAATAGCAAACCACTGAACGTAAACTTGCCTGGGAATCACGAACAGCCAAAAAATGCTGGGGTTGACTTAAACTTCCTGTAAATGACATGCAACTAACTATCATAAATAGGGCCCTAGAATAGTGGTGAGGGAAAATGAAAAGTAAATGCGATTGTTTTCCACCTATAACATGAATGTAAGAAAGGAAGTGCAAAATGCTATATCGAACCTGTTTTGTTGAATGGCTTGCGATGTAAATGAACACATTAGGAAGGACTTGGGAGCAAAAGAGATGTGGTTCTTGAGACGAATGTTGCGAATTCACTGGACTGCCAGAGTAACTAACAACGATTGTCTGAAAGAGGCTAATGAAACTAGAACATTATATACAACAATAAAAAAGAGATAAACAGCTGTCCTTAGTTATGTAGTGAGAAGAGACGTATTGGAGAATATCGTGATTGCTGGAAAAATTTAGGGGACGAGAGGCAGAGGTCGACCAAGAGAAATTAAGCTAGATGGACTGAGGCGGTAGCATGAAGAAATATCTTCAGCAGAGTTGATCCAACACACCACAGCCCAAGATATGTGGAGAGACATTAATGCCTACGCCAGATGGCAGGGCACTTGACGATGATGACGATTTGTGTCCTATTTCTAAAGTTTCAAATGAATAGTATATTATCACTTTATTTCCACTTTCTATGAGATCACTGACAAGAGCTGCCAAACTAACTATCAGAGACTGAGTAAGAAATGATGTGCTCAGACACTTACAGTGGGATCAACACCGTGTACCACATGCATTGAAAGACAGAGGATGAAATGGTTCGGCCATCTCGTTATAATGCCACACCTTAAACTACAAGCACTGACCCTACACCAAAGAGGAACTGATATGTGTGGCAAAGCCTTTGCAAAGCCCGACCGTCTTGTATATATTCAAGTATTGGGTATCATATGAGTAGTATTTGTTTACGTTATAGTTTAGTGTAAGTTACCTTTGGCTAAGAGATTTTGGTCGAGCACAGGACAACCTGGCAACTGTAGAGTCCACTTACTGAGCCGAGTTCCCCTTCCTGTCAATCCTCAGTGAGCTATCGCAGCCAATGGTCGGGGCGTAACTTGTAATCCGAAAAGTGGACATTATACATTTACATTATTGAAATCAGTACTGGTGGTTTAATTTCTACCACACTGTTATTAAATTGATTAAGCGCACCATCTGTGGTAGTGAGGCGAGACTGGTACTGGAACTAGATAAGATCAAACGATTATTATTCATAAATTTTTAAGCACATAAAATGTCTGTTTGTAGAGGCCATGTTGGGGCAAAACGCGGCCAGAGAAACTTATAATGTTCTAATAGCCAGGACGACTAGTAAAGAATAGCGGCCTTAATAAATACATCTCCCAAAAGGGGGGGGGGGGGGGATTTATTTAATATATTCAGCTTAGATGTAAGACGGGCGTGATTAATATTATTTCACGACACTGATAGATTCGGTCGGATATTCGCGATCAGGCATGGTCTGAAATCGAAACCAGGAAGGATAATTAGTATTTTAGATTGGGCGAATCTAGTAGCAACTAGGGATTGGTAATCCTAAGATTCTATGTCAACGAATGTCGGGTTTTCTTGAAGTGATGTAGTCGTAATCGGAGTTGTTAGCAATCGTTAGGTTATCATCACCACGGGCTTCGCGTGACCGGTAACTCACCTTGGCGGTCGACAACAGACCTTTTTTTTTTTTAAGCATATCCTTTACAGGACTTAGCTGTCAACACCAGCATCTTTAAGCTGTATGTTGATCTCTTGGCAAGATTACGCTCAGTAGTTTGCCATTGCTTTCTGAGCGGCCGGCTCAGTATCCCGCAAGTCACGAGCGGGGGTCGAACCGTCTCAGCTCTCGCTCCGCTACGAGACTCTGCGTGATAAACGGGATTACAGTGAGAAAGTGTTGTAACCCCACAGCCAGAGAGACCGGCACAACAGACCTAGTGACTATAATTGTGATACGATTCCTTTGTCTAGATGATAGATAGCTTTTAGTCTTATAGTATAAGCTAGTGCATTCTTGAGTATTGTTGTTTCACGACGCAGAGTTGTATCAGAAGGATTTCATGAGTGTAACATAGAGGTGTCTTGATTATAGGTATATCAATGCAACGCAGCGTACTCGTTCTTTGAATGGTAGCATTCCACTGCTCTACAACATACCACGGAGTGTTCGTAATTATAAGTATTTGTAACCTGCTCAGCAGCTTACTCGTTCACATTCGTATTAATAATATTTTAATTACGCTAAAATACACCATTGCGTCTCTTGTCCACTTAGGAGCGTCTGTTTTGGTTGTTAGGTTAGTTATCCATTTCCTTTCCTATCACATTATCAGTGCAGTCACAGTTAGGGTATTGCTCCACATAGTGAGGTTAGATCGAGTATGAAGGCGAGGGATGGGGGGGGGGGGACGTAGTCACAGGCTAGGACAGACACACGAGATTCCATCCCAGGCCACCACTTACCAGTAGTGTTTGGTCTGACTGTTTCATAGTGTTGTGATATCTCCGAGAACCTGAACAACTCACCAAAAGCATCAAACTATTGTTGACACCCAGCAACATAACCTCAGTGTTGCGAACCAGTAACATCCCATAACTACAAACCTGGGAATGAATTGACTGTTTGGCCACTGGCGAATAGGGTGACCCAAAGAGGAACGACTGAGAGAACTACCAGCTTCACCGTTGGAAACACTGTTTGCAGATGAGTGCCCGAACACCTTCATTGAGTCACTGCCACCTCTCCTCTCCTATTCTACTTTAATGACTCCTTGTGAGAGCTTGTAATTTCTATTTTGGGAAATTAAACCAATCATAAGCGGAGTCGTCGCTTACTGCTAATTATTAATGAAAGTTAGTGTTCCTTAACGCAACATTTAATTAGATTACACCAGTGTGAGTAGGACGAAAGTTGAATCTTCATCTTTATCGACTTCTTTGTGCTGCATAGCTAAAGTCAAGTCTGGGGGTTAAATTCTTTTCCACAGGATCATCGTGTCGCTGCTAACTAAGTCTCTGTCACCTTTGTGTGTATAGCTGTACAACTTTATTCAGTTTCTTGTGCCACTGTTAGAATAGTAGACTTCTTCTGGGACCAGTAATCATACTCCCTAGTTTTACGGGCCATTTGTCTGCTTCTTCTTCAGTGGGGAGACTTTCCTAACGGTTAGTCTCATTGTCTTCTACTGCAAATGTGAGACTCCTCTCTATAATAGCTGATCACGCGACAATATGAGAGCAAGAGGACGTCCGAGAAGAAAATGGATTGACGACATCAAAGACATTATACAATCACACGGAATGACAGTATTCAGTGCCACTCAGCGTGGACTAAAAGGTCAACTATTCCTTCTCAAGACGCTTGACGGCAAAATTAGAAGAAGTAAATGATTATATATAATTTCTTCCAGAGAGAAAATTCAAGCATCAGTAACATAAATTCTCTTTTGATGCTGGAATTTTAGTTTCATTTTGATGTTTATCTCTGGTTGCTTTTACGTCTAGGCTCCGATGAAAGCTTAGCGCAGAAATGTCTTTGATTTGTGTTTTCTTGTGTCTCAAGTTCTCAAAACGCCGATCAGATGCATGTTAACACGATCAGATGCATGTTAACACGATCAGATGCATGTTAACAAAGTGCTTTCTAACTTATTTATATGTATTTAATGGGTTGAAGGCAACAAGAGCGAATTTATTGCACCGGGTTTCATTCCATATTCCAGAGGGGCCTACTGAAAGCGTGGCACGGAACACGAATTCCGAAGCACACGCGAGACCCCCAGGTGTCTCTGAAAGAAATGCCATCGTAAGCAGAATCAATAGAGAGTTTGATAGAAGTGAACACATACATAATCTTTGCCCTATTGTCAACAAAAAGACATTTGATAGAATAAGACACATCGACATGACAAACATAATTACAGATCTCCAAGTTGACACTTGTAAAATTATATATTGGAAGGAAAATGCTGCCATAAGACATCGATAAAACAGTAGGTCTATTACCAGCCAATCAAGAGAGCTGTGAGACAGGGATAACAAAACATACGCATGTAAATAAAGGTGTGATAAATCATCAGTTTAGTTAGCTGCATGCTTCTTTACAGGACGTTTCAAACCACCCCAACATTTATTGGATGTTTGTGATTTACTGGGTAATTATAATTCAGTTGTTCAACATTGCAACGGACACATCTCACACCTTCAAAACCAACCCAAGGCGGTCTGCTTCTAAGTAGGTCGGGGTTGACTTCGAACCCTCCACTTCGTGTGTCGGGGAGTTATGAAACTGCGCGTCTCACTATCCCTGAAACCACAGACGGCGGTAAATAATCAGTTGCATATTCTTTACTGGACACCGCAGTCAACCCCAGCATTGTTTGGCTCTTTGTGATTTCCTGGGCAAGTTTACGCTCAGTAGCTTGACACTGCTTTTTAAACGACCGGCACTCTTGTCATTGTATGAAAACCAACGCAAGGCGGTCTGCTGCCAAATCACCCGCAGCTGTGTTTCGAACGCGGTATGCGGGATAACGAACAGCGGCCGCATCCCCTTTCTTGGCCACAGCACCGGCTAAAAAATCAGCACCTAGCAAATATAAACACACGAATACACAGGGGCAACAGGAAAAGAAGATACATGAGACCACAATGATTGTCAGTTTTAAATCAAATGTGGTCATGATAAACGAGGAAACTGAAGTGTTCGTATCGCCCACGCCTGTCAGCATCTCAGATGACAATATCAATAACCGGCGGCAATTATTATTCACGATCTAAATTGCGCAGGCGTTGAATTTCAATTTCAATTTACCGCAGAATTGTATCTGTAATGTAGCAGACCCAGACAAGTCTATTAAATAGTGGTAATTTGTTTTTTGTTTCGCTCGCTTTAAACTCAAGTGTAGCCCATACACGTGTTACTACTTCTAGTGCATTGGACTGATGTTTGCGTGTGGATTAGCGTTTCCTATCACCTGTGTCCCTCCGCGTCAGGCGAATCCACTCCGACTTCAGAGGTATTTGTAATTTACGACCCCAAGTCAAGGACAGGAAGTCAACATTTTAGTCCAACAGACCGGTGCAGGAGTTGAACCCCTTACCTCAGCACACCGGATGTTTAAGAACGGGCGCAGTTATCCATTCGGCCACGCTGACCCTCACTAGTGGTGATATAAACGTAGCTGGACCGCTTGCAGCAGTTTGGCCCACACGGTGGGTGAACCTTGTCTCCCGGTGCCTTTCAATGTTCCTCTTCTTCTTTGCACCCTTCATAACCCATTCGAGCACAGTTCCCCCGACCAACCCACTCCTAGCTCTCACATACATAGCTACCCCGTGCAGTTATGCCCATGTCCTTCCAATATACGTCATTTCTGCTTCGACTTCTCTTCTGCGTGTGTATTTAGATCTTCCTCTGTTTCTGCATGTGTATTTAGGTCCTCCTCTGTTTCTGCAAGTGTATTTATGTCTTCATTTGTTTCTGCATGTGTATTTAGATCTTCCTCTGTTTCTGCATGTGTATTTAGATCTTCCTCTATTTCTGCATGTGTATTTAGGTCTTCCTGTTTCTGCATGTGTATTTAGATCTTCCTCTGTTTCTGCATGTGTATTTAGGTCTTCCTGTTTCTACATGTGTATTTAGATCTATCTCTGTTTCTACATGTGTATTTAGATCTTTCTCTGTTTCTGCATGTGGGTTTAGATCTTCCTCTGTTTCTGCATGTGGGTTTAGATCTTCCTCTGTTTCTGCATGTGTATTTAGATCTTCCTCTCTTTCTGACTGTGTATTTAGGTCCTCCTCTGTTTCTGCATGTGTATTTAGATCTTCCTCTGTTTCTGCATGTGTATTTAGATCTTCCTGTGTTTCTGCATGTGTATTTAGATCTTCCTCTGTCTCTGCATGTGTATTTAGATCTTCCTCTGTTTCTGCATGTGTATTTAGGTCTTCCTGTTTCTGCATGTGTATTTAGGTCTTCCTGTTTCTGCATGTGTATTTAGATCTTCCTCTCTTTCTGCATGTGTATTTAGATCTTCCTCTGCTTCTGCATGTGTATGTAGGTCTTCCTGTTTCTGCATGTGTATTTAGATCTTCCTCTGTTTCTGCATGTGTATTTAGGTCTTCCTCTGTTTCTGCATGTGCATTTAGATCTTCCTCTGTTTCTGCATGTGTATTTAGGTCTTCCTGTTTCTGCATGTGTATTTAGGTCTTCCTGTGTTTCTGCATGTGTATTTAGATCTTCCTCGGTTTCTGCATGTGTATTTAGGTCTTCCTCTGTTTCTGCATGTGTATTTGGGTCTTCCTGTTTCTGCATGTGTATTTAGATCTTCCTCTTTCTGCATGTGTATTTAGGTCTTCCTGTTTCTGCATGTGTATTTAAGTCTTCCTCTGTTTCTGCATGTGTATTTAGGTCTTCATGTTTCTGCATGTGTATTTAGGTCGTCCTCTGTTTCTGCATGTGTATTTAGGTCTTCCTGTTTCTGCATGTGTATTTAGGTCTTCCTGTTTCTGCATGTGTATTTAGATCTTCCTCTGTTTCTGCATGTGTATTTAGATCTTCCTCTCTTTCTGCATGTGTATGTAGGTCTTCCTCTGTTTCTGCATGTGTATTTAGATCTTCCTCTGTTTCTGCATGTGTATTTAGATCTTCCTCTGTTTCTGCATTTGTATTTAGATCTTCCTCTGTTTCTGCATGTGTATTTAGATCTTCCTCTGTTTCTGCATGTGTATTTAGATCTTCCTCTGTTTCTGCATGTGTATTTAGGTCTTCCTGTTTCTGTATGTGTATTTAGGTCTTCCTGTGTTTCTGCATGTGTATTTAGATCTTCCTCTGTTTCTGCATGTGTATTTAGGTCTTCCTCTGTTTCTGCATGTGTATTTAGGTCTTCCTGTTTCTGCATGTGTATTTAGATCTTCCTCTTTCTGCATGTGTATTTAGGTCTTCCTGTTTCTGCATGTGTACTTAGGTCTTCCTGTTTCTGCATGTGTATTTAGGTCTTCCTCTGTTTCTGCATGTGAATTTAGGTCTTCCTGTTTCTGCATGTGTATTTAGGTCTTCCTTTTTCTGCATGTGTATTTAGGTCTTCCTCTGTTTCTGCATGTGTATTTAGATCTTCCTCTGTTTCTGCATGTGTATTTACGTCGTCCTCTGTTTCTGCATGTGTATTTAAGTCTTCCTCTGTTTCTGCATGTGTATTTAGGTCTTCATGTTTCTGCATGTGTATTTAGGTCGTCCTCTGTTTCTGCATGTGTATTTAGGTCTTCCTCTGTTTCTGCATGTGTATTTAGGTCTTCCTGTTTCTGCATGTGTATTTAGGTCTTCCTGTTTCTGCATGTGTATTTAGGTCTTCCTCTGTTTCTGCATGTGTATTTAGATCTTCCTCTGTTTCTGCATGTGTAATTAGGTCGTCCTCTGTTTCTGCATGTGTATTTAGGTCTTCCTCTGTTTCTGCATGTGTATTTAGGTCTTCCTCTGTTTCTGCATGTGTATTTAGATCTTCCTCTGTTTCTGCATGTGTATTTAGGTCGTCCTCTGTTTCTGCATGTGTATTTAGGTCGTCCTCTGTTTCTGCTTGTGTATTTAGGTCGTCCTCTCTTTCTGCATGTGTATTTAGGTCGTCCTGTTTCTGCATGTGTATTTAGGTCTTCCTCTGTGTCTGCATGTGTATTTAGGTCTTCCTCTGTTTCTGCATGTGTATTTAGGTCGTCCTCTGTTTTTGCATGTGTATTTAGATCTTCCTCTCTTTCTGCATGTGTATTTAGGTCGTCCTCTGTTTCTGCATGTGTATTTAGATCTTCTTCTGTTTCTGCATGTGTATTTAGGTATTCTTCTGTTTCTGCATGTGTATTTAGGTCTTCCTGTTTCTGCATGTGTATTTAGGTCTTCCTGTTTCTGCATGTGTATTTAGATCTTCCTCTCTTTCTGCATGTGTATTTAGATCTTCCGCTGTTTCTGCATGTGTATTTAGGTCTTCCACTGTTTCTGCATGTGTATTTGGGTCTTCCTGTTTCTGCATGTGTATTTAGATCTTCCTCTTTCTGCATGTGTATTTAGGTCTTCCTGTTTCTGCATGTGTATTTAGGTCTTCCTGTTTCTGCATGTGTATTTAGATCTTCCTCTGTTTCTGCATGTGTATTTAGATCTTCCTCTCTTTCTGCATGTGTATGTAGGTCTTCCTCTGTTTCTGCATGTGTATTTAGATCTTCCTCTGTTTCTGCATGTGTACTTAGATCTTCCGCTGTTTCTGCATGTGTATTTAGTTCTTCCTCTGTTTCTGCATGTGTATTTAGGTCTTCCTGTTTCTGCATGTGTATTTAGATCATCCTCTAATTCTGCATGTGTATTTAGATCTTCTTCTGTTTCTGCATGTGTATTTAGATCTTCCTCTGTTTCTGCTTGTGTATTTAGGTCTTCCTCTGTTTCTGCATGTGTATTTAGGTCTTCCTGTTTCTGCTTGTGTATTTAGGTTTTCCTCTTTCTGCATGTGTATTTAGATCTTCCTCTGTTTCTGCATGTGTATTTAGATCTTCCTCTGTTTCTGCATGTGTATTTAGATCTTCCTCTGTTTCTGCATGTGTATTTAGATCTTCCTCTATTTCTGCATGTGTATTTAGATCTTCCTCTGTTTCTGCATGTGTATTTAGGTCTTCCTGTTTCTGCATGTGTATTTATGTCTTCCTGTGTTTCTGCATGTGTATTTAGATCTTCCTCTGTTTCTGCATGTGTATTTAGGTCTTCCTCTGTTTCTGCATGTGTATTTAGGTCTTCCTGTTTCTGCATGTGTATTTAGATCTTCCTCTTTCTGCATGTGTATTTAGGTCTTCCTGTTTCTGCATGTGTATTTAGGTCTTCCTGTTTCTGCATGTGTATTTAGATCTTCCTCTGTTTCTGCATGTGTATTTAGATCTTCCTCTCTTTCTGCATGTGTATGTAGGTCTTCCTCTGTTTCTGCATGTGTATTTAGATCTTCCTCTGTTTCTGCATGTGTATTTAGATCTTCCTCTGTTTCTGCATTTGTATTTAGATCTTCCTCTGTTTCTGCATGTGTATTTAGATCTTCCTCTGTTTCTGCATGTGTATTTAGATCTTCCTCTGTTTCTGCATGTGTATTTAGGTCTTCCTGTTTCTGTATGTGTATTTAGGTCTTCCTGTGTTTCTGCATGTGTATTTAGATCTTCCTCTGTTTCTGCATGTGTATTTAGGTCTTCCTCTGTTTCTGCATGTGTATTTAGGTCTTCCTGTTTCTGCATGTGTATTTAGATCTTCCTCTTTCTGCATGTGTATTTAGGTCTTCCTGTTTCTGCATGTGTATTTAGGTCTTCCTGTTTCTGCATGTGTATTTAGGTCTTCCTCTGTTTCTGCATGTGAATTTAGGTCTTCCTGTTTCTGCATGTGTATTTAGGTCTTCCTTTTTCTGCATGTGTATTTAGGTCTTCCTCTGTTTCTGCATGTGTATTTAGGTCGTCCTCTGTTTCTGCATGTGTATTTAGGTCGTCCTCTGTTTCTGCTTGTGTATTTAGGTCGTCCTCTCTTTCTGCATGTGTATTTAGGTCGTCCTGTTTCTGCATGTGTATTTAGGTCTTCCTCTGTGTCTGCATGTGTATTTAGGTCTTCCTCTGTTTCTGCATGTGTATTTAGGTCGTCCTCTGTTTTTGCATGTGTATTTAGATCTTCCTCTCTTTCTGCATGTGTATTTAGGTCGTCCTCTGTTTCTGCATGTGTATTTAGATCTTCTTCTGTTTCTGTATGTGTATTTAGGTATTCTTCTGTTTCTGCATGTGTATTTAGGTCTTCCTGTTTCTGCATGTGTATTTAGGTCTTCCTGTTTCTGCATGTGTATTTAGATCTTCCTCTCTTTCTGCATGTGTATTTAGATCTTCCGCTGTTTCTGCATGTGTATTTAGGTCTTCCACTGTTTCTGCATGTGTATTTGGGTCTTCCTGTTTCTGCATGTGTATTTAGATCTTCCTCTTTCTGCATGTGTATTTAGGTCTTCCTGTTTCTGCATGTGTATTTAGGTCTTCCTGTTTCTGCATGTGTATTTAGATCTTCCTCTGTTTCTGCATGTGTATTTAGATCTTCCTCTCTTTCTGCATGTGTATGTAGGTCTTCCTCTGTTTCTGCATGTGTATTTAGATCTTCCTCTGTTTCTGCATGTGTACTTAGATCTTCCGCTGTTTCTGCATGTGTATTTAGTTCTTCCTCTGTTTCTGCATGTGTATTTAGGTCTTCCTGTTTCTGCATGTGTATTTAGATCATCCTCTAATTCTGCATGTGTATTTAGATCTTCTTCTGTTTCTGCATGTGTATTTAGATCTTCCTCTGTTTCTGCATGTGTATTTAGGTCTTCCTCTGTTTCTGCATGTGTATTTAGGTCTTCCTGTTTCTGCTTGTGTATTTAGGTTTTCCTCTTTCTGCATGTGTATTTAGATCTTCCTCTGTTTCTGCATGTGTATTTAGATCTTCCTCTGTTTCTGCATGTGTATTTAGATCTTCCTCTGTTTCTGCATGTGTATTTAGATCTTCCTCTATTTCTGCATGTGTATTTAGATCTTCCTCTGTTTCTGCATGTGTATTTAGGTCTTCCTGTTTCTGCATGTGTATTTATGTCTTCCTGTGTTTCTGCATGTGTATTTAGATCTTCCTCTGTTTCTGCATGTGTATTTAGGTCTTCCTCTGTTTCTGCATGTGTATTTAGGTCTTCCTGTTTCTGCATGTGTATTTAGATCTTCCTCTTTCTGCATGTGTATTTAAGTCTTCCTGTTTCTGCATGTGTATTTAGGTCTTCCTGTTTCTGCATGTGTATTTAGATCTTCCTCTGTTTCTGCATGTGTATTTAGATCTTCCTCTCTTTCTGCATGTGTATGTAGGTCTTCCTCTGTTTCTGCATGTGTATTTAGATCTTCCTCTGTTTCTGCATGTGTATTTAGATCTTCCTCTGTTTCTGCATTTGTATTTAGATCTTCCTCTGTTTCTGCATGTGTATTTAGATCTTCCTCTGTTTCTGCATGTGTATTTAGATCTTCCTCTGTTTCTGCATGTGTATTTAGGTCTTCCTGTTTCTGTATGTGTATTTAGGTCTTCCTGTGTTTCTGCATGTGTATTTAGATCCTCCTCTGTTTCTGCATGTGTATTTAGGTCTTCCTCTGTTTCTGCATGTGTATTTAGGTCTTCCTGTTTCTGCATGTGTATTTAGATCTTCCTCTTTCTGCATGTGTATTTAGGTCTTCCTGTTTCTGCATGTGTATTTAGGTCTTCCTGTTTCTGCATGTGTATTTAGGTCTTCCTCTGTTTCTGCATGTGAATTTAGGTCTTCCTGTTTCTGCATGTGTATTTAGGTCTTCCTTTTTCTGCATGTGTATTTAGGTCTTCCTCTGTTTCTGCATGTGTATTTAGATCTTCCTCTGTTTCTGCATGTGTATTTAGGTCGTCCTCTGTTTCTGCATGTGTATTTAAGTCTTCCTCTGTTTCTGCATGTGTATTTAGGTCTTCATGTTTCTGCATGTGTATTTAGGTCGTCCTCTGTTTCTGTATGTGTATTTAGGTCTTCCTCTGTTTCTGCATGTGTATTTAGGTCTTCCTGTTTCTGCATGTGTATTTAGGTCTTCCTGTTTCTGCATGTGTATTTAGGTCTTCCTCTGTTTCTGCATGTGTATTTAGATCTTCCTCTGTTTCTGCATGTGTATTTAGGTCGTCCTCTGTTCTGCATGTGTATTTAGGCCGTCCTCTGTTTCTGCTTGTGTATTTAGGTCGTCCTCTCTTTCTGCATGTGTATTTAGGTCGTCCTGTTTCTGCATGTGTATTTAGGTCTTCCTCTGTGTCTGCATGTGTATTTAGGTCTTCCTCTGTTTCTGCATGTGTATTTAGGTCGTCCTCTGTTTCTGCATGTGTATTTAGATCTTCTTCTGTTTCTGCATGTGTATTTAGGTATTCTTCTGTTTCTGCATGTGTATTTAGGTCTTCCTGTTTCTGCATGTGTATTTAGGTCTTCCTGTTTCTGCATGTGTATTTAGATCTTCCTCTCTTTCTGCATGTGTATTTAGATCTTCCGCTGTTTCTGCATGTGTATTTAGGTCTTCCACTGTTTCTGCATGTGTATTTGGGTCTTCCTGTTTCTGCATGTGTATTTAGATCTTCCTCTTTCTGCATGTGTATTTAGGTCTTCCTGTTTCTGCATGTGTATTTTGGTCTTCCTGTTTCTGCATGTGTATTTAGATCTTCCTCTGTTTCTGCATGTGTATTTAGATCTTCCTCTCTTTCTGCATGTGTATGTAGGTCTTCCTCTGTTTCTGCATGTGTATTTAGATCTTCCTTTGTTTCTGCATGTGTACTTAGATCTTCCGCTGTTTCTGCATGTGTATTTAGATCTTCCGCTGTTTCTGCATGTGTATTTAGTTCTTCCTCTGTTTCTGCATGTGTATTTAGGTCTTCCTGTTTCTGCATGTGTATTTAGATCATCCTCTAATTCTGCATGTGTATTTAGATCTTCTTCTGTTTCTGCATGTGTATTTAGATCTTCCTCTGTTTCTGCATGTGTATTTAGGTCTTCCTCTGTTTCTGCATGTGTATTTGGGTCTTCCTGTTTCTGCTTGTGTATTTAGGTTTTCCTGTTTCTGCATGTGTATTTAGATCTTCCTCTGTTTCTGCATGTGTATTTAGATCTTCCTCTGTTTCTGCATGTGTATTTAGATCTTCCTCTGTTTCTGCATGTGTATTTAGATCTTCCTCTATTTCTGCATGTGTATTTAGATCTTCCTCTGTTTCTGCATGTGTATTTAGGTCTTCCTGTTTCTGCATGTGTATTTAGGTCTTCCTGTGTTTCTGCATGTGTATTTAGATCTTCCTCTGTTTCTGCATGTGTATTTAGGTCTTCCTCTGTTTCTGCAGGTGTATTTAGGTCTTCCTGTTTCTGCATGTGTATTTAGATCTTCCTCTTTCTGCATGTGTATTTAGGTCTTCCTGTTTCTGCATGTGTATTTAGGTCTTCCTGTTTCTGCATGTGTATTTAGATCTTCCTCTGTTTCTGCATGTGTATTTAGATCTTCCTCTCTTTCTGCATGTGTATGTAGGTCTTCCTCTGTTTCTGCATGTGTATTTAGATCTTCCTCTGTTTCTGCATGTGTATTTAGATCTTCCTCTGTTTCTGCATTTGTATTTAGATCTTCCTCTGTTTCTGCATGTGTATTTAGATCTTCCTCTGTTTCTGCATGTGTATTTAGATCTTCCTCTGTTTCTGCATGTGTATTTAGGTCTTCCTGTTTCTGTATGTGTATTTAGGTCTTCCTGTGTTTCTGCATGTGTATTTAGATCTTCCTCTGTTTCTGCATGTGTATTTAGGTCTTCCTCTGTTTCTGCATGTGTATTTAGGTCTTCCTGTTTCTGCATGTGTATTTAGATCTTCCTCTTTCTGCATGTGTATTTAGGTCTTCCTGTTTCTGCATGTGTATTTAGGTCTTCCTGTTTCTGCATGTGTATTTAGGTCTTCCTCTGTTTCTGCATGTGAATTTAGGTCTTCCTGTTTCTGCATGTGTATTTAGGTCTTCCTTTTTCTGCATGTGTATTTAGGTCTTCTTCTGTTTCTGCATGTGTATTTAGATCTTCCTCTGTTTCTGCATGTGTATTTAGGTCGTCCTCTGTTTCTGCATGTGTATTTAAGTCTTCCTCTGTTTCTGCATGTGTATTTAGGTCTTCATGTTTCTGCATGTGTATTTAGGTCGTCCTCTGTTTCTGCATGTGTATTTAGGTCTTCCTCTGTTTCTGCATGTGTATTTAGGTCTTCCTGTTTCTGCATGTGTATTTAGGTCTTCCTGTTTCTGCATGTGTATATAGGTCTTCCTCTGTTTCTGCATGTGTATTTAGATCTTCCTCTGTTTCTGCATGTGTATTTAGGTCTTCCTCTGTTTCTGCATGTGTATTTAGGTCGTCCTCTGTTTCTGCATGTGTATTTAGGTCTTCGCCTGTTTCTGCATGTGTATTTAGGTCTTCCCGTGTTTCTGCATGTGTATTTAGATCTTCCTCTGTTTCTGCATGTGTATTTAGGTCTTCCTATTTCTGCATGTGTATTTAGGTCTTCCTGTTTCTGCATGTGTATTTAGGTCTTCCTATTTCTGCATGTGTATTTAGGTCTTCCTCTGTTTCTTTAGTTTGTTTTGGTTTGTTTAGTTCTCTCAATAAACTCAATATTGCTGATTCTGTCATACCATGTTTTTAATTCCACTAGTGATTTATTGTAGTTTATTTGGACTGCTTTCGTTGATCCCCATGTTTCTATCCATGCAGTAGTGCCGATTTAAAGTTTATATTTTTATTATTTGCATTAAATTTTCCCACATATAATCATTAACCCACAAATTCCATGGTTTGGTTATCTCGCCAGAAAGCTCTGGTACTATCTATCACAAAAAGCCACATTGACGACATGGATGCAGAACAAGGGAAAGGACACGCAAAACGTTGTAGTTGGAGTGATGGTATCAAGAACAAGCGTTGGTGAAATGACGACCAACCTGCAAAGCGCATTGGAAGGAGTACACACGAGATTCTTACAGCTTCCCCCAGCACGTCACTGTGGTAAATGGAGGAGGATGAGGGAGAGGAGAGGAGGAGGAGGGGGTGGAGGCGAAGGAGCAGGACGAAGAGTAGTTGGAGAACAAAGACGACGAAGCCAAGAAGAAGAAGAGAAGAAGAGGAGGAGAAGAAGAAGAAGAGAAGAAGAGAAGAAGAAGAAGAAGAAGAAGAAGAAGAAGAAGAAGAAGAAGAAGAAGAAGAAGAAGAAGAAGAAGAAGAAGAAGAAGAGAGAAGAAGAAGAAGAAGAAGAAGAAAAGAAGAAGAAGAAGAAGAAGAAGAAGAAAAGAAGAAGAAGAAGAAGAAGAGGGGAGAGAAGGAGGAGGAAGAGGAGGAGGAAGAAGAAAGAAGAAGTTGGAGGAAGAAGAGGAGGAAGACACTTGGTATTACCTGGCAAGATAAGGTCACCAGTACTGAAGTACTGGAAAGATCGGGTGGTGTGAGGGCTTTTCCCATGCTCAGTTTTAGTAGACTTGGAAGGATAGATCACATTTGGAAGATGGGCGATTGAATTTGGTGACTTACAGATGGGTAAAAGATCACGGGGTCGATCTCTACCACAGTGCAAAGATGTGTGTAAGCCGGACATGATTGATACACGCACTGATATTGCACCCTGGAATTAAGTCGCCGTTGATAGCGCTGCATGGACGGACAAAATCAGGATTGCAATCAAGACAATGGAGAAGTTGATTACAGATAGGTCGCACACTGAACGTATGAGACGTCACATGGTGCGTGATGGAGGGAATGACCATGGGTTCACATGTATCCATTGTTGACGAACATTTACCGCACTAATAGGCCTGTCTAGTCACATTCGCTACCGCCACGGATTGTAGTTATGCTTTTTGTGAAGCACACACTAGCAAACTATCGTATGTCCAAACGGCAAGATGCCAGTGTACCATGCAATCATTCTTGCGAACACAACAACCACAAAACAAGCCCGGCAGCAGCAATCTGCTGTGGGAGTATCAAGCGTTAGGAACATTACATTTTAAAGCCATAGTGCATAGAGAAATAAGTGGACAGTCTCACCCAGCACTAGCAAATGACGACAGCAGACGTGGAATCATTTCCCAGCAATGACAGTGTTATTTTCTGTAACAACACCGGCCGTGGGCTGGATACAGTCTCATTACATTGGTGCCAGGTAATCTACATATTTGTTTACGAAGGGTAGGAGTCGAGGAAGGAAACTGGATGATACACCTCTTGATACCGGGGGCCTATAACATCTTTACGGCAGTTTTTGGTATGGAACTACGTTGAAATTTCTTTTTTGCCTTCATATTTTTACACCATTTCTTTATAATCCACATTGTTGCTTGCAGAGAGGCAGAGGGAGATGGGGGATATATTCATATAAAGAGTGAGATCGGGAGAGAGAGAGAGAGAGAGAGAGAGAGAGAGGAGAGAGAGAGAGGAGAGAGAGAGAGAGAGAGAAAGAGAGAGATGATGAGAAAGACAAGGGAGAGAGAAAAAGAGATAGAGAGAGAGATGAAAAGAGGGAGAGGGAGGTATGGAGGGAGAGGGAGGTATGGAGGGAGAGGGAGGGGCGGAGAGGGCGAAGTTATTTTAGCCTACCTGCCTAGTGCACAGGTCTCATATACTACAACACTACATCCTAGAATATAGCACTTAAACCCTCTTCTCTTAAAGAAACATCCCGGTGCCGATGAGCGTGGGTCATAATGTATCGACATCTCACACGATAATTGGGGAATCGGGGCAGGTGTAAGTTCTTATAGTAACAGAAGTTTGGGCAGCAGCAGCAGAGCAAAAAGAAGGAGAATGGGGAAGAAGAAGAAGAAGAAGAAGAAGAAGAAGAAGAAGAAGAAGAAGAAGAAGAAGAAGAAGAAGAAGAAGAAGAAGAAGAAGAAGAGGAACGACAGCGCGTTCCATTTTTGTTTAAGTTGTAAGGTAATTGGGGAATTATTTATGAAGGTGTGAACATATCCACATAATTAAGAGAAACAAAAATGAAGAAGATCGGGTAAAAAAAAAAGATACAGAGACATGGATTAAGTGGTGAATACAAATTACAGGATAAGATTTTTGTCGGTGATTGGCCTGGAAGCACCACTAATTATCAGTTGGAAAAATGGTCAAATGCACGTGGGAGGATTCCGCCTGTCAAATGTCAGAATCTGCCACACAGATATCATTTATCCAGGAGGAAAATAATTATTTTACAAGGATAGAGGAGAGAGAGAGAGAGAGAGAGAGAGAGAGAGAGAGAGAGAGAGAGAGAGAGAGAGAGAGAGAGAGAGAGAGAAAGCGTGGAAGATGGAGGGAGACGGGGAAAGAGCGAGAGAGAGAGAAAAAGAGGTAGATGGAGAGAGAGGAAGATGGAAATAGAGGGAGAGAGAGAAGAAGATGGAACGAAAGAGTGAGACAGAGATGGAGAGAGAGGTGAAGATGAAGAGAGAAAGATGGAGAGAGAGGAAGATGGAGAGAGAGGAGGAGATGGAGAGAGAGGAGGAGATGGAACGAGAGAGTGAGACAGAGATGGAGAAAGAGAGCTAGAGAAGGAGATATAAAGAGAGGGGGAGATTGAGAGAACGAGAGAGATGAGATAGGGAGACTTGGACGGAGAGAATAAGATATGGAAATAGAATAGAGAGAGCGGGAGATAGAGAAGGAGTCAGAGATGATGGAGAGAGGGAGATGGAGAGAGAAAGAGAAGGAGATAGGGAGAGAAAGAGTGACGGGAGGGGGGTGAATAGATGGAGCAAGACAAAGATAGATTGAGAGAGGGAGATGGAGAGAGAGAGGAAGATGGAGACAGGGAGGGGTAGAGAGAGAAAGCTAGCCAAAGAGAGGAGGGATGGAGAGAGAATGGAAAAGAGAGGTATAGAGAGAGAAAGAAATGGAGATGTAGAGAGAACTAGTGAGAGAGGAGGAGATAGAGAGAGAGGAAGACGGAGAGAGGGGGGGGGCGAGAGAGAGGGGGGGCGAGAGAGAGAGGGAGAGAGGGGGATGGAGAGGGAGACAGAAAAAGAGGGGAGAGAGAGATTGGGAGTGAGATAGCTGGATAGACAAGTAGATGGAAACAGAGATAGTGCGAAATAGGGAGGGAGAGATAAATAATAAAGAAAGAAAGAAAGAAAGAAAGAAGACAGATACGTTAAGAAAGAAACATTATAGCGATACGCACAGAAAGAAACGAGTATGGAAAGAAAGAAATGCCATAGAAAACATGAAGACAAAAGGACAGATAACGACAAAAAGAAAGAAAGAAAGAAAGAAAGAAGACATGTAAGTCAAGAAAACAATAAAGACCGGAACTCAGGTAAACGGCTGAGATTAAATTGAAAATAAAAACAGAATTCAGAAAGATAAGTCGGAAAAGAAAATAACGAAACCACAATGTTAGGGGATAATGTAAACAGTAAAACAAAACGCAGGACACGAAAAAAAAATCGGTCAGGGAGCCTCACAGGGATAAAGAGAGAAGACAACAAGAATAAAGACAGACTGCAGTACATGTAAAGTTATCATTAAACTGGCTATAGAGAGACGGGCCAGACACAGCCGAGGCAAATGGGACAGCCAAGAGGAGCTGATCTTTCACTAATGAGCTCCGTGGGACAGGGACAGAATCGAGATTATAGCGTCCAGTGACAATATACTCCCAGAAATGACTGATTGGGTTAGTGGTGAGTTCAGGCCGCATGGTTACAGTTGGAGGATTCACTTAATTGGGGGGAGAATGTTTGTCTAACAAGCTAAGGAATGTTCTAATCAGTGGCCGGGAATTGGGTTATTGGAAGTAATGTCGTTGTTGCGACCTTGTAGTTACTGAGAGGGGGGCGGGGAGTGTCAGAAAGTCATAAAGAGTGATAGAGCGAGCGAGCGAGAGAGAGAGAGAGAGAGAGAGAGAGAGAGAGAGAGAGAGAGAGAGAGAGAGAGAGAGAGATAGGGAGAGAGCGAATAATGGAGAGTGATAGAGAATGACAGACAGTGATAGAAAGAGAGCGTGAGAGAGAGAGAGAGAGAGAGAGAGAGAGAGAGAGAGAGAGAGAGAGAGAGAGAGAGACATAGAGCGTGATAAAGAAATGAGCAAGAGTGAGAAAGATTGATAGACAGTATGAGAAAGAGAGAGAGAGAGAGCCCAATGTGCAATAATAAACCCCAGACTGATTAGAATTGTACAAATTTCCGGGTGTTGCAATGCACGGGAAGTTGATGAGACAGGCAACGCAACCTGAGACACAAAAAAACCCGATTCACGTGACATGTCTCATAGTCATGAGAATAAATGCAGGAAACAAACATGTCAATATCACCCCCCGTTCCCCCCCCCCACCCCTTTTCCAAAACCTCACTAACACTTTTGAGAACACCCAACGCAAAGAAAAGAAAAAAACAAGAATTTATTCACCAGAATCTCAGTGAAGAAAGAAAGAACCTTATGGTGGACGAACCCCAACAATAATGTATCTAGTGCCATGTAGTGATTGGCCGTGGCTTATGGGATAGTGAGACGCGCAGTTTCACAATTCGCCGACATACCAAGTCTCATCTCATCTCATCTTGTTCCTCTTGTACCTTGCGGTGTCGAGGTGAAGTATAAACAGCGGGAGAGTGCCCGCTTATGGGCTTCACGTATCGATATTCCCATGGACTCTGCTATTCCCTCCGTCCATCGTTTACGTGGTCGGCCTCTTCCTCTGCTTCCCTCTGGTTTGTACATCATTGCTTGTTGTGGTATACTGTTAGTTGGTAACCTACTTGCATGGCCAAACCATTTGACTTGCTGCCTTCTAATAAATCTAGCGCTGTTCTACCCCCCCCCCCCCTTTTTAGTCCTGATTTCTTCATTTCTGATCTTATATCTACTTGATACATTGAGTATTCTTCTCATGAATCTCATTTCTGTTGTTGTGAATTTTCTTATCTCTTCTTCTGTCATTGCCCAGGTTTGGCATTGGCAGCATAGAGTTGATATAATCAGTAGAATAAAGAGATTGGCCTTACATTGGACAATAATAAGAAAGCGCCACATATTGGGCGGCGCTCACCAAACTCAACACCCCACATTGTACCAACGGCTTCAGGCGGATGAGCGCACTTTGAGGGTACAAACCTTATCCTAGTGCGACGAATTGCAACCTAAAGACTAATTGTCATGACAGAGTAGGACAGACCAAGCCCTAAGACTTGATCAGCAAACTGGTCTAAGATAGAAGCTCCGACAAGCAGACAGAGCATTGCTTTGCTGATTCTGCAGCTTGTCTTGTTCCAGATGTATTGGTGTTACTTTTCCTCTGGAGTAAACTAGGCAGGCTGAGAGAGGGATCATGCTGCATGGGCAATACATGGTCTCTACAATTCAGCCCGGGCTTTGTGCTATGGATAGGTATAACTCCATCCCTGGTCCCCGCCACGAGTTGTAGTTATTATGCCTTTTCTGAAGCACAATGTAACAAACTATCATCTGTCAAGACAGCCTGGTGACAGCACTAGGCAGGATATGGACAGGAAGACAGAGCTACGTGGACATGGACAGTGTAAACAGCTGGACAACAAATAATAATGTTAGTATCATCAACTTCATTTAACAAATCTGAGGACAGGCAGGTTTGAAGGGTTATGATCGCCGATGTCTGATTAGAACAAAGCATGCGATGAAAAAGTACATAAATATATGCTACTCAAATACAGCACGTTGAATACAGAGCTTCTTGGCCAACATTTTCGCTCCGACAGACTAAAACATAAATAAAAGGAGAACAGACAAACACATTATAAGCACACATCAATTATTCACATCACACAAAGAACAAGCTTGACCAACGTGAAGAAATGGATCCACGCAGACAATTTTAGAAACAATCCAAAACTTAAGAACGGGATGAACTCCAAGAACAGCAGAAGCAGGGACGAGATTTCACAAACCCAACCTCAAGGAGTGTAAACAGGCTCTTTACTTATAGATTTTACTATTATACAAACTCTGGTAATCGTGTGGGATGGCGAAACACGACTGTCCACACATATCGGCATGGCACGTGATGATGATCACACAAACATAACGCAGTCATTGCAGACACGTATAGACAGAGTCACTGACATTATTGGATATAGTATCATCCATTTTAGTATGTGTGGGTGGGTGGATGGGTGGATGGGTGGATGGGTGGATGGGTGGATGGATGGATGGATGGATGGATGAATGGTTGGACAGAAGTCAGGACGGACGGACTGATAGATAGACAAACAGACTGATAGAACGAACGAACGAAAATCTTTATTTTCAAAGGGTTAAGAATTGGGCACGCAGGTCCGTCTGACATTCTGCCCTTCTTCTCAATTTCCTCTCATACATTCTTTCATTCAAAAATAGACAGACATGTCGGTAAATAAGCAGGTAGGCAGACAGACAGAGAGGTAAGCAGACAGACAGCGAGGTAGACAGACAGGCAGACATACAGGCAGGCACGCAGGCAGACAAATATGTGACAGACAGATATGGATGACAAGAAGATTATCAAGGAAATAACAGCGCGACACTCACCTGTACACTAACTGAAGGATCGCCGTAGACCGGATGTGAGTTGAAGGAGGCGATGAAAGCTTTCCCGCTGTAGGCCGTCATGTCAGGGATACCGGGATTACTCCCTCTTGCAGACGTCGCCTGCAGCAGATACAGAAGGCTAGCAACAAGGCAGACTAGAATGTGTCTGGTTGCTATGGATACAATGGCAGGTTCTGTTGCCATGGACACAGTTGCCATATTACATAAGCTGTGATTACGGCAATTATTTTGCGCACGGAAAACTTGACACTGGTTTCAGAATGTAGACAAAGCACATCATGGTCTTAATGTCGTCGCTGTTTAAACAATGTATGAAGCTGATTTATGGTGGGAAAGTCACATGATCGCAGCCATAGGCCGAGCTCTGACATCAATTCGCCTGTCTTGGACACTTTCTGGAACATTCGAAGACAGTCAGGAAATGTATATCTGAGGACAAAACAAAAGAAGACGAGAAATATTAGATCAGAAATGTGTTACATGTGTATAACTTAACGTGTGAAGCGGATTGTCCAACAGATTCCCATATTGTTTATGCCACAGTGTAGCATCGTAAACTGCCTATTCATTCATTCAGAAGTATGTCCTTTGCAGAACCTAGATCCAATAACAACCTTCCTAAAAACCTCACGATCATAAGCAAATGTCCCGCGTCCGATACACCCATCTGAAGATCATCCTCCACATCGTGCACCCATCTTCTTGTTGGCCTTCCTCTTCCTCTCCTCCAAGGCACCTTCCATTATTGTTCTCTCCAAACTTTCGTGACGTTTCAAGTGACTAAAATATATCAATTTTCTTAGTTTTATCGTCTTTAATAGTCAACCCTTTTCAATATTCAGCTCTTGAAGTATGGATGCATTTGTTCTTTTCTTTACCCAAGATATGTTTAGAACCTGTCTATAAACATTTATATTCAAAGGCATTTATGCGCTGTTCAGCTTGTTTAGTAAGTGTCCAGGTCTCACAGGCGTATGTTGCAACGGGAAAGATGCATGCTCTTAAAAATCTAATTTGTGTAGTTCTATCTGTCCCACTCCATAATTTATTCAATTATTTTAGTCTTTGAAGAGCAACTGATAGTCATCGTTTAATTTCTTTAATTGCCTATAGCTAATCTTCTTCTTCTTCTTCTTCTTCTTTTCGTCTTCTTCTTCTTTTCGTCTTCTTCTTCTTTTCGTCTTCTTCTTCTTTTCGTCTTCTTCTTCTTTTCGTCTTCTTTTTCTTTTCCACTTCTTCTTCTTCTTCTTCTTCTTCTTCTTCTTCTTCTTCTTCTTCTTCTTCTTCTTCTTCTTCTTTTTCTTCTTCTTCTTCTTCTTCTTCTTCTTCTTCTTCTTCTTCTTCTTCTTCTTCTTCTTCTTCTTCTTCTTCTTCTTCTTCTTCTTTTCGTCTTCTTCTTCTTTTCTTCTTCTTCTTCTTTTCTTCTTCTTCTTCTTCTTCTTCTTCTTCTTCTTCTTCTTCTTCTTCTTCTTCTTCTTCTTCTTCTTCTTCTTCTTCTTCTTCTTCTTCTTTTCGTCTTCTTCTTCTTTTCGTCTTCTTCTTCTTCTTTTCGTCTTCTTCTTCTTTTCTTCTTCTTCTTCTTTTCTTCTTCTTCTTCTTCTTCTTCTTCTTCTTCTTCTTCTTCTTCTTCTTCTTCTTCTTCTTCTTCTTCTTCTTCTTCTTCTTCTTCTTCTTCATGCAACAAAGAAGAGTGTTGAAATGTTATATAGAACCCGTTTTGTCTTATGGCAGTAAATCATAAAAGATGAATAAACACATTAGAAAGAGCTTAGAAGCAATGGAAAAGTGATTTCCGAGACGACGGGTCTAATACCTTGGATTGCCAGAGTAATTAATTATCAACGATTGCCTAGAAAAGGCTGAAGAAACTAGAATATATATATATATATATATATATATATATATATATATATATATATATATATATATATATATATATATATATATATATATATATATATATATATATATACCTACCAGGCGGCTTTTAGACAAAACAGATCAACAATAAATCAGATATTTATCTTACAAATAGCCGAGAAAAAGTGGGAATATAAAAGAGATCTCCATAACATTTTTGTGGATTTTAAAAAGGCTTATGATAGTGTCCATAGGAATAGTCTATGGAATGCTATGCGGGAATTTAGAATACCAAGGAAGTTAATCAACATGACCAGACTATGCATGGAAGATACTTATGTTATAGCAACATATAAAGGCTGGAAATCAGACCCTTTCCAAATAACATCTGGCTTGAAACAGGGTGATGCACTATCGCCGCTACTCTTCAATCTGGCTCTAGAGAAAGTTGTAAGGAAGGTAAAGGAGGAATGTGATATTGGAGGAACATCCAAGCTGCTTGGTTATGCAGATGATATAGGTATTATTGGGAAAATGATCAAAGGACATTGGAAATATTGACTCACTTAAAGGAAAAAGCCCAACAGATGGGGCTGGTTATCAACCAAGATAAGATACAATATATGGTAATTTCAAGAGAAGGGATGGCTAAAAACTCTGGCCACATACAAATAGATAATATGACCATTAAAAGAACGGAAACATACAAATACCTGGGTACAATATTCAACTGCTCCAACATCATAAGGGAAGAAATACAAACTAGAATAAATTCTGGAAATAAGATATACTATGCACTACAACATCTACTAAAATCAAAGGCGCTATCTCGTAACACCAAGATCACAATATACAAAACACTGATCAGACCAGTTGTGCTGTATGGCTCTGAAACCTGTAGTACAACGAAAGGAGACGAAGCCTTGCTACAAACCTTTGAGAACAAAGTTTTAAGACGCATCTTTGGACCCATTAGGGATACACAAAGTGGAGAGTGGAAAAGAAGAAGTAACAAAGACATTTATGATCTGTTTAAGTCCCCGCTAATCACTGGTATCATGAAGGCTAATGGACTACAACGGCTGGGGCATATAGAAAGAATGGAAGATAATAGGGAAACAAAACTCGCTTACACTCAGGAAATAAATGACATATATATATATATATATATATATATATATATATATATATATATATATATATATATATATATATATATATATATATATATATATGAACCCATTATTTTCAAAGGAAATCGGAACTCGCTGCGTGATGAGGCCAGTATCACGCCGCCAGCCTTTACATCTTGGTACCCGTTTTAGGCTGTGCGGACCAGGTCAATTTTGAAAAATCCGAATTGGCCTAGCTGTGGAACGAACCCATGACTGTCATCACTACGCTACCGAGGCTCCCAAACAAAGATCATGTCCGTAAAATATACATCTGTTCTACTAAAACATGCCCTCCCTTGGACTGACACAGCCAGCATGTAAGCAATTACGCTTTCCTGATCTTCTTCTTATAGTCCTTGCTGTGTGGGGCTAATGATTATGTCTGTCCACTGATTTCTGTCTCGTATTCTTCCAATCATTTCTGGTACCGACATTCCTCCATGCCGCGATATTAAACTGTCCAGCATCTTCTCTCGTGGTCTCCCACTGCCTCTCTTCCCCTCCAACCCTCCCACTGTGATTACATACTCCAGTTTTACCTATCTCATGACATGAACAAAGAATGTTGACTGTTATTTTCAGATAGGAGTAACCAGTTATCTTTGTGAGTGTCATGATGGTCCCTTATTTTCTCCTGCAAAGTTTTATTACAGTTGGTTCAGTGTCTTTGCATTATTCATTGAACCATTTTTCTTGAGGGTATAATTCTTCTTGGTGTTTCTATTTAATTTTTTATATTCCTTGTCATAACATCATTTTGCCCTGCTTCCATTCGTTCTAGTATGATTTAAGTGATCAATTTCAATGCTGCTTTTATTCTTAATGTTTGCAAATATGATATATTATTTACTTATGAGTCAGGTCTTAGTCAGATATGACTGAGCTACCGTATGACAGTAGACGGTACTACCTGCTTTCTGTCAGCGCCGAATGTTGAGCGGCGCTTACCAAACCCGACACCCCACATTGTGCCAACGGCTTCGGGCGGAAGAGCGCAATTGGGAGGGTACTAGCCTTGTCCTGGTGAGAGGAAATGCAACCCAAAGACAAAATAAGTCATGGCAGGGCAGACCAGGCCCTAAGCCTTGGTTGGCAGCTGGTCTAGGATCGAAGCTCCGACAGGCGGACAGTTAGAGCATTGCTTTCCTGATCCCGCAGCTTCTGCAGCTTGTCTTGTTCCAGATTATAAATGTCAACTTTCCTCTGGAGTGAACTAGGCAGGCCGAGAGAGGGATCATGCTGCATGGGCAACACATGGTTTCTTTTTTATAGCCCAGGCTTTGTGCTATGGAGAGGCAATAACACCATCCCTGGTCTTAACCTGTCTCGGAATCAAAGCGAGAGGCAACTGTTACGGGTTATAAGTCCTAGTCAGTTGGCGTAGACATGGGGCGCCACGCGTTGCCTCTGACGGTGGGAGACACCTACAGGTGTCACTGATCAGCTACCGCCCGCCTCAAGCTGGGCAGCCCCTAGCCAATTGGGTGCTGATCCGCCACAGCCTGCCTGCTTCAATGGGTGCTTGGGGCTAGGACAAAATCTGCATCGTAGGCTGTAAAACCAATGCACCAGGTACTAATAAAAAGAATAGAAACCTCAAGCTACGGCTTGCAACCTGGAACGTGAGAACCATGTGTCCAGGATTTTCCACTGACTTGACAAATATTGACGATGTGAGAAAAACGGCTGTGATTGATGCTGAACATCAATCGTCTTAACATTGATATTGCTGGCCTGCAGGAGACTGAGGAAGGGTCACCCAGGGAAAACAATTGCACCTTTTTTTGGAAGGGAAGAGGGCAGGCAGAAAAAAAGGCAACATGGTGTGGGCTTTGCAGTGAAGAATTCGCTACTGGGAATGATTGATATTCCAGCTGGAGGTAATGAAAGATTATTATCACTGCGCTTGGCAACCTCTTGTGGATTTGCCACCATTCTCACCGACACTCGCTTCCTCTGATGATGTGAAGGATACACTCTATGAGCAGCTAGACTCTGCGATCAAGGCAGTTCCAAAATCCGACTACATTTATATGCTCGGTGATTTCAATGCTCGTGTGGGCAAGGACTCGAGTTCATGGCCAGTGTGCCTTGGAAAATACAACATCGGTCACATGAATGATAATGGGCAAAGGCTGCTGGAGCATTGCACTAGAAATGACCTATGTATTACAAACTCCTTTTTTAAGACAAAAGAGATGCATAAGGTCACATGGAAACATCCAAGATCCGGCCATTGGCATCAGCTGGACTTCATTATCACACGGAGACAACATCTGAACCATACATCATTAACTCGAAGTTACCACAGTGCTGACTGTGATACAGATCATTCTTTGGTTGTTGCAAGGGTTAGACTGAGACCAAAGAGAATCTACACAGCTAAACACAAGTCTAGCCCCAGGATTAATATTACTAACACTCACGATCCTGGAAAGTGCTTTGAATTTCAACAGCATCTTGAAGACGCTTTCAATGATACATCAGAAAATTGTATAGTAAATGATAAATGGAGTAAACTTAAGGAAACTATTTATAAAACAGCGGTAGGGGTTTACGGCACTGTGGATCATAAGAGGCAGGACTGGTTTGCGGCAAACAGCCAGATACTGCAGCCCTTGATTGATAACAAGAAGATAGCTCTCTTAAGAAACAAGGAAAGACCAACGAGTAACACTCTGAGTGAGCTGAAGCAAGCGAGGAAGGATGTACAAAAGGCTGCCAGGCAGTGTGCGAATGACTATTGGATCAAATTATGTGAGTCCATTCAAATCGCAAGTGATAAGGGAAACATCAGAAGCATGTATGAAGGGATAAAGAAAGCCTGTGGTCCAATGATCAAAAGAAGTTCGCCGCTGAAAACCTTGACTGGAGAAATCATCACTGATAAGAAACAGCAGATGGATAGATGGGTCGAGCACTATTTAGAGCTTTACTCAAGTGAGACCAAGCTAGCGGATGATGCCCTCAACGCCATAGAGGCCCTGCCAACTCTTGACCACCTGGACACACTTCCCACTATAACAGAAGTTAAGTGTGCTATAAATGAGCTTGCATCTGGCAAGGCTCCAGGTAAGGATGGGATTCCAATAGAGGTAACCAGGAGTGGGCAAGACACACTCGCTCTACAGATCCACCAGCTAATAGAGCTATGCTGGCGAGAAGGACAAGTCCCACAGGATTTCAAAGATTCAAACATCATAACGCTGTACAAGAACAAGGGAGATCAGAGCTACTGTAACAACTATAGGGGTATCTCACTTCTGTGTATTGTTGGGAAAGTATTTGCCAGAATTGTCCTGCACAGACTTCAAGTCCTGGGAGATCAAGTCTACCCCGAATCACAGTGCGGCTTCCGTCAGAACCGGTCTACCATTGATATGATATTCTCATTGCGACAGATGCAAGAAAAATGCCGGGAACAAAATCAGCCACTGTTTATTGCCTTCATCTACCTCACAAAGGCATTCGATTTGGTCAGTCGTGAGGGTCTGTTCAAAGCACTAAAGAAGATTGGCTGCCCACCAACTCTTCTGTCCATTGTGGAATCGTTTCACACAGGCATGAAAGGTATAATCAAGTTTGATGGCTCAACTTCAGAAGAGTTTGAAATCAAGAGTAGAGTTAAGCAAGGTTGTGTACTAGACCCCACCCTCTTTGGGATATACTTTTCACTTCTACTGAAATATGCCTTTCGTGATCAGGATGACGGTATATACATTCACTCACGCTCAGATGGTGGCCTCTATAATGCCCAGAGATTGAAGGCCAAGACCAAAATTAGCAGGGTACTAATCAGAGAGTTGCTTTTTGCGGATGATGCTGCGATTACGACCCACTCTGAGGAAGAATTACAACATCTACCATCTGCATTCTCCAATGCTTGTTCTGAATTTGGTTTAACAATTAACAAAAAGAAGACACAGATTATGTCACAAGGTGCACATGGTGTACCATCAATCTTTATTGACGACGCCGAACTGGAGATAGTAGACCATTTTACATATCTAGGATCAGAGGTAAATAGCAAATTATCCCTCGATCAGGAAATCAACATCAGGATTGGCAAGGCAGCAACAACAATGAACATGTTAGCAAAAAGAGTCTGGGAGAACAGGAAGCTTACTGCCAAAACAAAAGTCCTCGTCTACCAAGCCTGTGTCCTTAGTACTCTTCTTTATGGCAGTGAAACCTGGACAACTTACTCACGCCAAGAGAAACGTTTAAACAGCTTTCATATGCGGTGTCTGCGAAGAATACTTGGTATTAAGTGGCAAGACAAAATCACAAATACTGAAGTATTGGAAAGATCAGATTGTGTGACGGTGTATTCCATGCCCAGTCTTCGTAGACTTAGATGGATAGGACACGTTAGGAAGATGGATGATGGTAGAATACCAAAGGACATCTTTTTTGGTGAATCACAGACGGGTAGGAGATCTCAGGGTCGGCCTCTACTACGATACAAAAATGTGTGTAAGCGGGACATGATTGATACAGGCATTGATAATGCACATTGGGAGCACGTCGCTGCTGAACGTGTTGCATGGAGGGCAACTATCAGAAATGGAATAAAGACAAAGGAGAAAATGATTGCAGATAAAGCACACACAGAGCGTGAGAGACGTAAGATGGTGCAAAATGGTGTAAGTGACCATGTTTTCACATGCACCTACTGTGGGCAAACATTTGCAGCAAGAATTGGCCTTACCAGCCTTTTTGAAACACAATGTACCAAACTATCGTCTGTCAAGACGGAAAGGTGCCAATGATAATGATATTATTGACTTGATATCTAAACACATTTATTAAATTCTTGCCATCTATCTTTTATTGAAACTGAGCCTTCAAGTGCTTCAGATTTGTTTAAAACAGATATGTTGAGCTGTTCTAGAATGTCTTCGTCAGTTTTCAATATATTTGTTTGGAATTTGGGTGGTTTTAATGTTTTATTTCTTGAGCTTTTCAGTTTCACTCTTAGATAGATTCAGTTTCACCCACATTCACGACTAATATATGATCACTACAACAGTATGCCACGGGTATTGATATTCTTAATCCTCCAGCGCTCTTAAATCGCCGTTAAATCAATGTATAATGGTTCTTCCATATTTCTTCTTCTTCGATCCCCTTTCAAGGGAAGTGCTTCGCGCCCAGTTATTCACGTCGCAAATCAGTGTGTCCGATTTCAGCACGCATGTTGTGTCAGGTTCGCTTCGTCTTATCAGATCCCACCCCAAATAACGGACTATATCTATCTATGGGTCAGTTAGTTAGTCGGGATTCCAACTTCACGGTAAATGGTCGGCCCATCATACTCCGTTCATGTGCAGGTGAATATCACAGTGCAGACCTGATAAAGCAAACTCATCAGGGACCTAAGAAATAGTTCTTCTTATCAAAAATGCATGTTATAAGAGACAAGAGACAAAGATGAAACATTGCCGGGGATAAGCACATTTTTCTTCACAACAGAGATTCGCCACATCTGAGATCGCCTTAAGCGGTTTGCATTGTACTACTTAGCTTTTAAAAGGGGGTCGCCAGTTACTTCATTATTATAAAAGAATTTGAAGAGTAACCTATTGTACCTGTCACACACCACCAAAACAAAAGAATCATCGAAACAATCAGAAAGCCACTAACGCCAGAACAAGCCACTATTACAATTTGATGGATAGACCAGAGCAAATAATTATTCTGCTCCTCAGAACAGGATACAATCGATTACGCAACCACATATATAAACCATTTAATGCTGACGAATGAGCCATGTGCACACGTGAATGGATACCGCAAACAGCAGATCACATTCTCCAGGGCTGCCCTAAATACGGCACATCTAGGCAAACATTCTGAACTAGAGAAATAACATAAGCTTTGTGGACCACTAAGTGAACTAAAAACAGCAGGGAAGTTTATACAAGAGACAACATTGCAGATATAGACAATAAACTCCGAGCGAACGAACGAAGACCAATGAAATGAGATCGCGAACTACAAGGCTATAAACAAAAAGGATTCGTGACAGGAAACAGTCTGTGGAACACTTCTATCTCAACAATCCTCCTTATGTGGCGTGACTTACACTAGCGAAGATAAGAGAAACAGCGGAATGACGAGACGGAAACATAATGAGATTGCAACTGGTACCATTAGTATTTATTTGGATTCTTCGCTGGTTGTAGAAGATAAGGACGGACATCGTATAGCAGTGGTTCTCAACCTTTTTTGGTCCATGCCTTTCGAATTTCCTCCCTATAAATCTACCCCCCCCCCCTTACACAGTATACATAAAAATGGAAGCTAACTTTAATAACACATACTAGAACAAGTTTAGACATCTACATAAAACGTGATTTGCGGGTATACTTACGTTCTAAAACGAATTTCATTAGGGCGAGAAGTACAGAACAGTAAAATGTAGAGGGAAAAACAATATCAAGTAACTGATTCTTGTATTAATGCAATCTTGAAATAATCTTAATTCCCCCTGGAAACCCTAAAATTCCCCCTCGGGAGGGGGGGGGGGGGGTCGAGAAATTCCCCACCGGTTGAGAACCACTGGCGTATAGGAATGTCCAAATTGCTGTAATGT
>OY992882.1:111643878-111786378 GCA_963921405.1 Cepaea hortensis
AAGTGTGATATAAAATGTTTAAGCTAGCGATATCTTGTTCAACCCTGCTGTGTTGTGTGATATAAAATTTTTAAGCTAACGATATCTTGTTCAACCCTGCTGTGTTGTAAGTGTGATATACAATGTTTACCGTTGTTTCGTTTAAAGGATGTGTGTATATTTGTCTAAATTAGACATTAGCGTCTTCTGCCTCCTCCTCCCTTCTGCCTTCTTCTTCCTCTTCTTCTTCTTCTTATATTCTTTTGATATGTGTCTATATGTGAATTGTTGACTCTTGTATGCATTTCACTGTGTTTTTGTTAGTTCACTTAGGGGTCCGTAGAATTTATTTTCCACAGTTGTTTCTCTAGGCCAGAAGGTTTGCTAGATATGTCGTATTTTGGGCAGTCAGTATGTGATCTACTCTCTGCGGCGCCAATCCACATGTGCACATGGCTGATTCACTAATCTTGAATTGTGTATACACGTGGTTGTGTAATCTATTGTGTCCGTTTCTGTTTTAATGGTGTCACAAACTATGGTGACATTATAAGTTGTCAGAAATTTGGTATCTAAGATTTATACCCAGGAAATAAAACGAAACACACTTCAGTAGAGGAGACAACCATCCTGTAAAATAAACAAAGAAAAAAAAAGAAAAAATACGTCTGAACAGTCGAGACGATCGACTTCATTGCACCGGGTTGTATCCCCTATGGCTCGGTCTCTTTCTTCAGGGCGGCCTGCCGAGAGCGACGCATAAAGCACGAACTCCTTAGCTCCAGCGACGACCCCCTACCCAAGTCTCCAAGAAAAATGCATTCGTGAACTGAAAGACGTAGCCCAGAATAAAACCAGCAACCTTCGGAGCGCGAGGCAGACGGCATGACCACTTCGCCACGGAGACCCCATGTAAAGTAAACAGGTAAATAACCCCTTATCACCCACAGAAGCGTATATGGCACGGCACAGATATGTTGGGTGTTTGTTGCTAGCACCATGTTGTTATACAGCCATCGGTACTGGATCAATGGTATGGTCAATACCACACCGGACACCTTGCCTTCTCACAACATGTTCTGGTACTCTCTGGAGCTTGGGACGTCCTGAGACCAGATCCATGGAAACAACAATGTCTCCTCGAAAAGTATTCGAACACATGACTGCAGGGATAGTATGCAAGAATGCTAACCACAGCTGACGAAACAAATATAGATACAAGACACCGTTTCGAGAAGAAGCAAAAATTCGGCGAACAGAAACCAGAATAGTATTTACATTTATTTCAGTGAGATGTTAAGATTAATTATGTGTTGATATCTCAGAACGGTTATACCATCTGATGGGCTGTTAGAACAAGAATAGCTATGGCGAAGATAGCCTTTTGCAAGACGGACAACATATTGATCAATACAAATATGTCAATTACAACGAGAAAAGAGTGTTGAAGTGCTACATAGAGCCTGTACTTTTATATGGATGTGAAACGTGGACAACGAGCAGACAAGATGAAAAACATCTAATGGCATTGGAGATGTGGTATCTGAGCAAAATGCAAAGAATACCATGGACAGAGAAAGAAAAACAAAAACACACTAATGAGCAAGTCCTACGAGAAGCAAATGAGAATCATAATTTAAATGGAATGCTGCAATTCTTAACCAGTTGAGATTACAGTTGGTTCCATCGCTCGTTCAGAATTAACGTTAAAAAATGTGGCATCAAACAATTTCATTTCACAAATAACTGTATGGGCATGTCATAAACCTTAACCTAACTGTTGCATTAACAAGAGACATTATCGTGAAGGTCTGAGTGCTAGAGAAATCAAAATCAAATCAAATCAAATCAACTTTATTAGGGTCACAAATTGGGCGCGCAGGCCCGTCTTACATTCGGCCCTTCCAATCACTCGTCTTTCGTTCATCAAGAGCATTATACATTTACATAGGAAGATAGAATAAACATTGTGAAATGAATGTTGTAAACATAAACAAGGCTAATTACCATGTTATGAAGCCCATCTCCCACCTATCCATACATCACCCCACCCACACAACACCCCCACCTACCCACACACACGCGCACCAAGGGACACATACACACCCCCACCTACCGACACACACGCACACCAAGGGACACATACATACCCCACCAACCGATCCATCCCCCTCCCGCACATCCCCCACCCACACACACTGCCCTCGCCTGATCCCCCAACCAAAACACACTCGCCACCCACAAACATTCCCCCACCAACCCACACATCCTACGCCCATCCACATACACATACTACCCCACACATCCTCTCCCCACCCACACCTCAAACCACCCATCCCCCAGCCACATCTCCATCGACAACATATTCCCCACCCATGCACACAATCCCCCACCAACCCACACATCGCACATCCACTCACACATTCCCAAACCATACACACACATCCCCACCAACTGACATGTCCCTACCCCCACCCCACACACACACATCTCTCTTACCACCCATACATCCCCAATCCACTAACACACACCCCACCACCCACACATACAACTTCCACCCACCCACACATGCCTTAACCTAATCCCCCACCCGCACATCACATACACCTCCTATCATGCACTATTCCCAACCCACGCACCACACACACACATATCCCTCACCAACACATCCCCACTTACACACCACACACATATCCCCCACCCAGATACCACACAATATTCCCACCCACACCCACACCCACACAGATACCCTTACCCATCCACCCCACATACCCCCACTCACACAACACAAAAACAAAACAAAACACAAAAATCCCCCACCCACACACACATACCTCACCCACACAATATCCCCAACCAACACACCACACACCTCTCCCCACCCACACACGCATTCCCTACCCGTCCACCAACACACACTCACTCACGCATACATTCTCCACTACGCACCCACACCCCCCCCCCCAACCAAACATCTCTCGATCACAATACCCCTACCCCACACACATCCTCCACCCACTCACACATCCCACCCCGACACATACAACTCCCTCACCCACTTACACATCCCTAAGCCACTCACTCACACACCCCCACCCACACATTCCCCATCCAAACACACACATATCCCACCAACACTCCCCCACATACTTCCCCCAACCACCACAATCCCCTACTCACCCATACATATACCCCATTCATACGCACATTCCCCGCACCCATCACACACATCCCCCACACCACACACTATCCTCCACCCATACCTCCACAAACATACCCTCCACCCACACATCATTCACACATCCCCCACCAACACACCGCACAAATATCTCAAACCCACACACCATACACTTCTCCCCACCCACCCTTGCATCCCCAATCCACCCAACACAATCCCCTACCCACACAACCCCGCCTCCTACACATACTTCCTCAAACCGTCCACACATCTCCACCCACATAAACACACATCCCCTGCATCCGTCCCATACACATATCCTCCACCCATACACACATCCCCCACACCCATTCCAACACCCCTACTTTCACCTCCACACATCCATCCACACATCCCACCAACACCCACAAATACCACTACCCACCAAAACCAACACACCCCAACCCATCCAAACGCATACCCCCACCCACACACCCCCCACCCACACACCCACTACCCACACATATCCCCACACTCACACATATCCTCCACATACACTCACACCACTTCCTCACATCTAGACACATACAAAATGTCTCACGATAGTATTGAAACTAGTATGAAGAAACTCTCACACTTTACTCACACATATACACTGACACTTGTCATGAGCAGTCTCATAAAAATGTTAAACATGGAGAAAAATGTGTACATAAAATGTATGTGACGTAAAAATAGTGATGCTCTCTCTCTCTCTCTCTCTCTCTCTCTCTCTCTCTCTCTCTCTCTCTCTCACACACACACACACACACACACACACACACACTCACTCACTCTCACACATTCACTCTTCCGCTCATTCATTCACTCTCCCGCTCATTCACTCTCCCGCTCACTCATTCACTTTCCCGCTCACTCATTCACTTTCCCGTTCACTCATTCACTCTCCCGCTCACTCATTCACTCTCCCGCTCACTCATTCACTCTCACGCTCACTCGTTCTGTCTCTCATTCACACTCACTGACTCTCTCACTCAAACTACAGTAATAAACATTAGTTTATATTATGCATGATAAAATCAAATGGTATTTAACTGATAATATGACAGATGAGAATACACAAACATATGGATTCGCGTGTTACATAACATGCGTGTTACATGACATGCATCTGCTCAGCTCTCTCTCTCTCTCTCTCTCTCTCTCTCTCTCTCTCTCTCTCTCTGTATTCTTTCATATACACACACTCACACGCATGCACGCGCTCACACACATACACTAACACATCAACTCTCCCACTGTCTAACTCTCTAACACACAATCCTTCACACACACACACACACACACACACACACTCACTCTCTCAATCACACTCTCTCACACATACACATGAACTCATGCACATGAACGCACGCACGCCTACATTCCCTCACTCACTCTCACACATACACGTACGAATGCATGCACTGACACATTCCCCCACCATTTCTCGCTCAATCACTCTCTCCACACACACGCATGCACGTGCGCACACACGCATCCACTCTCTCCCTCTCTCTAACACCCACTTTCTCTCTCTCTCTCTCTCTCTCTCTCTCTCGCTCCCACACGCACACACATATATAGTGAACAATTATAGTTAAACAATTATAATGAACAATTATACTGAACAATTATACCAGTAAATGAATTATGGTGGCATATAGTCGGTATGGATTAAGTATTGAAAGAGTTTTCGGTTAAATGTGTAGGGACTCATTGGAGTTTTCAGATCTGGAGGCAGATCATTCCATAAGTGAGCACCAGAATAGGCGAAACATGTTTTGTATAGGTTCAATCTAGGCTTTGAGACATGTAACAAATTTAGGCGCTTGCTGTTCATTGCATTAGATTGAATCAGCGGCAGAAGATACTCTGGGGTATTTTGAGATATAATTTTATTCACTAATTTGGCTTTGTTGAAAAGGAAGCGCTTTTGTAGTGGTAGAAGTCTTAGATGACTGTACAATTTATTACTTTCAACGTGCTTTATGCCAGAAACCAGACGAATAGCTCGGTTTTGTAGAGAACATAGTCGTTTTAAATTAGATTTAGGGCAACCATCCCAAACTGTGGAACAGTAATCGAGATGTGATTGGACATAGCATGTATAGAATATTTTTCGTGTGCTTTCGTCCAGGAAGTGCTGAATTTTAGCAAGTTGGTAAACTTTTTGTGCTATTTTCTTGGTAAGAGCGTGAACATGAGAGCTCCAGTTCAAATGGCTGTCTATTAAAAGCCCTAGTGTTTTATGTTCAGTCACATTAACTATAGGTAACGTGCCCATGCGGAGTTCGAGCGGTGATCCAGTTATGGCTAGTGTCTGTAGTTTTTGTCTGGTCGTTATTAGCATGGATTTGGTTTTGTCGATGTTAATTTGCATGCGGTTTTCATTGCTCCATCTAGTAAGATTATCAAGTTCCTTTTGTAAAGAATTCTCTAATTCACTACGGTTTTCTTGACTAGTATATATAGTACAGTCGTCTGCAAATAGATCACAAGTTGTATTGATATATAAAGGAAGATCATTAATATAAACTGCAAAAAGCAGCGGACCTAGTATTGAGCCCTGAGGCACACCAATATTAAGCTGTGTGGGTCTTGATAGACAGTTGTTGAAGGACACGACTTGTTGCCTGTCGGATAGAAATGACGTAATTATATTCACCATGTTGGTGCTTGTCTTCATTTGCTTTAGTTTTCTAATTAAAATATCGTGATCTACCATATCAAAAGCTTTTTTAAAGTCTACAAACACCGCTCCACAAATTCTACCGTTGTTGATGTTTAAGTGCCAGTTATCGGTCATTTTTGTTAGAGCACTATGGCAAGAATATTTAGGTCGAAACCCAGATTGACTGTTAATTATTAGATCATTGTTAATTAAATGGTGTAACGTTATTTTATGAATGTGTTTTTCTAGTGGTTTTGATATCGACGATAGTAAGGAAATAGGTCTATAATTACCCAAAACACTATTATCGATTGAGCCATTTTTAATTAGCGGAAACACTTTAGCAATTTTAAATGCAGATGGAAAGTAGTTTTTGGCCAGGCACTGGTTATATATGAACGTTAAGGACTCGCTAATGACTGGTGCAGCACAACGAAGAATTCTATTACTGATACCATCTAGGCCGTGTGAGTTTGTTGATTTGAGGTTCAAGAGATATTTATAAACGTCTGCAACAGACATTAAAGGAATCTCAGCGGGAATATTTCTGGTGCACTTCTCCTCACAGAATGATGTCAGTGAACTTAAATTACACGATGAGTCTGGTATTGAAGACTTTAGATTCTCTATTTCCGATTGAAAGAAACAACTGAATTCATCGCATGTTATAGAATTTGCTATTGCTGATTCTGTAGGACGTTTCTTATTGGTTAGCAAGTTAATAACACATTTTGTCTTAATCACATACACTGACGTATCGGGTGGTGTAACGGGTTGTTCCATGTTCATTCTTCGTAGACTTAGATGAATAGGACCTATTAGGAGAGTGGATGATGGTAAATTACCTAAGGATATGTGTTTTGGTGAAATACATATGGGTAAAACATCTCGGGGTCAGCGTCTACTACGGTACAAAGATGTGTGTAAGTGGGACATGATTGATACAGCCATTGATATTGCACCTTGTGAGCAAGTCGCCACTGATCGAGTTGCATGAAGGGAAAAGATCAGAAATTGAATAAAGACAAAGGAGAAATTATTGCAGATATGTCACACACAGAGCGCGTGAGACGATAGATGGTGTGTAATGGAGGAAATGACCATGTATTCGCATCCACTGCGGACGAACATTTACCGCGCGAATTGGTCTGATCTTTCACATTAGCTACCGCCATGGGTTGTAGAGGTCGACCCCGATATCGTTAAACCCTTGCCTCTTTGAAGCACAATTTAACAAACTGTCGTCTTTCAAGGCGGCAACCTGCCAGTCACTCGTGCCGTGTGAATGATTTAGGGTTATTTGTAATGATCACGCCAACTATTGGAAGTATGCGTTCTGTCAGCAGCTAATGAGTCAAACCGCCACGTGAGAACACTCGAGTATCAAATCCATTAACACGGCTCCCTGAATCAAAGATGGGGAAGAACTGAACGAGCGGTGTTACACTCGTAAAACCCCAAAAGGGAACGAGATTCATGTCGAGCGGCGTCCTGAAATCATAACAGAACACTCCATTTACAATAACAGCTTCCCGAACCGATAATGGACGGCTTATTATTTGGGGCTGTAATGCTTTTCAAATCACCGGACATTCATGTTGCTGCTGTTGTCTTGCCAACATTACGCTATCAATGTCAAGCTTGATCACTTCCAACAGACGAGGACAGAAAACTGAAAACAACAGAAATAAAACGTCTACGACGAATTCTAAAACTAAAGTAAATGTCCCGTTCACATGCCTTAGATCAGTGGTTCTCAACCGGTAGGAAATTCCAGGAGAGGAATTAAGGTTATTTCAAGATTGCGTTAATACAAGAACCGATTACTTGATATGTGTTTTCCCTCCATACTTTACGATTCTGTATTTCTCGCCCTACTGAAATTCATTTTACAACGTAAATAGACAGGCCAATCACGTTTTATGTAGACGTCTAGACTTGTTCTAGTTTGTGTTTTTAAATTTAGCTTCCATTTTCACGTATACTGTAAAGGGGGGGGGGGGGGATGTTATAAAAAGGAAATACGAAAGGGGAGAATGACGTTCTGAAAATATGGTGAACGGGTGAAGGGGCCAACAAAGGTTGAGAACCACTGCCTTAGATGCTTGTGTAAATAGACAAATCGGGCACTCAGTGGGTGATATGGTCAGTATCGCACCGGCCGCTTTTGACTTCCTAAGACATTTCTTGATATCCATTTAAGGTTAGGTCGATGTGGGAGCTCCAAGTCAATTTTAAAAATTCGAATCTGCGCCACTGCGGATCTAACCCTATCCACTGGATAGGCTGGTCAGTGTCTAGCCACTACGTTAGCACGGCTTCCCTGAATCTAAATAGAAGTGGCGAAATCACTAACGATGAATATCAAGATCCCCGCGGGGACATCACAGGTGGCAATAGTACAGCAAGGTCAAGGCAGCCCCATAGGGGAGGCTGTTGGGATGTGAAGTGTTAGGCCGGTACACATTCTAGGCCACAACATATGAGATTCATTCATTCATTCATTCATTCATTCATTCATTCATTCATTCATTCATTCAGTAGCATGTCCATTGCAGAACCTCACTCCCATAACAGCCTTCCGGGAAACTTCTCGATCACAAGCAAGATGTCCCGCGTCCGATACACCCATCTGGAGACCATCCGCCACATCCTGCACCCGACTTCTCTTTGGCCTTCCTCTTTCTCTCTTCCCAGGCATATAACCCTCCATTATTGTTCTCTCCAAACTTTCATGACGTTTCAAGTAACCAAAATATGTCTTTGTTTTATCGTCTTTAATAGCCAACCCTCTTCAATATTTAGTCCTTGCAGTATGGATGCATTTGTTCTTTTCTTTACCCAAGATATTCTTAGAACCCGTCTATAATATTTGTATTCAACGGCATTTATGCGCTGTTCAGCTTGTTTAGTAAGTGTCCAGGTCTCACAGGCGTATGTTGCAATGGGAAAGATGCATACTCTTAAAAATCTAATGTTTGTAGTTCTATTTGTCCATAGATATGGGATAGCCGGTTCTATTCGTCGCTACTTTCCAATTTCAGATAATTCCCAGACAACTGTCCGTTTCCTTTTTTTTTTTTGGGGGGGGGGGGGGGGGGGGGTTTAAACTCAGAGCCATACTTATCGGAAATATAATCCTGCCTCCGATGGCAATTGAACCCTGACAACTGCCTTGTACGCAAAAGCAGAATGAAGAATCAGATTCGCTGGGCTGGTCACTTGACTCGCATGCCAGATCACAGGCTCCCTAAACGAATTTTTTTACGGCGAGTTGCGTTGTGGTAAACGCTCAGGAAACGCTTTAAAAACACTAAAAATCTCACTGAATGCTTTTGGAATTCATCATGACACCTGGTAGACTGTAGCTAGAGACCGAAATTCGTGGCGTGCATCATTACGCAAGGGTGCAGTCACTTGTGAAGCAACCAGGACTGCAAGAGCTGTGAAGAAAAGACAGAACAGAAAAACCACTGCAGAAGATCCTCCTCCTGGAACGTCAAGCATTCTTTGTCCACATTGTCTAAGAACATTTCGAGCCAAAATAGGCCTTATCAGCAATCTTAGAACTCACGGCTCCATACTTTCAACCCCACTGGATGAAATGAATGGTCATCATCATTCTTGATGGACAAACAACAACAACGCAAAAGCACTAACCAGTATACCACCGCGGCTGTAAAACACAGCACATCAGGTAGCTTTGTCTTGTAAGAAGATTGACAGAATGAAGCTGTTGTTGTTTTGTTTTGTTTTTTTCCCAGTCACTCGCTTTGAACTCAAGTGTAGTCCATACAAGTGCTACTACATCTACCACACTGGATTGATTTTGCGTGTGAATTAGCTTTCGCTATTACCAGTGTCCCTCGAAATCAGGCGAATTCACTCCGACTTCTGACGTACTTGTAATTTGCCAAGTCAAGGATGAGAAGCCAACATTTTAGTCCAGCTAACCGGTGTAGGGGTTGAACCCGCTACCTCAGTATCAACACACCGGACATTTAAGATCAAACGCTCTTATCCATTCGGACTTGCTGACCTATCGGAACATGGTGTAACCAACAAACAGATGTAGCACCTAGACTTAGACACGATGGTAGCAGGTCAAGAGGTCTGTACATGTACCGAGGGGTTGATGGAATACCTGAAACTATAAATACCGCCATGAATAAAGCATACATTCACACACAAACAAACACACACATACACTACCATCAAAAATCTCACCAGATGTCGCTGCTTCGCCTGTCGCTGAAAGGCAGAACACATATGAAGGGCTAGAAACCACTGGCACAGATCCTAGGAAACTGACAACATTTACACAGAAGTTTATCAGGAAACCCATGTCGATTTGAGATGAATCAAGAACCGATGTCACGGCATTCTCATACGTGTACTGGCAACATCTTCAACAACCAACAAAGAGTTCCAAAACTAATGGTACTAGTTGCAATATGATTACGTGTTTCAGAAAACCCAGAAAACATTTACACTGAAAATGGTCAGAAATCCTTCAGACTAAAAACACAGAACAAAGTCTGGAAATGTGCAAAATATTTACACAGTCCATAGTCAGGAATCCTTGAAACTATTTACATAGACCATATTCAGAAATCCTTGAAACCATTTATATGGAGACCATACTTTACTAACACTATCCTGGATTATGTGACGGAAACTACCACGAACTAGCTCTGTCACGACACTGCGGTATCCACTTCGCTGATTATGTGAAGTAGCTCTGTAAACAATATAAAAACATGAAGTATTGAGAAGCT
The DNA here is from genome assembly GCA_963921405.1 of Cepaea hortensis. Classification (NCBI taxonomy): domain Eukaryota; kingdom Metazoa; phylum Mollusca; class Gastropoda; order Stylommatophora; family Helicidae; genus Cepaea; species Cepaea hortensis. The sequence continues at coordinate 111,654,506 of OY992882.1, forward strand.
TCACGAAACACAACTACGGAAAACAACGAACATTACGGCAACAAATCTCCATCAGCATACAAACACTAGAGAAAAAATATTTAAACCACGAAGAATAGCTTGTCTCTCTCTCTCTCTCTCTCTCTCTCTCTCTCTCTCTCTCTCTCTCTCTCTCTCTCTCTCTCTCTCCCCACCCCCTGTAGGTAATTATGTGACGGTGCGAAAGCACTAGAACTAGCTTCGAGGCAAGTAATAATAAATTGGACATATGCATTTGTGTGTGTGTGTGTGTGTGCGTATATATATATATATATATATATATATATATATATATATATATATATATGAAACCGTTGTAATATCGCGCTCAATGCACTATCTGGTACAAGATAAATATTACATTTATTTGTCACTATTGTCAAAACTGCTATCCACCACCGACGTCACAGCACCGCCGTCAGAAGTTACCAAAGTGTATGGATACTGATAACACCAGAGGTTCGCTGGGTACCTGCCTATCTAAGCCAGAGGCGTGGCCAGATAGAGTGTAGCCATGACAACTATAAAACAGCGTCCAGTATGGCGTGTATCACACAAGTGAAGTAAGGTCTTTCATTGCCCGGGATTCTGAGATAGGAGCCTAATTTTTCTTTAATTTGTTCATTTCTTTTTCATTATTTTCATGTTTGTTTCAGCTTTCCATTTTTATCATTCGGTAACTTTGCATTCATCATCATCATCATCATCATCTTCTTCCACTTGTGCCGCAAAGCGTCGTGGGGAGGAATAATTTGCGCTTCAGCGCCCGATGGCTGCACTGGATAGTGTCATTCCGTGTGATTGCACGCGGGTAAGTTAATAAGTAAGTCACAAATGGCTGTAGAAAAACAACTAACTATGATAACAACTTGACACCAGTTTATTTTTATACATACATTGTCCCTCTATTTCTCAACATACGTTCCACCCTTGCCTCTTTGAAGCACAATTTAACAAACTGTCGTCTTTCAAGGCGGCAACCTGCCAGTCACTCGTGCCGTGTGAATGAGTTAGGGTTATTTGTAATGATCACGCCAACTATTGGAAGTATAGGTTCTGTCAGCAGCTAATGAGTCAAACCGCCACGTGAGAACACTCGAGTATCAAATCCATTAACACGGCTCCCTGAATCAAAGATGGGGAAGAACTGAACGAGCGGTGTTACACTCGTAAAACCCCAAAAGGGAACGAGATTCATGTCGAGCGGCGTCCTGAAATCATAACAGAACACTCCATTTACAATAACAGCTTCCTGAACCGATAATGGACGGCTTATTATTTGGGGCTGTAATGCTTTTCAAATCACCGGACATTCATGTTGCTGCTGTTGTCTTGCCAACATTACGCTATCAATGTCAAGCTTGGTCACTTCCAATAGACGAGGACAGAAAACTGGAAACAACAGAAATAAAACGTCTACGACGAATTCTGAAACTAAAGTAAAATGTCCCGTTCACATGCCTTAGATCAGTGGTTCTCAACCGGTAGGAAATTCCACCCTGGGGGGGGGGGGGGGGGGTTAATTTAGAGTTTCCAGGAGAGGAATTTAGGTTATTTCAAGATCGCGTTAATACAAGAACCGATTACTTGATATGTGTTTTCCCTCCATACTTTACGATTCTGTATTTCTCGCCCTACTGAAATTCATTTTACAACGTAAATAGACAGGCCAATCACGTTTTATGTAGACGTCTAGACTTGTTCTAGTTTGTGTTTTTAAATTTAGCTTCCATTTTCACGTATACTGTAAAAGGGGGGGGGGGTGTTATAAAAAGGAAATACGAAAGGGGAGAATGACGTTCTGAAAATATGGTGAACGGGTGAAGGGGCCAACAAAGGTTGAGAACCACTGCCTTAGATGCTTGTGGGCAAATGATGCTAGACTCATCTGTAAATAGACCAATCGGGCACTCAGTGGGTGATATGGTCAGTATCGCACCGGCCGCTTTTGACTTCCTAAGACATTTCTTGATATCCATTTAAGGTTAGGTCGATGTGGGAGCTCCAAGTCAATTTTAAAAATTCGAATCTGCGCCACTGCGGATCTAACCCTATCCACTGGATAGGCTGGTCAGTGTCTAGCCACTACGTTAGCACGGCTTCCTTGAATCTAAATAGAAGTGGCGAAATCACTAACGATGAATATCAAGATCCCCGCGGGGACATCACAGGTGGCAATAGTACAGCAAGGTCAAGGCAGCCCCATAGGAAAGGCTGCTGGGATGTGAAGTGTTAAGCCGGTGCTCATTCTACGCCACAGCATATGAGATTCATTCATTCATTCATTCATTCAGTAGCATGTCCATTGCAGAACCTCACTACCATAACAGCCTTCTGGAAAACTTCTCGATCACAAGCAAGATGTCCCGCGTCCGATACACCCATCTGGAGACCATCCGCCACATCCTGCACCCGACTTCTCTTTGGCCTTCCTCATTCTCTCTTCCCAGGCATATAACCCTCCATTATTGTTCTCTCCAAACTTTCATGACGTTTCAAGTAACCAAAATATTTCTTTGTTTTATCGTCTTTAATAGTCAACTCTCTTCAATATTTAGCCCTTGCAGTATGGATGCATTTGTTCTTTTCTTTACCCAAGATATTCTTAGAACCCGTCTATAATATTTGTATTCAACGGCATTTATGCGCTGTTCAGCTTGTTTAGTAAGTGTCCAGGTCCAACAGGCGTATGTTGCAATGGGAAAGATGCATGCTCTTAAAAATCTAATGTTTGTAGTTCTATCTGTCCATAGATATGGGATAGCCGGTTCTATTCGTCGCTACTTTCCAATTTCAGATAATTCCCAGACAACTGTCCAGTTTCCTTTTTTTTTTTTTGGGGGTGGGGGGGGGGGGGGGGGGTTAAACTCAGAGCCATACTTATCGGAAATATAATCCTGCCTCCGATGGCAATTGAACCCTGACAACTGTCTTGTACACAAAAGCAGAATGAAGAATCAGATTCGCTGGGCTGGTCACTTGACTCGCATGCCAGATCACAGGCTACCTAAACGAATTTTTTACGGCGAGTTGCGTTGTGGTAAACGCTCAGGAAACGCTTTAAAAACACTAAAAATCTCACTGAATGCTTTTGGAATTCATCATGACACCTGGGAGACTGCAGCCAGAGACCGAAATTCGTGGCGTGCATCATTACGCAAGGGTGCAGTCACTTGTGAAGCAACCAGGACTGCAAGAGCTGTGAAGAAAAGACAGAACAGAAAAACCACTGCAGAAGATCCTCCTCCTGGAACGTCAAGCATTCTTTGTCCACATTGTCTAAGAACATTTCGAGCCAAAATAGGCCTTATCAGCAATCTTAGAACTCACGGCTCCATACTTTCAACCCCACTGGATGAAATGAATGGTCATCATCATTCTTGATGGACAAACAACAACAACAACGCAAAAGCACTAACCAGTATACCACCGCGGCTGTAAAACACAGCACATCAGGTAGCTTTGTCTTGTAAGAAGATTGACAGAATGAAGCTGTTGTTGTTTTGTTTTGTTTTTTTCCCAGTCACTCGCTTTGAACTCAAGTGTAGTCCATACAAGTGCTACTACATCTACCACACTGGATTGATTTTGCGTGTGAATTAGCTTTCGCTATTACCAGTGTCCCTCGAAATCAGGCGAATTCACTCCGACTTCTGACGTAATTGTAATTTGCCAAGTCAAGGATGAGAAGCCAACATTTTAGTCCAGCTAACCGGTGTAGGGGTTGAACCCGCTACCTCAGTATCAACACACCGGACATTTAAGATCAAACGCTCTTATCCATTCGGACTTGCTGACCTATCGGAACATGGTGTAACTGTCCTGTTATTCCCGAGAGGAGATTGGAATCAACAAGCACATCTTTAAACTTAGTATCTGTTGGGATTATTGACTGACTTTGGTCTACATTCCTCTCTTCTGTCTTCCATTCCATATATCTATTTCTTTCTCTCTCTCTCTATTATTCCCTCAACACATACTCCGACAACAGTTCCTTTCAACGATAAGATAAAAGATTTATTAATAAAAACTATGTCTGGTGTATGTATGGATATTGTCTATGTTGTTGGTATGTTCTTCTAGTGTGGTTGCCAGATATGAACTCTGAATGTCTATCAGCTGTGTTGCTTCTCGTCCTTTCATTCTTCAAGATCACGGGACAACACATCAAACAGGACAGAGCTCACCCGGGATGATCCGTATGCTTGAATCTGATGGTAAATCCGTTATTGAATGAAACAAAAACTGTTCACCACTGAGTCAAGGTACCGTAATAAAAGTCCCGTAAGTTTATGAATGCTCCTGAATCTGTTTCATGACGGTAAGTATCCAACATCGAAAAACCACCACATCGTCACAGTTCTTCTTATAGTCTTTCCTTACTAATACGGTTTTACTTGTCTAATCTTTCTTCCCTATGCCTACACGACGTTTGTAGTTGTAAGTATCCCTGCTTGCCACAGTTTAACCTCTTTTCCTTTTTAAGGGTTTTAGTGGTATGTTCGTTTGAGCATACAGTGTTCTGTATTGGATTTAACTTATTTATTTCTTCATCTTAAAACCTGCTCATATTCTGTTTGGTCCCATGTAAGTACTTTGTTTACTCAAGGGTATTCCTCTTCATCTCTTCTCTGCTTTCACTAGGAGATTGGAACCTGGAGAAGTATAACAAATCCAGTGATAAGCGTCTGCCCCTTACTACTACTTATGCAAGTGTCCTTCTCCAGCCATAATGACAAGGCTTCCGAAGTGAACACCCGCATAAGACATATGAATTCACCAAAGTCTAAACTATCCACTAATAGAAAGCCATGGTAAATGCTATTCACTTACATCTATATTCCTATGCTAAACTATACTCTAATATACCTTATAATAATCCTAGTCTGAATTGGGAGTACTAATGCACAATAGATACACAAACGTTCATCCGAATGCAGCACAACCCTTTACATAATCCTTCTCTCCCGAAACCTCAGAAACACACTCTCTCGACACAAAGACGTAGCCACTCTTTTATAGGTCATCTTTGCCGCATAGTCCTTGACATTGCTGGACACCTCACATCCAGACTGCATTATCATCGTTAGTGGAAAAATTACAGCTCTGAACCGTTTCACATCCATACCGCAATATGCTGTCCAATCATCTCTCTGCTTTAGTCGCAAACCAATTTTTCCACTCGACATTTTACTTGGGCGGTTAGCGGCCCCTTCTGTCTTGACCTATAAACACCTGTCTGGTCAACCCGTTGTTCGTTACCATTACTGCTTCGCTTGTTAACCCTTCCTCCACCTGGTCAGTCGGTGTATACAGTCGTCCATCTGGGAATCATTAACTCTCAGTATTTCACGACATAGGCCCCCTCTTAAGAGATTAGACCGCGTCGAATCTTTCTCACTGTAGGTTTGATTCCCATGATCCACAACCCTAGTCTTCTTCCTCCGGAGCTGGATGTCTGGATAAGAAATCTGCTCATACCTTCTCCTTACCAAGGATGCATTCCATTGTGAAGTCCAGTTGCAGCAACAATGTCCATCACATCCACCGTGCGTTGAGCTTCTGCGAAGTAGCTATTAACATCACGTGTTGATGATATGATTGGATCCTAACATGGCTCACCTCATTATCCCGTAGGCGCTCTAATTGACACCCTACTATACTACTAACGACTGAAACTAGTGTTGGCTCCTCGCTCCTGTACGTCCCGTCGACCTACTTTCGACTTGCGCCAGCGACGGCTCACAATACAGACGGATTGTCCCATCCTGATTGTAACACTGCTTCCATGTCCTCTTGGTTTCCCCCGGCTTTGCCTCTGGGGATGTTTCGCCTCGTCCTCGTTGGACCGAGTCGTCTTTCCCAAACCTCCTGGGCTTTTGCTTCCAGGACCATCTTGGGCGATATTGCATCTGGTCAGCCAATCTTCGGTTGGAGTCCTGGGTAATTCTCGCTTTTCCCGACATTACCCACCCCTTCTGAACTTGGTTACCGGTGAAACTTTCACTCTTGTCTTTTCCCTGACTTGTGATTTCCCTCCTCCTGTCGTTGGGTAAATCTGACCTATCACGTACTGTCCCATAGGCCCTCCTATGTTGTACTGGCGATCTCTGGTCTTCGTCTGGACTGGTAACCTTTGTCCCAATGGCTGCCATCACCATAAAGTGTGAAGCTTTGCTCCCGGATCTCTCTTCATATTTCCTAATGAGATGTCTAGGGAGATTTTTCTTCTCTTCCCCGATCCGTATTTTGTAGATGTTCTTGGACACCACCTTTTCCACAGGATAAGGTCCTTTCCATCCTACTTGGAGTATATTGGTCTCTGCTGGACTCCACACTTCCACTTTGTCTTCCACTTTAAGAGCTAGTTTCCTCTTAATTCGCTTGTTGGGTGGTGCTTTCTGGCACTCCGAACAAGACTTCACCCACCGGCGTACATCTCCGGTCATTCCTGGCCAGCAATAATGGCCGGATATTTGCTGCAAGGTCTCTCTGACACCCATATGTCGATTCTCGCCTATGATGTGTCCACTCTGAAGAATGTAAGGACGGTGGGTCTCTGGAACCACCCACTGCTCGTGCAGGTTATCTCCCCTCCCAGCTCTCCGATAGAGTAGTCGATTCTTCAGAAAGTACTGTCCCCGTTCTGGTGGCTCAGCACTTCTTTGCAGCTTCCTGTAGCAAGGATGCAACGTAGTATCCTTCCTCTGAGCAGTATGCAATTCTCCTCTCCCTGAGTTGTCGCATAGTGTCTCTGCCTCTTTTTCCTTCCCTTGAGATCCACTGACTACTGTTCCCTTTTGGGCTGGCTGTTTGGGCATCCCAAAAAATACATATTTCGTGCCAATGATCATGGGAAATAAGGAGTCAGATAATACAGCAGCTGGAATAATGCCCGTGACGTACCTGGATTTAATCTCCACCTTGGCGATTGGCAGCGTCATGGTAACAGCACTCCTCATTGCCGGCTGTATTTCTATGGTTTCCCCTGTAAGTTGGTCTTGGCTTACCAAGCTGGCGTCCACCACCGCTTCCCCATCCAAACCTGTATCGTAGAGACAAGCAACCTGTTGGCCATTGACTTCAATCAGTTCAACCACAGGTGGTCTCTCTTGGTCCTGAGTGTCTTTCATCTCCTTGACCGTTTCCTTGCCTTCCTCTTTTAATTCCTCGAGGTTGGTTATGCAATTGGCATCGTTTGCCTTGCATCTGCAGTCCACAGTATTATGTGTTATCGACTGGCAGTGTGTGTACCCTGTTCCCTTCCTAGGTTTCCGTGTGTCCTTTTTGTTCCTTTCTCCTTCGCCGACCTCAGCCTTGTCTGTGATCACCGATGTAGGAATCACTTTGCATGCTGCGAAGTAAGAACTTTTAGGTTTCGATCTGCAGTCTTTGGTGTTGTGAGAGGCCGCCTTGCAAAATGAACACCACTTCTCAGACCACTGTCGTTTCGCTTGAGAATTCGAGGTGCTCTGGTTTCCTACCTTCACCTTCTCTGAACTCTCCTCTGTGTGCTTTATATAAGGTTCCACTTTTTCTCCTTCCCAGTTTTTAGGTTTCTTTTTCTCTTGTTTCTCCTGACCTTTGGTTTGTGTACTTAGTTCCTCAGTTTCACCATGCACTTCCACGAATCGTTCCGCCAGCTTATTCACAACATCAATCCGTTCCGCCCCTTGTTCTCCCAAGAAGGTTCTGAGAGGTTTCGACATTTGCTTTCGCATTTGGTCGACCACCATCATCTCTTCGAGACTCTCATAATCCCTCTTGAATTCTGCCAAGTCCATCCATTTCTGGAGATAGGATTTCAGCCTTAGACTGTAGGCGGCGAATAGTTCTCCCGGCTCTCGTCTAGACGATCTAAACTTCTTCCTATACGTTTGTGCTGTGATGTCAAAATGTTTCATCAAAGCGGCTTTTAATTCCTGGTAATTATTTTCCTGTCCTGGTGGTAAGCGTGTGTACACCTCAAATCCCGAACCTATTAATCCCTGGGATAATTTAAGAGCCCATCTGCTCCGATCCAGCCCCATAGCGACTGACATTGCTTCGAAACGAGATGCGTACTGGTCAAAGCGTTCCTTAGACTGATCGTAGACAGCTAAGGGAAACTTCATGGCATGGTAATCATGTCCACTCATGTGGGTTGCCCCAGGTGACGAAGAACTTCCTTCTGCTGCATCTATTTCACCCTTAGTTTGTGTCTTGAGTTCTAACTCTTTCAAGCGGTATTCGTGTTCCATTTCTTGTCTCCTGGCAGTCTGTTCCATTTCCAGTTTCTTGGTCTCCTGGTCCATTTTCTTGGCCTCTTGTTCCATTTCCATTCGCTTGGTCTCCACCTCTATTCTTCTCACTTCCAACTCTGTCTTTCGATCTTCTCGTTCCGCTTGACGAATCTCTCGCTCTCTTTGCTGTATGTAATCAGTTAAGTCTGAACCAGCCAACCCAATTTCCTCTCCGTTTGCCCTCAGTTCGGCGGTAGTTAGTTTGGGAGTGGCCATAGTTAAAGCAGGTAAGTCAGCACGTTGAGTAAAGACACCTCAAGGCAGTAAAGAGTACTCACTATAAACAGATAATCTACCTAGAACCTATATCATTTTCTATGCCTATCTAATATTATTAATCTACAACACCACACAGTACATCCCAACCACTCTCTCATCCACAAGAGGAGATATAGGATAAAGACTTATGTAGACGTGTGACCGTGTGACTAGGTATGTAATGTGTCTTACCACCTATCCACATTCACTCTGTCTGGAACTTTCTCACTGTAAAGTCACCAGCGTTAATGAAATGTTTCCACCATAAATGTAATGGCACCATATATCCAATGGACGTCCTTCCATTAAAAGTCATCAATATACACTTATATTTCTTCCAATCAGTATGTCCCAACATGCAGGTACTCCGCTATGCCTGTGCCATGTTATGCCTTCAGGTCATATGGGTATTCTGTATGTACGTATCCCGCTCGCTCCACCAATTATGTCCTGTTATTCCCGAGAGGAGATTGGAATCAACAAGCACATCTTTAAACTTAGTATCTGTTGGGATTATTGACTGACTTTGGTCTACACTCCTCTCTTCTGTCTTCCATTCCATATATCTATTTCTTTCTCTCTCTCTCTCTATTATTCCCTCAACACATACTCCGACAACAGTTCCTTTCAACGATAAGATAAAAGATTTATTAATAAAAACTATGTCTGGTGTATGTATGGATATTGTCTATGTTGTTGGTATGTTCTTCTAGTGTGGTTGCCAGATATGAACTCTGAATGTCTATCAGCTGTGTTGCTTCTCGTCCTTTCATTCTTCAAGATCACGGGACAACACATCAAACAGGACAGAGCTCACCCGGGATGATCCGTATGCTTGAATCTGATGGTAAATCCGTTATTGAATGAAACAAAAACTGTTCACCACTGAGTCAAGGTACCGTAATAAAAGTCCCGTAAGTTTATGAATGCTCCTGAATCTGTTTCATGACGGTAAGTATCCAACATCGAAAAACCACCACATCGTCACAGTTCTTCTTATAGTCTTTCCTTACTAATACGGTTTTACTTGTCTAATCTTTCTTCCCTATGCCTACACGACGTTTGTAGTTGTAAGTATCCCTGCTTGCCACAGTTTAACCTCTTTTCCTTTTTAAGGGTTTTAGTGGTATGTTCGTTTGAGCATACAGTGTTCTGTATTGGATTTAACTTATTTATTTCTTCATCTTAAAACCTGCTCATATTCTGTTTGGTCCCATGTAAGTACTTTGTTTACTCAAGGGTATTCCTCTTCATCTCTTCTCTGCTTTCACTAGGAGATTGGAACCTGGAGAAGTATAACAAATCCAGTGATAAGCGTCTGCCCCTTACTACTACTTATGCAAGTGTCCTTCTCCAGCCATAATGACAAGGCTTCCGAAGTGAACACCCGCATAAGACATATGAATTCACCAAAGTCTAAACTATCCACTAATAGAAAGCCATGGTAAATGCTATTCACTTACATCTATATTCCTATGCTAAACTATACTCTAATATACCTTATAATAATCCTAGTCTGAATTGGGAGTACTAATGCACAATAGATACACAAACGTTCATCCGAACGCAGCACAACCCTTTACATAATCCTTCTCTCCCGAAACCTCAGAAACACACTCTCTCGACACAAAGACGTAGCCACTCTTTTATAGGTCATCTTTGCCGCATAGTCCTTGACATTGCTGGACACCTCACATCCAGACTGCATTATCATCGTTAGTGGAAAAATTACAGCTCTGAACCGTTTCACATCCATACCGCAATATGCTGTCCAATCATCTCTCTGCTTTAGTCGCAAACCAATTTTTCCACTCGACATTTTACTTGGGCGGTTAGCGGCCCCTTCTGTCTTGACCTATAAACACCTGTCTGGTCAACCCGTTGTTCGTTACCATTACTGCTTCGCTTGTTAACCCTTCCTCCACCTGGTCAGTCGGTGTATACAGTCGTCCATCTGGGAATCATTAACTCTCAGTATTTCACGACAGTAACCAACAAACAGATGTAGCACCTAGACTTAGACACGATGGTAGCAGGTCAAGAGGTCTGTACATGTACCGAGGGGTTGATGGAATACCTGAAACTATAAATACCGCCATGAATAAAGCATACACTCACACACAAATAAACACACACATACACTACCATCAAAAATCTCACCAGATGTTGCTGCTTCGCCTGTCGCTGAAAGGCAGAACACATATGAAGGGCTAGAAACCACTGGCACAGATCCTAGGAAACTGACAAGATTTACACAGAAGTTTATCAGGAAACCCATGTCGATTTGAGATGAATCAAGAACCGATGTCACGGCATTCTCATACGTGTACTGGCAACATCTTCAACAACCAACAAAGAGTTCCAAAACTAATGGTACTCGTTGCAATATGATTACGTGTTTCAGAAAACCCAGAAAACATTTACACTGAAAATGGTCAGAAATCCTTCAGACTAAAAACACAGAACAAAGTCTGGAAATGTGCAAAATATTTACACAGTCCATAGTCAGGAATCCTTGAAACTATTTACATAGACCATATTCAGAAATCCTTGAAACCATTTATATGGAGACCATACTTTACTAACACTATCCTGGATTATGTGACGGAAACTACCACGAACTAGCTCTGTCACGACACTGCGGTATCCACTTCGCTGATTATGTGAAGTAGCTCTGTAAACAATATAAAAACATGAAGTATTGAGAAGCTTCACGAAACACAACTACGGAAAACAACGAACATTACGGCAACAAATCTCCATCAGCATACAAACACTAGAGAAAAAATATTTAAACCACGAAGAATAGCTTCTCTCTCTCTCTCTCTCTCTCTCTCTCTCTCTCTCTCTCTCTCTCTCTCTCTCTCTCTCTCTCTCTCTCCCCACCCCCTGTAGGTAATTATGTGACGGTGCGAAAGCACTAGAACTAGCTTCGAGGCAAGTAATAATAAATTGGACATATGCATTTGTGTGTGTGTGTGTGTGTGTGTGAGTATATATATATATATATATATATATATATATATATATATATATATATATATATATATATATGAAACCGTTGTAATATCGCGCTCAATGCACTATCTGGTACAAGATAAATATTACATTTATTTGTCACTATTGTCAAAACTGCTATCCACCACCGACGTCACAGCACCGCCGTCAGAAGTTACCAAAGTGTATGGATACTGATAACACCAGAGGTTCGCTGGGTACCTGCCTATCTAAGCCAGAGGCGTGGCCAGATAGAGTGTAGCCATGACAACTATAAAACAGCGTCCAGTATGGCGTGTATCACACAAGTGAAGTAAGGTCTTTCATTGCCCGGGATTCTGAGATAGGAGCCTAATTTTTCTTTAATTTGTTCATTTCTTTTTCATTATTTTCATGTTTGTTTCAGCTTTCCATTTTTATCATTCGGTAACTTTGCATTCATCATCATCATCATCATCATCTTCTTCCACTTGTGCCGCAAAGCGTCGTGGGGAGGAATAATTTGCGCTTCAGCGCCCGATGGCTGCACTGGATAGTGTCATTCCGTGTGATTGCACGCGGGTAAGTTAATAAGTAAGTCACAAATGGCTGTAGAAAAACAACTAACTATGATAACAACTTGACACCAGTTTATTTTTATACATACATTGTCCCTCTATTTCTCAACATAATTTCCACCAACATTGATGCACTTATCCCATCGTTTATCAGTTCTCCCAAACCGGCTGCATTGAACTGAGTGCTTTGTTTTCATTAACATGCCATCCCACAGAACTTTGTGACTTACTTATTGACTCGCCCTCGTAAATTTTTCTACCCGCTATGCACCACTTTACGGGACAAACATTTGTCAGCATATACAGGAACCCCACCTTGGAGGGAGACATTTCGCGAATGACGCCGAAGTTGAATGTGAAGTAAAAACGTGGTTTAGAAAACAGAGCACGCAGTTCTACGTAGCCGATTTGGGAGGATTGATAAAACAACGATGGGATAAGTGCATCAATATTGATGGAAATTATGTTGAGAAATAAAGGGACAATGCATGTGTAAAAACAAACTGGTTGCAAGTTATTTAGTTTTTTTTCTATAGCCATATGCCACTTACTTATTAACTTACCCTCGTACAATGTCTTTGATGTCGTTAATCCATTTTCTTCTTGGACGTCCTCTTGGTCTCGCCGCAGATGATCTTTGATGTAAGGTCAGTGATGGTAGTTGATGGTGTTGCATTCTAACGACATGATCAAACCACTTGATCTTCTGTCTCTCAATAAATGTGGTACAAGGTGTTGATCCCACTGTCTGTCTGATAATAGCATTTCTTACTCGGTCTCAGATTGTTAAGTTGGCAGCTCTCCTGGGGCATCTCATCTCGCGGGTGTTGATTTTGCGAAAGTGCGATTTGGATAAAGTTCAGGTTTGAGATTGATAGCATAGGGTTGGTGTGAATATGCTGTTTATTATCTGTCATTTTGCGGACATGGGTATATTTGGATGTTCAGAAAGGGTGATAGTTAATATGTAAGTGCACTTGCTTTTTGACATCTGATTTCGATTTCTCTGTCCAATCTGCCATCTTCCGTGATCATACTTCCAAGATATTTGAATTCTTTAACTTATTTATCTGTATACCTAGTGGACCAGGCAATCTGCTAACTTGCATTACTTCGGTTTTGGCTGTATTTATACTCATATTGTATCTGCTGCAGGTTGAACTCAAATTATTAATATGATTGTGTAGTCTACCCTCATCGCTGTAAAACTGGCACTGATCGTCTCCAAATAGAAGTTAATTTGTTTCCTGTGAATCAGTTTCACCTGGAGTAAAGAGTTCTAAATTTTCTGAATCTGTTCTGTCAAGGCTTGCTTCTTTGGATTACTTTGCATTAATGTTGTAGTTTCCTGTGTTTACTTGCTGTTGAAGGTTTGTCGCAAAGTCCTTCGCTTTCCGCAATTGTGTTTTGTAAAGCTACATTACCTCATGTTCCTTTATATTGTTCACAAATTAAGTAGGCGACACTTAAAAAAAAAAATTAGGGCAAAGGGGAAACGGCGTCCACTCTGAACCCCACTACCTATCTACGCCTCTGACCTGACCCATCCTGTAACACTTTCAGCCCTATTGAACCCCTATCATTTCTACTTCTTTAGTTCCATATCCTTTGCGGGACGCTGCGGAGCAACCATGAGTTGGCTGTCTAGACAAGTTTACGTTCAGCAGTATGCCACTGCTTTCAGGACGAGAAATTAACGTTTAAGTCGAATCTAATGCCGATTTAGGGACTAAACCCCTTACTCCTGCCCGCACCAGAAGTTTAAAAGCCAGAGCTCTTATCCTTTCGGTCACTTCGACTTCAGAAGGCAACAAAGAAACCACACAAGCACACTCAATCTAAAATAGCTCGCTGAGAGAGAGAGAGAGAGAGAGAGAGAGAGAGAGAGAGAGAGAGAGAGAGAGAGAGAGAGAGAGAGAGAGGAAGAAGAGACAATCAACGCAGGTAATTTCCAATGCCTTTGGTTATTACAGGTGCTCTACGTCCCATGCACAACTCTTCTTGTCGACAGCTGCCTTGCCCAATCTCAGGTGCCTTGATCTCCTGTAAACACAACAAAGACGAGGCTTCAAGTCGGCACCACTGGGGGAGAATTTGATATTTTCAATTATGCTTCATAGAAGGAGGAGGATGGCGGTGTAGGAAACATAGTGTGAGTAAGTAAAATAACCAAAATCAGAGTACGAAGAGCACACATCTCCTGTTGTTGGTGTACAGGTGTGACACTTGGATATTTCACAATAAGTTTGAATGAGTCAGTGGCAAACAAAGAGTAGATTTAGACAGAACAAAAGTAGATGACGGGAAATGGAAAGTAGGGGTTTGTCGCAGTTGTTAATATGGTAGCAGACGTATTGTATTATATATTAAATTAAAGGAGGCTCCCAAGGGAAAACTACTGTACTAATATTTTAATAGAGACATTTTGCAATGACAACATTTCGGCGATAAATAAACCCATTGCAAATATGGGAAGTCGCTTCCGGCGATGAATCATCCCATGGTAATTAACCACTTAAACGAATATAGGTGCTAAAGTTGAGGGTTATAAGTTAACAAGACGAGAAAGAGAACAAACAGATCTGTCCCAACAAGAGCTCAATACTGAAGAGGATTTATTATGACACATAAAACAGAAGAGAATGAAATATTGTAGGAATCTAAAGAGACATGAATGTTCAAAAACAAATAAATAACTATGGAAGGAGGTGTACCTGGGAGGTGGAGAAGAGGAAGACCATAAGACAGATGGATTTCAAGATGTGGTAGTTAGTCTAAACAGTTCAGCCATAGCGACAGGACATCTGGCTTATGAATAGAAATATTTTAATAGACTGTTAAATGTGAAATGCCTCCCCCTGATCCTGGGGTACAGTTTTCTTGGATAAGGGTTGAAGACTTGGATGACCCGTCCCGTCTGCAGATTAGACATCCCATGGCACTTGAAAATGGAGAAGACCAGACTGATAACGCCCGTGGGCAGACAAAATATGAAAAGGCGAAGGTCTACCCACCAGGGAATATTTATGTCATGTGTGATGTTGGTGTGTACACACGTTGACCCTCGCAGGTACTGCAAAGTTTGACCCGTTTGACGATATTGTCCTTGAGTGATCAATGGGAGGAGATTGACAACTTATGGAGATATCCGTGAGCAGTGAAAAAAGATTGTTACTACAACCACAAGCATCTGTGTGGATGGAAGTAAGAGAACGTGCATAGGAGTTACACAGAGTTATACTCAGTGTGCTTGGCCAACGTTGGTTGGAAGTGAGTCATGAACAATTACCATATTAAAGAAAAATTTCTTGGAGGCTGTAGAGATATGCTTCTTTAGAGGAGGACCGATTAACAGTTTCAATCAATCAATCATGTGCCATGCCGGAAAGCGTGGGCGGTCATGACTCGCCATTTCACTCGATCACCAGTGTCGTGGATCAGCTCAGTGTTCTTGTCTCGTCCATGCCATGTGGCCAAGCCATCCAGGTATTTTCCTCTTGGTCTGTTCCCCTCGATCTTGCCAGTTGTCACTAAGTTCTCCAATCCATTTCTTCTCATAACATGTCCAAAAAAATTTGACTGTCTACGTCTAATTTCTCTAATCAGTTTACGATGTTCATTTCTCTCCTGTAGTACTTGGTCATTGGTTTTTCTGTCTGTCTATGGTATTCTTTGCATTTTCCTCAGAAACCACATTTCTGCAGCCATCAGATGCTTTTCAGCTTGACTACTCATTGTCCAAGTTTCACATCCATACAAAAGAACAGGCTCTATGTATCCCCTCAACACTCTTTTTCTCGTTTCAATTGACATCTTTTTATTGATCAGAATGTTTTTCATATTGCTAAAGGCTACTTTCGCCATGGCGATTCTTGTTCTAATCTCTTCAAGGCATCTCCCATCAGATGTTATAACTGTTCCAAGATAATTGTACCGATTCACTTGTTGAAGAATATTTCCATTTACTTGTATATTACACTGTGGCACTTCTTCCTTCCTACTGACGACCATAACCTGAGTCTTTTTACAATTTAATTCTAACCCCAGTTGCTCACTGTGTACAACAACCGCATCTACTAATTGTTGCAGGTCTTGCGCATTGTCTGCAATTAATACTGTATCATCTGCATATCTAATGTTATTGATGTTTCGTCCTCCAATGCTGATTCCATTTATATCCTCTACATTTCTGAAAATATTTTCACTGTATAGGGAAAAAAGATCTGGAGACATCACACATCCCTGCATAACACCTCTCTTAATTGGCTGATACTGTCCCACTTCATTACCAATCATTATTGCAGCTTGTTGTTTCCAATATATATTTTTTATAAGTCTAATGTCTTTCCCATCAATTTGTAGATCTGCAAGCATATCCACCATGTTGACATGCCCAACTCTATCAAAAGCCTTTGTATAGTAAATAAAGCAAAGATGTATATCCTTGTTTACTTCTATAGCACGTTCAATAACTGTTCGCAGCATATACACAGCATTTACTGTACCCTTTCCTTCTACAAACCCACATTGTTCTCCCCCTATTTCAGGTTGTATCTTCTTCCTCACTGTTTGCATGATAATTCTTAGCAAAATCTTTGTGATGTGACTCATTATACTAATTGTTCTATGTTGATCACATTCCAAGGTTCCTGATTTCTTTGGGATTGCAATAAATACAGAGTTACATAATTCAGGAGGTATATCTCCAGTATCATATAATGTGTTCAGCAGTCTGGTGACTTGCTCTAGTCCAAATTCTTCTAAAGCTTTAATCATTTCTGTTGTGATGTTATCTGCACCGGGGGCCTTGCCAGCTTTCATATGCTTAAGAACATTTCGAACCTCCATCTCCAAAATTAGCGGTCCTTCATTATTAAATCTAATATCTTACTGTTCGTCTCTGTTATCATCATAAAGGTGTTTCACATAATATGTCCATACATGTAGAATCTGATCTTTTTCTATTATGATTTTGCCATCTTTAGTTTTTAGTTTTTGGGGATCACATTTGACAGGAGCCTATCCTTCAAGGACCATGTGGAGACGGTTGTGACAAGATCTCAAAAGGGACTCAATGCACTTAAAACTATGGCTGCAATGGACATAGAGCAGAGAATGCTTTTCACACTATACCAGCACTTGATCCTCTCAGTAATTGATTATGGATTAGGACTGCTCACTATCTCAGAGAGTCAGCTGGTGAAGTTAGAGCGCATACAGAACGAAGCTATGCGGGTCATTCTGGGATGCACTAGAGACACCCCAGTAGTGTGTATGCGTTACATCCTTGGTCTGCCGACTGTTGCTGGTAGGCTCAAGGTGATGCAGGCGAAGACATACCTCAGAGTAGCTGCAGACACAGACCACCCACTGCATGAGGCGCTGGACGCAGTTAAGGGTCAGCGACTGATAAGAGGGAAATCATGGATGGCTCAGGCGGAGGATACAATCAGACAGGTGTGCCCCCTGAAGAACATTAGGCGTGGAGAGGAGTGGGTCAGAGTGCCAGCGGAGCAGTCAGACTTGTGCAGAGTTATAATCACATTAAGCCGGGAGTGCAGGGAGTGGCCAGCATAGGCCACGGAAGTGGAAATCCAGCAAATAATTCAGGACAATGCTCACTCGAGTGATGTGATTATCTACACGGATGGTTCGGTGTCAAGAGGTCAGAGAAGTGGCTGGGGGTTCATAGCCAAAGCTTATGGTCGATGTTTGGGGCAGGAGAGCCTGGCATATGATACCACAACATCCAGCTTAAGAATGGAAGTGGAGGCAGTCACTGCTGCTCTCCGCTGGATGGAGAATACGACACATACACACATCGTGACTGTAACTGACTCAGAAAGCATGCTGACGAGGGTGAGGTCGGGCAGACTTCGTGCGGAGTGGCTTGCTTCGCTTCGGAGGTCACGGGTGACAAGCATCGCCTGGATCTTTTCTCCGGGGCATGCCGGTGTGCTGGAAAATGAACAGGCGGACAAATTGGCTGGCTCTGCAGAACTTGGTGGAGTATTGATACATGACAAGGCAGACGTGGTTGCGGCCTTGTGGGAGCACGTGCACACCTCGGAGAAGCAAATGGATTACCATGGTCTGGCAAGAATGAGACAACGAGGAGTGACGAAGGGATCTGGCCGACGCTCAACGCTCAAAGGAAAGGTGAGACGGACTTATAATCAGATTTCTACTGGTACTATTAGTGTTGGAACTCTTCGCTGGCTGCTGAAGATGGGGACGGAGCACTTATGGGAATGCCCCGAATGCTGTGATGTCAATTCCTAAATCAATCAATCAATCAATCAATCATAGTTTTTAGACACCCTGTTGATGTACTTGTTCTTTTATTAATGAATGAATCACTGAAAAACGAGAAGTAGGTTGAGAGCTTTACCAAAGACAACTACAAAAAACAATGAACGTTGCGGCCAAAGCCTTCGTCAGCACAGAACAAACAAACAAAAATCGATTAAACTAATACACGATCAACACTACATGAATGTCTAAATATCAACTCATCTGTGTCCAAGCTTTAGACGGCTATCCATGGCTGGAATGGAACGGATGTTGTGTTAAAGGGGTCAACTGCCTAAAGGTCAGTGCAACCAGAAACTTGGTGATTGGTTCAACCGGTGAGGGAACCCGCGTTAGGGGGATCGGGGTGCGCCCAGGAGAGCGAATGGAAAAATATGGATGTGTCACTCTGAGGCGATGTAACGGATGCAGTACGCAATTCCGCCAAGTTCGAAACGCTGCTGTGGGCAATATATGTGCAGGCCAGCAATCGTTTGCTATCAAAAGGTAGCACAAGTGACGGTAGTTAAGAACGCAATGAGAAACGACCCCATGCAAACCAACCAAGAAGTCACAAAAAGCAGAGATACTGCTGGTGGTGACTCCCACGTCCTGCGAAGGACTTACAACTGGCTAAGAAGTTGACTATAAGGTAGCGGGGGGGGGGGGGGGGGGGGTTGGTGGATAAGAGGCGTAGGGGATTTAAATAAAACTGTGTTGGACATTGAGGCCGTGAGGGGAAAGTGAACCCAATTGGAAGATAAGACGGTTTTCCAATGTCTTACGATCGCGTTCGTGAGATAGGCACGATTTTATCGCCGTAACACGTATGTCGGCAACCCCACAGTGGTCGGAACTGTTGAAGTGTAGGGGTACCGGTTTCTTG
This sequence comes from Cepaea hortensis, assembly GCA_963921405.1. Classification (NCBI taxonomy): domain Eukaryota; kingdom Metazoa; phylum Mollusca; class Gastropoda; order Stylommatophora; family Helicidae; genus Cepaea; species Cepaea hortensis. Next base: position 111,673,795 of record OY992882.1, read on the forward strand.
GCACCACTGTCGATATCGGATAAATGTTGTCTAAATCTGTCCGCAAGACGAAGACCCGTCTCCCCAAGATACCTCATGTCGCAACGTGTGCAGATGATCGCATAGATGACGTTGCGACTCGTACATGAGAAACTCTCCCGGATGTGGAAAGTAGTCTTAGGGAAAGTGAGACTTGTGGTTTGAAGGACATATGGACAAGTTTTACAACGAGATCGAAGACATGCAGTTGTGCCAGGAAGAGACTGACGGGATTGTGATAGAGTGCTATGAACCAGCACATCCCTCAGGTTTTGATCACGCCTGTATGCCACAAGTGGGGCTTCTGAGAAGACACCGTGAGTGGTCGGGTCTGCCTTGAGGATGGGAAGATGCCTCATGAGAATATTCTTGGCAGCAATATTATGAGGATGGTAGGTAAGTGAGAGAATAGGTCTACTATTGCGTGGTTTCGGCCTGGAAGAGAGAGCCTCGGCACGACTAATAGACTGGCAGCGGTGAAGAGCTGTAGACAGAACATTCTCCGGGTAGCCTCGAAGGCGGAAGAAATCCAACATTTCGTGGGCTTTTTGACGGAAGTCGTTGTTATCATGACAAAGCCGTCGGAGACGTAGCAGTTGTGAGAAAGGAATGGAATCCTTGCAAGAGGGAGGATGGGAGGAGGTGTAGAGCAGGAATGCATGTGAGGCAGTCGGTTTATAGTAAACCGTCGTGCATAGGCCAGCAGAACCTAAGGAAACTGTTATGTCTAGGAAATTAACAGCCGACGAGGAAATAGTGGAGGTGAGTCTGATGCTAGGATGAAAGTTAGAGAAAAAGGCAATAAAGTCCTGGAGATCAGACAATGGCATGTCTGAAACACCAAAACAATCATCGATATACCTCCTATAGAGCTCCGGGAGCCTACCGGTGTATTGGCTCCATACCTGGTGTTCAAGATAGCCCATGAACAGACAGGCATAACTCGGACCCATCTTAGTACCCATGGCGACCCCGCTAATCTGGTCAAAATAGTCCCCATTGAACTCAAATGAATTGAGGTTAAGGACTAACTCTGCCAGACGCAACAATGGTCCGGTGGCTATGGTGGGGCCGCGTCTTTTGTCTAAGAAAAATTCCAAGGCTTTAAGGCCGTCAGAGTGAGGAATAGATGTGTAGAGTGAAGTCACATCTAAAGTAAAGATGTGGTGCTGAGAAGGGGTGGTGAAGCTGATGGAATCGAAGATGGAGATAGCATGGTTGGTGTCTTTGATGTATGAGGGGAGGCTAGCAACCAACGGCTGAAATATGCTGTCAAGGAACTCTGAAATCCGTTCAGTAGGACAAGAGCAGGCCGAGACGATGGGTCTACCTGGGTTGCCTAGCTTGTGTGTCTTGGGCAGCATGTACAAGGTGGGTTTGCCCAAGCAACTATCATGAATGATCAGCGTCGTGGCAGAGCTAGGCAGGAGGCCTTGTCTGATGATGGCATTCGTCACACTCTTGACTTCGGTGTTGTTAATGACCGTCCCGTCTTCTGTACGTGGTCTGTAAGAAGTGGCATCCCCAAGTTGTTTGTTACCTTCCTGTATATACAAGTCCTTACTCCAAACCACTATCGCTCCTCCCTTGTCAACAGGCTTGATAACAATATCATCACGGCGTTTCAAATGTGTGAGCGCCTGTTGTTCCTCCGCTGTAAGGTTCGAGTGCCTTAGTGGTTTGAATTTCAATTGTTCTATGTCGAAGAGCGTCTTCTCGATGTAGAGATCTAAAGCCTTGGATGCTCCTGCAGGAGGGACCCACGTGGATTTGCGTTTAGAGAGGTGGGAGAAGTGATCGGTGGGATCAGAGGAGTTATCCTTAGTAGGTTGATTACTGAAGTGATATTGCAACCTGAGAGTGCGATGGAAACGATGGACGTCCTGCAGTAATGCATATCTGTCGCAAGAGGGACGCAGAGGTATGAAACGGAGGCCTTTACTAAGGACCGACTTCTCCGGTGCTGATAGGGGGAGATCAGGGGGTATGCACACAACTAAATTGTCGGAAACGATGGTGGGGTGAGCCGGGTGAGAAGAGGCGGAAGGAGTAGGGATAGAGGCACGAAGTTTGGTTAACTTAGTTTTTTTAGCCGTGGAAAGACATTTATATAAGTGGTGATTAGTACTATTGATGATACAGCGTATCACACAATACAAGAAATAATTATCTGAGGTGAGATGTTTAAGATGCCGATCAAGGGTGGAAATACAAGAGCTAATGTCAGACAAATGGCGCGCATGGTTGTCAGCAATACAACGCAGAAATAACTGAGGTGAGTCGGTTGAAAGCATAGCGGCAAATGGTAAAGAAAATATTGAGACGAGACCGATGTGAAGGCCTAGTCGTGAAATGGGGTCGCCGGGTGTACAAGTGTGTGCACAAAGGAAATGGGCGGTAAAATTGATAGAATAGCCAGTGGGGAGGGCAGTAATGGGGCAGCGTGGCAGACGGTGGACGTGTAGACACAAATAATAAGCACACAACACACACTGAATGGACTGTACAAACCAACAAAAACTGAACAGACTATGAGGACGGAACGTGAAACATATAGTAGCAGTTCGTGGGAATGAAGCGTGGTTATCGAGAATAAGGTAAACTGCGGTAAAACTTGAAAAGCAATGAATGAATCACTGAAAAACGAGAAGTAGGTTGAGAGCTTTACCAAAGACAACTACAAAAAACAATGAACGTTGCGGCCAAAGCCTTCGTCAGCACAGAACAAACAAACAAAAATCGATTAAACTAATACACGATCGACACTACATGAATGTCTAAATATCAACTCATCTGTGTCCAAGCTTTAGACGGCTATCCATGGCTGGAATGGAACGGATGTTGTGTATTAGTAAGTTCCTGAATTCTTTTGTGCACTAATTTGGTATTTTGATTGTTGTGTTGGTTTTCAATTTCTAAGCACTTTTCCTCAAGCCATGCTTCTTTTGCCTCCTTACATAATATTCTGACTTGTCTGTGAATTTCTTCATATTTGACAGAATTATTTTTGTTGAGTCTTCTTGTTTCCATTAAGTGTAAAATTTCCTCAGTCATCCATTTCTTACGACCCACCTTCTTTAATTTTGGAATAGTTGTTTCTGCAGCCACATTGATTGAATTCTTCAACGTTTCCCATTGATCATCCACATCCTGGAATAGGATCTCTAGATCAGACAATATTTCAAATCTGTTCTGTACTTCTATGTTGAATTTGTTTTGTATTTCCTTGTCATTACTCAATGTACACAAATCATATTTAGTGTTTCCTGTTATATACTTGACTTTCTTCAACTTTATCCACAATGTTCCTGTGAGTAATCTGTGGTCACTATAACAATCAGCACTGGGAACTGTTTTTGCTACTGTTAGCGCGTTTCTAAATCTTCTGCTAATGAGAATGTAGTCAATCTGGTTTCTAATCCTGCTATCAGGACTCCTCCATGTCCATAATCTTCTAGGGTGTTGCTTAAACCAGGTGTTTCCTACAATCATTTCCTGTTCTTTTGCCCACTCTACGAGTCTGTATCCTCTTTCATTTCTCTCTCCTAAACCATAGTTTCCTACTGTGTATCTATCCCCTTGATTTTCTACTTTTGCATTGAAGTCCCCTATTATGATGTTTATTTCTGAATTTTTACATTTCTTTAAGGCAGACTCTATGTCATTATAAAATTCTTCTACACTGTCTTCACTGGAGTCTCCTGTTGGGGCATATACTTGAATAGTATTTATGCAAAAAGGTCTGCCGCTTAATTTAACTAGTAGAACTCTGTCCGACACGGCCCAATATCCTTGAACAGATTTTGATGTTTTCCGGTCCAAGATAATTGCCACTCCCCTATGACGATCTTCGCCTCCAGAATAAATAATCTTGAAATCTTCATCTATCTTGATGCCTGCTCCTGTCCATCTCGTTTCGCACATACCTAAAATATTAATTTTTTTCCCTTTCAATTTCTTGTTTTATGTTCTCTAATTTTTCGTCGTCGTGTAACGTCCTAACGTTCCATGTTGCTAATTTTAACGTCTCTGTCTTTGTCTTGCGATGATCAGTCTTTAAGCGAATCATGATGTACTAGGCACTTTTAAAGAGGTAGTTTGCCGTTGCTTTCCTCTATGGCAGTGACCGTACTGGTCGGAGACCGCAGCCATTGACTCAAGAAGAGCTCCTCTGCCTGCCGTCGTGAAATTCGAGACCATGACCAACAAATATCTGTCGGCTGCCCTCAAAATTTCATCCACCACCTGCCTTCCGTGGCTTCTCTTGAAAACTTCCAATAAAAGAACACAAAATAACATCACATAATCCACAGGAAAACACTATTCACAGGAAATCCATAGGAAATCACACGAAATCCAAAGGAAAACACTAAATAGCGCCCCCCCCCCCCCCCGAAGAGTAACAAGAGATTTTGTCGCCATTGTACCGGAAGCTCATCATGAAGGAGTAGTGTAACAGTTTAGACAGACATTTTAAAAGAAATGAAGAATTTAAAACGAAATAACTCACAGAGTTGCCTTATCATCTTACCTTATCCATCAGAAAAAAAGTGTAACTTTCTGCTTGTAACACGGTATCGTCAGCATATCTAAGATTGTTTATGATTCTTCTACTGATGTTAAGTCCAGGCAGTTCAACCTGTTTAAAAATTATTTCTGTGTATAAGTTGAAGAGGCTTGGGGACAACATGTATCCTCGCCGTACTCATCTTTTTATCTCTATGGGCGACGAATAATTACTTCCGTATCTAATTGGCGCCACTTGTTCCCAGTACAAGCTACTAATAAGTCTGATGTCCTTTCCGTCTACTCCCATATCTGTAATTAGTCGTTCATGTTGTACTCTATCAAAAGCTTTCTTGTAGTCTACAAATCAAACATATATATTTTTCTGAACCTCTATATATTTTTTAATTAACACCTCCAAACAGATTATTGCTTCTCTGACGCCGCTGTTTTTGTTCTTCAGCTAATTCCTCGTCTATTTTATTTTTAATTCTTTCTTGTATGACCTTTAGGAGTACCTTAGTTATATTGCTCATTAAGCAAATAGTTCTGTAATCCTCACAATCAACAGCTCTTGGCTTCCTGGGTAGTATGATGAAAATGGATGATTTCAAATCCTTGGGGATGTACCCAGTATTAAATATCATTAGATAATTATGTGATAGTAACAACTCCAAAGCTGGATGAGGATTGTATCATCTATGTTGTTATCTTGTCAGAACCTGCAATCTTTCCTTCTCTCATCTTGTTAATATCTTTCTCTACTTTAGCCTGTAATATGTTTGGTCCATCTTGAGTATTATACAATGTTGCTTTAATGACCCTGCTATCCCAGAATAAATCTTCTGTGTATTCTGTCCATCTTTTTATTATGTCGGTATTGTCAATTATAATTTCTCCATATTTTCCTCTGATACAGCCATTTATCGTTATATTATTTTTCTTCTGTATAGATCATTTTTATATTTTCACGCAATTCTTTCGAGTTGTGTTTTATTTCTTGATCTTAGGAGTCTCTGTGGCGAAGTGGTCAAGCCGTTTGACTCGTGCTCCGAAAGTTGTGGGTTCGATTCCGGGCCGCATCCTACAGTTTACGAGTTAAATGTTTCTGAATCTCCTGTGGGTCGTCGCTAAAAGCTACGGAGGTCGTGCTTTGTGCGACGCTTTCCGTGGTGCGGAAAGAGACCGAGCCATATTGGATAAAACCCAGTGCAATGAAGTCGACCCTGTCGACTTTTAAGCGACTTTTTTTTTTTTTTTTGATCCTCTAATATTTCTTTGCATTTATTTTCGCAACCTCTCTTCTTTGGCAACTCTACACATTTGACATATTTCTCTGCCTATTAATATATATTCTGGAGTGTTCTTTACTTTCATTCTTTGAGTCATTTTGCTCAAGATTTCATCGGTTATCCATAATTGCTTTTTTCTTATTTTCCTTCACTGGTAGGTTGGTATTTGCAATCTGTATGCTAGTTTTTATACATTCCCATATTGTATTAATTTTCTCCTCAGGATTTTCATGTTTATATTGTTCCACGCTTTCAACGATTAGCCTATCGTTTTTATTTTTTTACTTAAGCTAGGTATAATTGTCTCATGTCTAGTTGTTTCAATGCTGATATGTATATTTGAGGTGTCTTCGATGTCCTTATTCCTGTATTTTTAAGTTCTATTTGTAATTTCAAGACTACAGGATTGTGGTCAGAGTCTTGCACCAGGGTATGTTTTGGCATTTTTAACATTGTTTTTAAATATATTTTTAATTACAATGTAATAAGTTTGGTTTCTCGTTCTATCTTCAGGGCTTTCCCACGTACTTGTATAGTTTCCTAGGGTTATATCGAATATATATATATATATATATATATATATATATATATATATATATATATATATATATATATATATATATATATTGTTTGTTTGTCTGTCCTTTATGCCATCCGACTGAGATGAAATTGTGTACACATGTTGTTCTCACTCCCGCGGAACCAACTGAAATAGTTTAAAAACAGTTTTGTACGTAATAAAACAACATTAATTAAAATATTGCAAGGGGACTTAACTTAAGAAAAGTTATATCAAGGGACACTACTATTAGTAGCATTGCTATATTATGTAATTTAAATAATGGTTGTATTTTTCTTAAAGTTTTATAAAATGTTTAAAGAAGCTATCTACAGTCATATGCGTTATAAACAAAGTGATAAAAACTTTAAGGCATCTTCACAGTTTTCATAAAATAATGCATCTATTTTAGATACGTGAAAATTTTCTAACTCATCTTTTTATTTCTCTTCGATATCTATACTGAATAATGGGATTTGTTTTTTTTTTTTTTTTGGAGAAAAAGGTAGTTGCATGTCCTTTGAAGTACGCCACAGTGAACCCAGCATTTATTGGGTGTTCGTGATATCTTGGCAAGTTTACGTTCGGTAGTTTCAGGTTGCCCTTTTTAGCTATTGGAATGAAGATAGTTCTCTTCCAATCTTTTGGCCATGTACCATATTTCCATATCTTCTACTATATATAGTAGAAGAGAATGTGTGTGTGTGTGTGACCTTTATGCGTTCCTGAACGGTCCATCCGACTGAGATGAAATTTTGTACAGATGTTGTTCTCACTATCGCGGATCTAACTTAATTAGTTAGTTAGTTTAAAATCAACAATTTTTCCTCAAGCACGAAACAAAAAGGCATTACGAGCTTTAGAAACAGACGAGAAACGGGAACGGGAGCATCAGAAACAGACAAGCAACGGGAACGGGAACAGGAGCTCAGAAACAGACGAGCACCGGGAACTGGAACGGGAGCATCAGAAACAGACGAGCAACGGGAACGGGAGCAGGAGCCGAACGCGTACTCTGTGCGCTTAGAGAAATGTATCTGAATGTATAATGACTCTCCCCGCCAGGGTTTGGGCGAAGCCGGGCCGGGTCGTCTAGTGTGTGTGTGTGTGTGTGTGTGTGTGTGTGTGTGTGTGTAAGTAGGGTCCTTATTCTTCTTCTTCTTCTTCAGCGTTCCGAGCCATTGAGGTTCTTTGCTGCAAATACAATCCGTCTCCATTCGTCTCTCTGGTGGACCTTCTCTTGCCAGTCGTTGATTCCAAGTGCTTGCAGGTCTGTACATGTATTATCTCTCCACCGCCTTCTTGGTCTACCTCGGGGTCTACGGTCATTTATTTCCTGAGTGTAAGCGATTTTTGTTTCCCTATTATCTTCCATTCTTTCTATATGCCCCAGCCATTGTAGTCTATTAGCCTTCATGATACCAGTGATTAGCGGGGACTTAAACAGATCATAAATGTCTTTGTTACTTCTTCTTTTCCACTCTCCACTTTGTGTATCCCTAATGGGTCCAAAGATGCGTCTTAAAATTTTGTTCTCAAAGGCTTCGTCTCCTTTCGTTGTACTCCAGGTTTCAGAGCCATACAGCACAACTGGTCTGATCAGTGTTTTGTATATTGTGATTTTGGTGTTACGAGATAGCGCCTTTGATTTTAGTAGATGTTGTAGTGCATAGTATATCTTATTTCCAGAGTTGATTCTAGTTTGTATTTCTTCCCTTATGATGTTGGAGCAGTTGAAGATCGTACCCAGGTATTTGTATGTTTCCGTTCTTTTAATGGTCATATTATCTATTTGTATGTGGCCAGAGTTTCTAGCCATTCCGTCTCTTGAAATTACCATATATTCTGTCTTATCTTGGTTGATAACCAGCCCCATCTGTTGGGCTTTTTCCTTTAAGTGAGTCAATATTTCCAATGTCTTTTGTTCACTTTGCCCTATAATATCTATATCATCTGCATAACCAAGCAGCTTGGATGTTCCTCCAATATCACATTCCTCCTTTACCTTCCTTACAACTTTCTCTAGAGCCAGATTGAAGAGTAGCGGTGATAGTGCATCACCCTGTTTCAAGCCAGATGTTATTTGGAAGGGGTCTGATTTCCTGCCTTTATATGTTACTATATTATAAGTATCTTCCATGCATAGTCTGGTCATGTTGATTAACTTCCTTGGTATTCCAAATTCCCGTATAGCATTCCATAGACTATTACTATGGACACTGTCATAAGCCTTTTTAAAATCCACAAAAATGTTATGGAGATCTCTTTTATATTCCCAATGTTTCTCGGCTATTTGTCGTAAGATAAATATCTGATCTATTGTTGATCTGTTTTGTCTAAAACCCGCCTGGTAGTCACCTAATATGTCTTCTGAATATGGTTTTAGTCTATATTTAGTAATACTGCGGATAGTATCTTATAGCTTGTGGACAGTAGTGATATTCCTCTATAATTTCCACATTGGAACTTGTCTCCTTTCTTAAAGATAGGTATCAATAATGACTCTTTCCAGTCATGGGGTAATTCTTCTGTCCTCCAGATTTTTATTATTAGTTCGTATAGCTTTAGATGTAATGCATGGCCACCTGCCTTTATAAATTCAGCAGCAATTCCATCAGTCCCAGTTGCCTTATTGTTTTTAAGTCGTGTGATTACATATAGGATTTCTTCAAATGTAGGTTCTTCAATTTGTGGTTCGCATGTTAGAACCTTTTCCTGTGAGAAAATGTTACTTGGAGCTTCACAATTTAGTAATTCAATAAAATATTCTTTCCATGTGTTGCACATTTCCTCATTGGTATTTATCATATTCCCATTTTTGTCTTTTAAACCATATGTGTTTTGTTGGTGCCCTCGTTTCATTGACTTCAGTTCTTTAAAAAATTTTCTGGATTCATTTTTCTGGTGATTAGTTTCCATATCTTTGATTATATTATTCATATATTCTCGCTTCTGCTGTCTGACTATTTTTGTAGCCTCTTTACATTCATTTCTATAATGCTCTTCCTTTTGGATGTTATTGATGTCATTTAACCATACATGTCTGGCATTCTTCTTCCTAATGACTGCTTCTTCACATTTTTGATTGAACCATCTGTTCTTTCTATGCGTGGTTAACACACCGAGACATTCTTCTGCGGTAGACTGAATTGTATTCTTGATGTTCAACCAAGTTTGGTCAATGCTTTCCTCCAAAGGGTTTTGCAGAGTTTCAAGTTTACATTTTATTTCATCTGTAAATTTCTCTTTGACTGTAATGTCTTGCAGTTTTTCTCTGTTATATGTTGGGTGTAATCTTTGTAATTTAGTATAGAAAGCTCTCTTAAGTTTTATTTTAAATTTTGCTCCAACGAGGAAGTGGTCACTGTGGCACTCAGCTCCTCTATAACTTCTGACTTGCTGTATGTTTGATGCATTTCTGTTGTTAATTAAAATGTGATCTATTTGATTATAGGTTCTCTTGTCACATGATTTCCAAGTTTGTTTGTGTATATCCTTTCTTTGTAGTCTGGTACTGCTAATCTGCAGTCCTTTGGCTTCTGCCAGGTTGATGACTCTCCATCCATTATCATTTGAAGTTGTATATAGGCTTTCCATACCGGCCACTTTTTAATTAGTTTGCTCTCTACCTATTTTTGCATTGAAGTCTCCTAGCATAATCAGGATGTCCTGTTTGGGGGTTTCTTCTATGACATCTTCCAGATCATTATAAAAGTCTTCTTTAATATCATCTTCTTTCTCTTCAGTAGGTGCATGTACATTAATCATCGTTATATTTTTCCATTTACCTTTTATTCGTAATTTACTAATCCTGTCATTAAAAGCTTTAAAGTTTAAAACGTTCCCCCATAACTCTTTTTTGATGACAAATCCTGTTCCTAATTCATGTTTATTTTGGGTGTTTCCTCCCTATATTATAATCATTCCATTTTGCTCTAAAGTACCCTCTCCTGGCCACCTTATTTCTTGAATTGCTGTTATATCCATTTGATATTCAATCAGCTCCCGGGTTAGTTCTTCGGCCGCTCCAGCTCGATATAGTGTCCGTACATTCCATGTTCCAAATCTCAAAAGTCCTTTAACGTTCCAAGGTCGTTGTCCAGATAAGTCAGTCCGATATCGAGGCTCATGTATTTGTTTCGTAACAAAGAAAGGTTTTTACAAAGGTGGGGATGTTAACCCCACGCTTCAACCCCCAACCTGGAGGACCAGGGTGTTTCTCTTTGTCTGTTCTCTACCCTTTGACCTGTCCGGCTTGGGAGGCCCTGCTGGTAGCTACGCTACCGCCGGCATAGCTCTCAGGGTCATTGAGAAACTCAAGCTCCCCCACCACGACAAGGTGGAAACACCATCGGGGGAGAGGGTCCTTATATGTTTCTACATATTGTATGTGTGTGTGTGTGTGTGTGCACGCGCGCGCACGCACACACACACACACACACACACACACAATATGTAGAAACATATAAGGACCCTACTACACTCCTTATAGCGCATTGGGTACGTGATCTATATTTTATACACCAACCGACAGTTGGCGGGTGATGTTACCAGTATTACCGCGGTCTCATTTGCTTCCCATAACATCTCCCATACCCATGTTAGGCTGGATGCTCAGGTCAATTATTAAAATCCGCATGGAGGCACATTTGAACTCATGCCATTGGGCTGGCAGGCGAGCTTCTGGTCACTACGCGACCACGGCTCGCCTAATTGTAAGTCACCAATGAGGATAGAAAACCCCTGCACGGTAGCCTGAATGATCTCAAAGGAAGCTGAATAAAGAGAGGAAGATCATGGATGGCGCAGGCAGAAGATACCATTGGGTAAGTTTCCTCAACCAAGCAGATTCCCCACAATCCATATTGTGCAAAGTTCAAAATGACCAGATATAGGGTGAGTGAATGTCAAGCAGTCAGACTTCTCTCTAACAAAAACTTATATGAACATAGTGTTTGCTTTGTACTGGAGTATGCAGCAATGAGCGAATGGATCTGCTGTCCTCAGGATCACCAGTAGTCGGAAGACACAATGGACACGTCAGACATTCTGAAGACTATCTCTGAATGACTACCAGTTAAAGATGCAATCACAGATTACATATCACCTGTAAGGATGTTTCAGTCTGGGTTAAAGTGTGGTTTCAGCAAAGAGGGGTGTATGTGGTGACAAATCACATGTGTTTTACTGGAAGGATCAGCCTCTACACATGACGACGTTTGCTAAGGCAGAAAGAGCATCAATGGGCTTGCCCGGAATGCTATGCGTCGATTATAAGAAACCAAGGCAGATAGGCGGGCGGGCAGACAGACAGGCAGGCAGACAGACAGACAGACAGACAGACAGACAGACAGACAGACAGATAAAAGAAATACAAATTTTAATCAGACAATTATTTCCGGCAGTCTAAAAGACAGCAGAAAACAGGACCAGAGGACACCCGTACATCAAACAAGCCATGGGTATAAACGAAACAGGTAACGAACCGTAAGAGACCGAGAATTAACTAGGTCTGTCTTGAAAACATAATCACAGATGAAATATGATGGCTTCACAGGCTTCTGTCGGGTCACCGCGTACTGGTTTGTTTGTATTTATTTGTACCATACAATCATTCGTTGTTGGTGGAGGTTGGCGTAATTTTTCTCCATTTTTCCCTTAGTAAGTCGGTCTGTCAATCTGTTTCTCTATCTTTATGTCTGTCCGTCTGTATATTCTTCTTCTTCTTCTTCTTCTTCTTCTTCTTCTTCTTCTTCTTCTTCTTCTTCTTCTTCTTCTTCTTCTTCTTCTTCTTCTTCAGATCCCATGTTCCGCTTGACAAAGAAGTTAGTTAAGCTATGCTACATCAAAGTTAAGCTACATCAAATCTTCACTCTTTGAACAGACCGGCCAACACCTGCAACATAAGCAACAATGTCTGCAACCAGGTATCCCATTTCTCTAAGATTCCCATTCTCTTGAGCAGACGTGAGTATTACAGTTTGTTCTAAAGACCGACCTTACAGGTAGAAGAAAGTCTTGGTCAACTAAAAGTCGCTGTTTCAGACGCTAGCAGTCAAGCCGTTTTCCACTGACTGCAGGCATCTATGCAATTGCGTCATAGGTCTTAATGTCGTATCCAGCAATAATAGGCTTATATTTGCTACACCTACCAGTCGGCCACAGCAATCAAAGGTCTTTAAGAGTAGCAAAGAATACTAATACCAAGCATGTCGTAAGAAGTGACTAAGACGAGTTGGCATAGGAATGGGCTACCCCATCTCGCAGAAAACTTTTGCTGCAAAAGCCAGCCAACCATGAAAATATCTTAAGAGCAGAAAATAAGACGGTTTGTCGTCAGTTGGTTGAAGGGTTATGTTCCAAGAGGTGATGCAAGACAACAGAAGAAGAATGGTTCCGATCATCTCAACAATAAACTAGTCAGCGTACAGTGACTCTGTGCCTGGGCTCGAAATCAGCCGCTGGAGATTAGTGAAGAGATCGTTTGATGGTATGAGAGCCGAGCATTCAGAAAGGAATGGCACACTTTTGTTTTAAAATTCGCATATCGTTTACAGGACATCGCTGTCAACAGCGGCATCTTTCAGCTGTCTGTTGATTTCTTGGCAAGATTACGCTCAGTAGTTTGCCATTGCGTTCTGAGCGGCCGGCTCAGTTATCCTGCAACTCACCAGGGGGGGGGGGGGGATCGAACCGCTTCCAGCTCTCCCCGCTACGAGACTCTGCGTGATAAACGGGATTACGGAGAAAGTGTTGTAACCCCTCGGCCAGAGAGACCGGCAATGGCACACTATTGAACGCAAATCTGTCTAGTGAATCACAAACAACCATTTAATACTCGGGTTGATTCCACGTCCTGTAAATGACATGAGCTAATTTGTAACGTCTTAAGTCAGTGTACTATGGGAGGTCGGTTTTGCCTTCTTGCCAGGTTAATGTGCTGCTCTTTTGTGGTTATATGATCTCAGCGTCTGCATTCTAACTACTGACACTGAAGCATTCACATGATAGTCATCGCTTCAGCCGAAGTCTCTGAGGTATAAAGTCAGCTCGAATAACAATAGTCTGTTTACTTTTGGTCTGCCCCAATATAAAATTTCATATCTCAGTAACCAACTGAGGGAAAATGATGAGATTTAGTATATAACCGTATCATTATGTCCACCCCCCCCCCCCCCCCCAAAAAAAAAAAAAAAAAAAAAAAAAAATAATTGCTCTCGAGATTGTACAGCAGATTTCAAAGTTTGTTTATATGCGACTAGCTGACCCGGCCAGGCTTCGCCCAGGCCCTGGCGGGGATCTATCTGTCTGTCTGTCTGTCTGTCTGTCTGTCTGTCTGTCTGTCTATCTGTCTGTCTGCTTGTCTGTCTGACCCAGTCCGGCTTCGCCCAGCTCCTGGTGGGGAGTATCTCATTTAATTCATATAAGTAGTCATATAAGATCCCGTTCGCGACTATCTATCTATCTAATCTAATCTATCTATCTAATCTAATCTATCTATCTAATCTATCTATCTAATATATCTATCTAATCAAATCTATCTAATCTATGTATCTAATCTAATCTATCTAATCTATTCTATATATCTATCTAATCTAATCTAATCTATCTATCTAATCTATCTATCTAATCTAATCTATCTATCTAATCTATCTATCTAATCTATCTATCTAATCTATCTATCTAATCTATCTAATCCAGTGGTTCTCAACCTTTTTTGGCCCATTCCCCCCTTCACCATATTTTCAGAACGCCATTCCCCCCCTTCCTATCAAAAATTTGGCCCGTTCCCCCCTTCACCGTATTTTCAGAACGTCATTCCCCCCCTTTCATATTTCCTATCAAAAAATCCCCCCACCCTTACACAGTATACGTAAAAGTGGAAGGTAAATGTAATAGCATATACTAAAACAAGTCTAGACATCCACATAAAACATGATAGGTGGGTTTACTTTATAAAATGAGGTTTAGAAGGACGAGACATACATATCTGTAAAGTATGAAGGGAAAAACTGTCAAATAATCGGTTCTTGTATTAACACGATCTTGAAATGGTCTTGATTCCCCCCCCCCCCTGGAAACCCTGAAATTCCCCCCTGGGGGGGGGGGGAAAATTCCCCACCGGTTGAGAACCACTGATCTAATCTAATCTATCTATCTAATCTATCTATCTAATCTAATCTATCTATCTATCTAATCTATCCATCTAATCTAATCTAATCTATCTATCTATCTAATCTATCTATCTATCAAATTTATCTAATCTAATCTATCTAGTCTATCTAATCTAATCTATCTATCTAATCTAATCTATCTATCTAATCTATCTATCTATCTAATCTATCTATCTAATCTATCTATCTAATCTATCTATCTAATCTATCTATCTAATCTATCTAATCTAATCTATATAATCTAATCTATCTATCTAATCTATCTAATCTATCTATCTAATCTATCTATCTAATCTAATCTATCTATATGATATATCTATCGAATCTATCTAATCTATCTATCTATCTTATCTAATCTATCTATCTAATCTATCTATCTAATCTATCTATCTAATCTATCTAATCTATCTATCTAATCTATCTAATCTAATCTATCTAATCTGATCTATCTATCTAATCTATCTAATCTAATCTATATATCTAATCTATCTATTCTATCTATCTAATCTATCTATCTAATCTATCTATCTAATATATCTAATCTAATATATCTAGTCTATCTAATCTATCTATCTAATCTATCTATCTAATCTATCTATCTAATCTACCTAATCTAATCTATCTATCTAATCTATCTAATCTATTCTATCTAATCTATCTAATCTATCTATCTATCTAATCTATCTAATCTATCTAATCTATCTACCTTATCTAATCTATCTATCTATCTAATCTATCTAATCTATCTATCTAATCTATTTATCTAATCTATCTATCTATCTAATCTATCTAATCTATCTATCTATCTATCTAATATCTCTAATATATTTATCTATCTAATCTATCTATCTATCTAATCTATCTATCTATCTAATCTATCTAATCTATCTAATCTATCTAATCTATCTATCTAATCTCTCTAATATATTTATCTATCTAATCTCTCTATCTATCTAATCTATCTATCTAATCTATCTATCTAATCTATCTATCTAATCTATCTATTTAATCTATCTATCTAATCTATCTATCTAATCTATCTATCTAATCTATCTAATATATTTATCTATCTATCTAATCTCTCTAATATATTTATCTATCTAATCTATCTATCTATCTAATCTATCTATCTATCTAATCTATCTAATCTATCTATCTATCTAATCTATCTATTTAATCTATCTATCTATCTAATCTATCTATCTAATCTATCTAATCTATCTTATCTTATCTATCTTATCTTATCTATCTTATCTTTCTTATCTATCTTATCTATCTTATCTTATCTTATCTATCTATCTATCTATCTATCCATCTATCCATCCATCCATCTATCTATCCATCTATCTATCCATTATCTATCTATCCATCCATCCATCCATCTATCTATCTATCTATCTTCTGTCTGTCTGTCTGTCTGTCTGACCCGGCCCGGCTTCACCCAGTCCCTGGCGGGGATCTGTCTGTCTGTCTATCTATGTATCTATCTATGTATATATCTATGTATCTATGTATCTATCTATCTATCTATCTATCTATCTATCTATCTATCTATCTATAGCCAGGGGACTTAACTTAAGATATAGTAATGCTACTAAAAGTTATGTCCGTTGTTTTATGTTTTCTTATGTTGAGTCATGTAATTACAAAATTAAATTTTAGTAAGTAAATAGATGATTGTACACTAAGAGACTATTACAGTTGATTGCACAGGAATGAAAAGAAAACATGTAGAAAATTTCATCTCAATCGGATGCATATCGCGAACGCATAAAGAACGGACATACATACACACATACATACATACATTGTGTTTTATAGATATAGATATATAATTTACGGGTCAGAGATGAAGTGCACATTATTAAATGCATTACGTCTTGACACGGAAACATTACCGCTGAATAGTTAATTTTCTCGTGGGACGTGGGATTGGCCGTATGACAAGAGCCTCGCGTAGTAGAACAGGCGAGAAATCACTAGTTTTTCACCAAAACATCAAAGAAATGTCGCCGCTTTCCATGATTTAAGTTGCTTTTTACCCTATCAAAGACATATTCCTTGGGTGGGGGTAAATATAAGACGGCAGGAAAAATTTCATAACTGTGAAACAGACAGTTTTCAAAATAATTGACCGTGAATGAAGGCATTCATTTCTGGGCAGACTATAGTTGAAATTCTATACTGTTTGTTTCTGGTCAAAGATGTATTCATCTAAAAGCCTCATTATCGTCATCGTCACCGCCACCATCACCACCACCACCATCATCATCATCATCATCATCATCATCATCATCATCATCATCATCATCATCATCAAATTGTTTATTCTTTAGGCTAGTGTAGCTTCCCAATCAGGTTTCTTCGATGTAGCTGAACCTCTGCTTCTCGCTTTAGTGTTGTTTTGTCTTCAGTAACAGGCTCTCAACGTGCAGACAGCCAGTATGTTCTCTGCTGGCAGCCGTGATGGGTTTGAAAATGGGGTAGATTTGTAAAATTATCCTGGGCTTCCAGGTCGATCTAGATAAAATGGATACCAAAAAATGTCTTGGAAAATAAAGGCGATCAGTGTGAAAGTGAACACATTGCCCACCAAAAGCCGATTGTCTATTCTGTAAAAAATGTAAGACAATCATCACATACCTCAATGCTTGTAACAATGTCATTTACTTACTTGCATATTTATGTTCTTTGTTAGTCCTCACCACCTTTGTTTATATTACGAGAGCGAGTCAATAAGTAAGTCACAAAGTTCTGTGGGATGGCAGGTAAATGTAGTTGGTGTTTTCTACAGGTGTCATTAGGTGACAGCAACATCGATCTTTATATTCCCGTTCGTCAGGTGGCGCTAGGTGTCTCATGCCCACGCGCAGCGCATACAATAACATGGCGACTGTACTTACGGAGTGTACAACCAAAGAGCACCATGCTGTTGTGCGGTTTTGTGTGTGTGTGTGTGTGTGTGTGTGTGTGTGCGTATGGGCAAAAGGACATTCATAATGAAACGCTTCCTGTTTATGCTGACTACCAGCCTGAATAAAATCATGCTTCAATGCAATGGAAACATCCTTCTTCGCCTTCTGTCCAAAAATTCATGGTTACGCCATCAGCAGGTAAGGTTATTCTGACAGTGTTCTGGGATTGTCAAGGAGTGCATCATATGCCCCAATGCGTGTTACAGTGTCCTTAACTTACTTGACTTTTTATGTTTTTTGTTAGTCCTCGCTACCTTTGTTTACGATATTACATTACATGATTACTTTTAACGGACCTCCAGAACATCAATTATGCACGAGCCACACCAACAACATTTTGTGTATTGATGGCTCTGAGCAAATTGTTGTTAACGTTCATCTCTTCGATGGATTTACCCTTTTTGTTTTCGCCTGTTTAACTGTTGCATCCCGAATGCTTCACATCGTTTCTCGTCATTGTTGAAGATTGGCCACAGTTATGAGTCGTAACATTCTACATGAAGCCGCGGTACCGTCGTGGCAACAACTTGACTTCCTCGTTACATTAGAACAGTGGTTCTCAACCGGTGGGGAATTCCCCCCTAGGGGGGAATTTTGGGGTTTCCAGGGGGGGAATGAAGATTATTTCAAGATCGCGTTAATACAAGAACCGATTACTTGATCTTGTTTTTCCTTTCATACTTTACGCTTCTGTACGCATCACCCTTCTGAAATTCATTTTATAATGTAAGTAGATCTGCAAATCACATTTTATGTACATGTCTAGACTTGTATTAGTATGTGCTATTAAATTTAGCTTCAATTATTACGTATACTGTGTAGGGGCAGGGGGAAATTTTTAGGGAGGAAATACAAAAGGGGGGGGGGGGGAATGACGTTCTAAAAATATGGTAAGGGGGGAATGATGTCCTAAAAATATGGTGGGGGGGGGGGGAATGACGTCCTAAAAATATGGTGAAGGGGGGAACGGACCAAAAAAGGTTGAGAACCACTGCATTAGAATGATGTTGGTAAGTTAGTGACCTGTTTACTACGTTCCTGCAACTAGTTTCAAAAGTGGTACGAGTAAATGAAGAGAAATGAATAAAGATAAAGAAATGGTTTGGAGTACACATAGGTATATCTCGTGATATAGTCGCCCTTTAGTTTACTAACGTACAAAAGTTCTTTATTTTACTAACTTATAAAAGTCCTTTATTTTACTAACTTACAAAAGTCCTTTATTTTACTAACTTACAAAAGTCCTTTATTTTACTAACTTACAAAAGTCCTTTATGTTACTAACTTTCAAAAGTCCTTTATTTTACTAACGTACAAAAGTCCTTTAGTTTACTAACTTACAAAAGCAACACCTACGCAGCGCAGAATGGCCCGTACACACTAAGACTTTTACACACAGAAGACACAAACAATGTGTTGCATGATTTATTGCCTGGCATATGTTGCTGCATCTCGTCAGGTGCAAACTACAGTGTTATATATCATCTGAAATGAATAATACTTAAGTTGAAACAATTAAAACACAGACACAGGTATTGTTCGAATGTGGAACATTTGTTATTGACACGATAATTTCTAATTTACAACGAACTCTTTCTATTTGCACAAAACCGACCGGAACCGCCTAATTGCTAACGCCTCACTATATTTGAGCAATAGTTTAATGTTTGCCCAATACAGTATACTTCACTATACTGTATTCTACAGTATAACAATTACGTTAGTTGCATATCCTTTACATAATGTTTACAGTCAACACCAGCAATTTTTGCTGTTGTTGATGTCTTGGCAAGTTTATGTTCAGTAGTTTGCCATATCATTTACGTAAAAGACCAGCGCAACACAATCTGCTGCCAAATCGCGCGCAGCTGTGTTTAGTACGCGGGTATACGAGATCAGGAACCGCGTTCGTAAGACCTTCGCCACGGAGATCGGCACAGTATAATAAGACTTCTAAATATACATCTGGTCTCACAGAATAGTGCAACCCGGAAATGATTACATTTATGTGGACAATTTGACCTTTTGCCGCTAACACAGATGAAGGATGAGAGGTAGCATGAATGAGAAGCTACAATCAGAGCTAGATAAAAGGGCCATCCGCCTCAGTACCTTTCATGTTTACAAAAGTAATACATTGTTGATTCCAACAGCGTGATCGAGCTTCCGGAATATGCAATCAGCGTGCGTAATAAACGGGGATTGGGAACGCAACTTTCCGCACGCAGATTTTTGGAGTTTACATGCACACGATGTAAAGATTTAAGCAGACAGAAAATATCTTGTCTGATTGTTGATCTCTGAGCGGTGACAAAAATGGCGGGAAAATACATTGTTATCGTTGTGGAACATTCTAGGAAATCATGAGCAGTGATGTGTTGAATGCAACTTCTGGAATGTGTGTTCAGATTCTGGTTTACATTGCATGCAAATGAATAAATAAATGTTGAATATCCTTTGTAGGACGTCTCAATCAAGCCCAGTTTACGATCAGTTAAAGTTAGTTGCAAATCCTTTACAGGACATCACCGTCAACCCCAGTATTTTCTGACTGTTTGTGATTTCTTGGCAAGTTTACGTTCAGTAGTTTACCATAGCTTTCTGAACGACCAACATTTATACCATTTTATAACAACCAACGCAAGGCGGTCTGCTGATAAATCGCCCTGACTTTCGAATATAGTTTGAGGGATTACGAATTGCATCCGTAACCTCTACGCCACGGAGCAGGCTTACGTTCAGAAAATTGTAAAATGCTGCATGTCTTTGGCAGGACGCTGCGGTCAACCCCAACACCAGGCAATTTTACATACAGTAATTTGCCATCGCTTTCTGACCAAGAAGTCAAGGGTGAAGCCCAAGTCACCGGTGTAGGGAATGAACCCGATACCCCGCCGTCATCGCACCGGAAGCTTAATCGCAAGCGCATTAAAGCCCACGGCAATTACAGATCTATCTCTATGAGGTCAGAATAAATAAATAGTATATTGTGCAATACGACGCTATCATCATCATGCACCATGCCGACAAGCGTGGGTGGTCATCTTACACGATCACCAGAGTCGTGGATCAGCTCCGTGTTCTTGTCACGACCATGCCACGTGGCCAAGCCATCCAGGTATTTACTTCTCAGCTTTTTCCTTTATCGTTTCCTCACAATATTACCAGTTGTCACCAAGTTTTTTAGTTTATTTCGTCTCATAACGCGTCAATAAAATTAAGTCACTATCATTGAATGTAAAACAAAATAGTGCTGAAATGTTATACATAATCTGTTTTGCTGTACGGAAATGAATCATAGAATGTAAATGTAAGAGTTTGGAAGCAAAGGGGGTGTCCATCCATCCGTCCATCCATCCATCCATCCATCATGTGCCATGCGGGTAAGCGTGGGCGGTCATGTTCTGCCATCTCACTCGATCACCAGAGTCGTGGATCAGCTCCGTGTTCCTGTCTTGACCATGCCATATGGCGAAGCCATCCAGGTATTTACTTCTCGGTCTTCCCCTTGGTCTCTTCCCCTCGACCTTGCCAGTTGTCAACAAGTTCTCCAATTCATTTCTTCTCATAACATGCTCAAAAAATTTTGACTGTCTACGTCTAATGTCTCTAATTAGTTTACTATCTTCAATTCTTTCTAGAAGGACTTGTTCATTGGTCTTTCTGGCTGTTGTGGTATAATAAAACGTCCTTACCCTTTCCTATTTATGGACTCCCTTAAAAATAAACAAACCCTTACAATTACTGTTTAAGTAACTTACTTAATGTAGGAGAAAATAAAACAGCGATAGACTGACCGTGGCACAGCTAAAATTAGTTTGGCTTGTTTTCTCTCCCTTATCTGGCCAATCCTGGCGAGGGGGAAAACAAAGACTGAAGCGGCCATTTCTAGTCAAGAGAACTGACAAGAAAGTCGACCTTTCCCTTCGGGGAGAAGGTAGTTTGTTTTAAAACCATGATTCTCTTTAAGCTATTGGTATGTTATCTACATTATTAAGATATATTTATGTATTACATTGACCAGTATGTGTAACAGTATGTGTAGTTTGGGTTATAATTAGGATCTAGTGGGGAATTAGAGATACAGCACGATTGAGCATTATGAGTGAAAGCGGAGAGAGATGCTCAATCGTGACGTATTGTTGTTGTGAAGGGCAGTCAACATCCGATAGTCCAGCTGAGAAGACACGGCTTGTCATCTTGAGAATAAAGTATAAAGTTTTAGTACAGATCAAGTCTTGTTACTTCATTTGACACTACTACAGAAGTAATAAATGGTGCCGTGACCAGGATCTGAGGTTGATCTAGGCCGGCCAACAACAACTATCCACTGGCGGCATGCTGTAAGACAAATTATGAAGATAATGGCCTACCACGCGAAGTACTAAAGAATCCAGACAAAACTGCCAGGACAAGAAGGGTTTCCTGGAGCCGTGGCTGAACATTTGAATCGTATCATTTATAAGGGGCCTAACCTGGCCGTTGCCTGAACCTTGCCACTTTCAAGATTTTATCGGAAGTCAGAACTCGTTCAAGGTCAGCTCATCACTAGCCGTTGGCTGATTGATACTAATCCATTTTTGGGCCTTGTCATTCCTATGACCCAAACACACCTAATCCATTTTTGGGCCTTGTCATTCCTATGACCCAAACACACCTAATCCATTTTTGGGCCTCGTTATATTCCTATGACCCATTCCATACGACGATGAAGTACCCACTTGAGATCAAGGAAGGGACCCAACCAGGGGGTCGAAGATTGTCTGGCAGCCCATGAGATGTGACCCAACCAGGGGTTGAAAATTTTCTGGCAGCCCACGAGAAGGACGAAATTACCTGAGGGAAGAGAAGTGATATCTGAACTCCACCACCTGAATTCCGAGATTTTCACTTGATGCGGGCTCTGGTTGGTTGAACTGAATCCGTAAGTTGGTAAAAGAAGATGACGGATTAATTAAGGAAATAGACTCGGAGTAAAAGTTGTGTATTTCGAGGTCTCCCGTGAGCTTCCGAATTTATTAATTAGAGTGGAGTACAGGACATTATTGTGGTTTAAGAAACAAAT
This sequence comes from Cepaea hortensis, assembly GCA_963921405.1. Classification (NCBI taxonomy): domain Eukaryota; kingdom Metazoa; phylum Mollusca; class Gastropoda; order Stylommatophora; family Helicidae; genus Cepaea; species Cepaea hortensis. The sequence continues at coordinate 111,696,384 of OY992882.1, forward strand.
ATCTACAAGGAACCTTCTGATTGCCACAAATTTGAGTTTTTTATTGAGGACAGGGTTCATTCTTCCTATGCTCAGACAGGATATTGTTGATGCTTCCTCTGATTAATGTAATATCTTACAATATTATAACCAACTGAATTGTGCTGTTTGGGATTTGGGAAATTGTAATTGTGTGATTGGTTGCTTGCTTTGTTTCAGTATTTTTCAGCATGGCGGAACCGGATAACTTGGCCCAGGTTTTGACAGGCGTGGGTACAGCAGTAGGCCGACTTAATATGGTGATTAAACAACAAGGCATGGCAACAGAAATTGTAAAGTTTAGTGGACAGGCCAGAGACTATAAGAAATGGGTCACCTCTATAGAAAAATATGCCTATTTGATCTCAGCAACAGATGAAGAAAAAATGAGACTGGCTTATCAGACGGCAACGGAACCGGTCTCGGATCATATAAGAAGAAAGCTAGAAGCTAGAGTAGATGAGACATGGGAACAATTCAAGGAAGACCTAGCAAGGAAATATGCAGAAATAACGGATCCACAACATGCATTTTCGGTGTTGAGGCAGGCTAAACAAAATAACGGAGAGACGGTACAATTGTTTAGCGATAGATTAATTAATCTGGCTGAAGAGGCATTCTTAGGACAGAATGTACGAGGAGAGGAGGTGGAAAGGATGTTGGTAGGGATCTTTGTGGATGGCATAAAGTCTGATGGTTTGAAACTTAAATTAATGAGGGAAAACCCTGAGAGGTTATCACAAGCGGTGGATATCGCGGTACAAGAAGAAAATTTGAGACGTAGGTTTAGATTAAGAACAGGACGAGAAGTGGGAAGTAGTCGAGATGACAGAGTTGAGGAACCTATGGAAATAGGACAAACAAGATTCGGATGGAATAGGAGAGGAGGTATACAGACGTTACAAGGTAGAAATAGGTATGATAATGAGGAAAGAAGAAATATGAGATACCCTACAAGAGAAACAGTAGGTAACACAAATAGTACAAATATTGTCTGTTGGAATTGTGGTCAACGGGGACATGTTTTTCGGTTTTGTAATAACAGGCATGTCCATTCGGATACACAGGGTAGACATGACAATAATAGGGTGAGTAGGAATGTTGTAGATGGACACAGGAATTTTACAGGTACAAGAACACAGGAAAATCGGCGCCCTACCTATTAGACAGGACCTATGATAGGAGGGTAAATAATAAGGTCCCAAGGGTTAGAGAATATGTTAACAACAGGTATAATAGGTCGAACAGAGAATATTTTCAACTAGATGAAGTCAAGAAATTTATAGAAGATAAAACAGATTATAGTTCTTGTATATTAGAAATAGGAAAGTATAGAGTTCGTACGTTAATTGATTCGGGAGCTCAGGTTAGTGTAGTGAAAGAAAGTTTTCTATACAAAATGGTAAGAAATTGTAGAGTATTTAAGAGTCATAATAATTTACACTCTGTTACGGGACAGAATTTACAAGTAGTTGGACAAACAATAATAAATTTTAAGTTAGGAGGGATCAACATAAGACACCTTTTTCATGTAGTGAAGGGTTTAAATAGAAACATGTTAATAGGAAGAGATTTTTTAATAAAAAATGGAGTAAGACTTTTCTATGATTTACACAAATTAAAATTCAGGGACGTCTATATAGATATGCAAGAAGACATGCATATATCAGCACTAGTTAGAGTTAAAATGACAACGACGTTAAAACCACAGTCGGTTAATTTGATACAAGTGAAGCTGAAGAAAAACCCATATTATGTAGAAGGAAACACAGTCAGAATCACTGAATTACAAGAGGAAATAATTGATGAGCCTGGTTTGGAAGTTCCGGATGGAATAATAGCGTTAGATAAACACTTAACCTTTCCAGTTATGGTGATTAACAACACAGGTAGAGAAATTAAATTATACAGAGGGTGTGTAGTAGCAAAAATTGAACAGAACGTTAGTGAAATATTGGCAACGGATAGAGTAGAAATGCCGGGAACTAATTATTCACAGTCTTCTAGTGAAAGAAGTAATAACAGACGCGGACGCGGAAGTAGAGGAAACACACGAATGAATGAATTGATCCATCCATTCAAAAGAAATACAGCACAAATACATTCACTAGATAAACAGACAAGAGAACAGGAATTGTTGGCACAGTTAAAGACTTCACCAGAAAATAAAGAAGTATTGGAACAGTTTATAAAGGAGAATCAGGATGTGTTTGCAATTAGTGATTTAGAGTTGGGTAAGACAAAAACGGTAACAATGGAGATAGATACGGGAGACCATCCGCCGATTAGCTTAAAACCATATAGAACTCCCTTAAGAAATAGAGAAATTGTAGAAAAGGCAATAGAAGAAATGTTGAAAGCAGGGATAATCAAAAGATCAAAATCAGAGTGGTCATCTCCGGTGGTAATTGTGGCCAAACCTGATGGTTCGAGTCGATTCTGTTGCGACTATCGGGCGTTGAACAAAATTACTAAAAATGTTGCATATCCACTACCAGTGATAGATGATATTTTGGGGTTGCTAAATGGCGCTACATTTTTTACGACGTTAGACGCAAGAGCAGGATTTTGGTGCATTCCGATGTCGGCAGACGCGCAGAGAAAAAGTGCTTTCTGTACTCATATGGGTTCTTATGAATTTTTACGTATGCCTTTTGGAGTCAAAACTGCGCCATCTCACTACATGCTCTTAATAAATGAAGTTTTAGAAGGTATGCAAAGGTTCGCTCTTGCTTATATTGATGATATTCTGATCTTTACTTCTGGAAATGTGGAGGATCATTTGAAACATATAAAGTTAGTGTTTGACAGGTTAAGAAAACATGATGTGAAGTTAAAGCTCAGTAAATGCCAATTTTTAAAGACAGAAACAAAATATTTGGGGTATATTATAAATAGAGAAGGTATAAAACCAGACCAGGACAAAATAAAGGTTATTAAAGAGTTACCTGCTCCAACTAACGTTAAGGAGGTACGCGCCTTTATAGGAACATGCGCGTATTATAGGCGGTTTGTCCCAGCGTTTTCAAAAATAGCTGAACCTATTACAAACTTAACAGGCAAGTACGCTAGGTTTAAGTGGGATGATGAGTGTCAAAAAGCGTTCGAGTATCTAAAAAACAGTTTAACACTGGTACCACTGTTGACGCATCCAGACTTAAACAAACAGTTGATACTGTACACAGATGCTTCAGACAATGCAGTAGGAGCGTGTTTGGTGCAACCATATGAAGGGAAAGAGTCTGGAATACCAGGGGTTAAAAATGAAAGGCCTATATACTTCTTGTCGCATAAACTTAGCAGATCACAAAGAAAGTGGACGACTATTGAGAAGGAGGCTTACGCAATACATTACGCTCTTCAAAAACTAAATTACTACTTACATAACGCAAATTTTGTTATTAGAACTGACCATATGCCTTTAAAGTCTTTTTTAGAAGCCCCAGTGCAGAACAGGAAAATACAAACCTGGGCATTGAACTTACAGGGATATAATACGAAAATTGAGTACATTCCAGGTAAGATTAACACATGCGCTGATTTACTGTCTAGGATTCCCTATCCACAGTCGTCAGGTGACACAGAAGATGAAGGAGAACCAGAGATTGACGATCGAAATTGGCAAGTAAATATTTTAGATTCTGCTATAATAAATAGAGAAGAATTTGATAGTCTACCATCGGAACAAGAGTCTGAACATAGGGAAGATGATCTACACTTAGAAAAATTTAACATGAAAGAGGAGCAGGACCTAGACCCAAAAGTGTTACAAATAAAAGAAAAATTAAGAGAATCAGAAGATAACAAATATAAAAGGAATTATTTGGTTTTACAAGAGGATGGACATTTATACTACATGTCTGAAAGGAACGAACAACTGAGGAAATACATTCCAAAACATTTAGAAAATGAACTTTTAAAGGCATATCATGATGAAAATGGACATTTAGGTAGAGACAAATTGGTGAAGGCGCTTACAAGTAAATATTACTGGCCAAATTTATTTAAATCTGCATATAAATATGTGGATACCTGTGAGAAGTGCAGATTGAGGAACATGAAAACAATAAAGTGTCCCTTGCAGGATACTGACATTCCTCAGTTTCCAATGCAAAAGATTAGTTTAGATATATCGGGTCCACACCCCAGAACATTGTCAGGAAACGTGTATTTGATTCATATAGTAGATGTTTACAGTCTTTGGCCGGAGGTTTATGCAATTCCGGATAAGAGTGCAGATACAGTAGTCAATATTTTTTTACAAGAGTTTGTCCCAAGATTTAGTTGTCCACAAAGTATACTTACAGACAATGGTAAAGAATTTATAAATAAGAAATTTGAAAAGTTGTTAAATGATTTAAATATAAAACATATAAAGACATCATATTATAGACCTACTTCCAATGCTAGAAACGAGCGTCAACATCAGACGTTATATAGCATTATATCAAAGATTGTAGATGAACATGAAAGGGATTGGGATTTGTTTTTAGGACCTGCCCTTAACGCCATTCGTACTAATCAAAATGAAAGCACGGGTTTTTCACCATATTATTTAATATACGGGAGAGAACCGATACTTCCTATAGACAATCTATTAAAACCTAGACGGAAATATATGGGTGAAGACTTTCAAGAGGTTATAATACAGGAAATGCATAAAGCACACGTAGGACTAAGGAATAATATAATTAAAGCTAGGGAAAGGCAGAAAAAGTACAAGAATATAAATACAAACTTGCAGGAATTTAAGGTTGGTGATAGGGTCTATTACAAGAAGCATAGGAGAAACTCTAAGTTTGATAATCGTTGGATTCCAGGGTATTATATTTTGGAAAAACTAGGTAAAGTATCGTATAAAATTAAGAACCAGGTCACGGGACATGTAGCAAGGGCACACGTGGAACACTTAAGGAGAGATGAAGAAGAGATAGAATATAATAATAATAATTATTATTATTCAGACACAAGGTTTTTAGATGAACAACTCGTTAGAGGTGCTACAGTAACCCCAGGCGTTAGAAGAGATCCAGCACAAAATCGCTTATTAGCAACTCCAGGCTTTGATGATACTCAAGAACAGACGATACCGAAAACAATAGAAGAAGAAAAGTTGAATGAGACTCATTATGATAGTATGGAAGAGGAAATAAGTGCTCCGTTTAGGAACACTAGACAGGCAACGAAAAGGAGAATGGATAGACAAAGAGATAGAGAAGTGAAAAGACAGAGGAGAATTAGGGATTATTCAACGAGCGGGGAGGATATGCCGTTACTAGAAAGATCCTTGAGGAATAGTGATCGACAAATTAGATGGGATATTGAACAAAAGAGATTAGCGGCAGCTAAAGAGAGACATACAGACGAAGAAGAAGAAATGGATGAAAAGTCAGAGTCAAGTAGTAGTAGTATGGAGGAAACAAATGGATTGTACGAAGAAGAAGACATTGATGTAGAATTAGCATTGGTTCAAAGAAATTTGGAGTTATTGAAGAAGTGGAACCGTAGGAAGTAGATAAGTAGAGAATATTGCAGATAGCAATTTATAAGTGTTAGAATTCGAAAATGAAGAAGATGACTCTTGGTATTTTTATAATCAATATGGAGGTAGTTTTGAATGAAGTATATGTATATATTTGGTTATTTCTCTATGGGGTGGAATTGATGGTTGATTTTTTAGTAGCTTGGACAAATTGAAGGGAAATAATTGGCAGGTAGGGCCACAAGTAAATAGATGAGTGGATGGTGAATACTACATTAGTATAGATAAGAGGACTTGTACTGTAGTTTACAGTGATTAATTAAGAGGATTTTCCGGGTAGTATGATGTGTTTGGAGTTAGGCTAGAAAAAGGAGGAATTGATGTTTGTACTATTTGTTATCATTGATATCGGCAGATATGCTTATAAGATTTGGATATTGGTCTGTAAGTAACAGATACACATATGTAGCATTGAATTGATGGGTTTACTTGGAATGGTAAACTTGAAATTGACGAGAGGAATGAGGAAAAAAAAAAAAAAAAAGAAAAGCTAGTAGTGTTGAATCAATATTTTTTTTTATAATAACAATTATTATTGACGGAAACTGAAGATAAATTTTGAAACTTTATTCATAAAGTATGTATGGAAAGAGAAGTGTGAGTACTTCTTACTTTTTCCTTTCTTTTTCTTATTTTCCTAAGTGCGCACTAACTCAATCTAACATATCTTTTCTGTGAGAATGTGAAATAGGGGATAAGGGAAATATCTTCAGTTTTGTCAATCATAATTTTAATGAACAATTTAAATTTAAAAGCGGTTCGCTTACAGAGAGTTGTAGGAAATTTTATAGAGAATTTGGTGGGGAGTTTTTGGTATTATTGATATACTGGGAAGTATGTCTCTGGTTAGCAATTGGCTATGATGAGGTAGGAAAATGAGAATGGAGTTAGGAAATATATAAATGGAATGGCCTGAATAAATAGAGATCTGGTACATTATTAGTATGGTTGTTGGGGCTACTATACGTAATAATTTTAAGAAAGTTTACTTGGAAAATCTTTGTTTATTCACTTGGAGTTTTATTTTCGTGTAACTGGGCAATGATGGTTGTTAATTGATTATTTTATTGAGACTATGTTTCAATGCTATATGTATATGTATTATGTTTTATTTCATGCTTGGTTTGGTTTTATAAAAAGTTAGTTTAAGTAAGTTAGGATCGTTGAGTTTATAGTGCTTTGAGTAAAACACTATTGGACCGTAAAAGTGTCTAATAATGATATAATATTTGCTTTTGGGTTGATAAAATGCATGCCATATTAATTTTGAAAATGTGTTTTAATTGGATAATTGTGACGCCTTGTTTTGATTTAGTTTTGCGTAAACAGTTGGATTGATAGATTAAGTGATGTGGTTAATGAATTGGTTTTAAGTTTGGTTTGAATATTAGTTAACTTTTCAAATACAGGGGGCTTTCGTTCAGAAAGGAATTATAAAATTATTGAGGGAGAGTATGGAGACATAGGCTGTTGGGAAGGTTAGGTTGCTTGAAAAGCTTCGAATATATAAGTAGAGTATAACTAGATAGAAGTTTAAGGGAAAAACTGTGAATAGCAGCATATAGAAGAAATACATAGGGGGATAAAGGGCAGATCATGGGACATGAAGGGGGCAAGAAATAGGTGCTGTGAAAAACCAGCTTTAATTATATTAAAGGTGTTCATAAAAATTGAACAGGATCTCATGCTCAAAGGTGAGATAACGCAATTTGGACAAGATTGTGGTTGGAAATTTTAAATGTTGAAGATATAAGGCTTGAAACTTACGTAAAAAGTTCTATTTCATATAGGGTTGTATATATAAAGCTTGTAAAACATTATTTCAACTTGGTTTATAGAAAACAAAGATCTATTTTTGTATGACGTATTTATAAGAAAAAATTTGATTGTACAAATTTTTTTATTGGCAAAGGAGGTAAATGTGGTTGTGTGGAATATGCGTTTATTTGTGCTTATCTTGACTATTTATTCCTTTTACTGGGTGCACCCCTTCTTTACTTCTTCTAAATACGTTGTTCTCGTTGTTCGGGTTGTCTTGTATTGAGAAATGCGAGTGATTTCCTAATGCCAGTTGTACAAATACGATTTTACGAGCCATTTTGTTTATAATATGCATATTTTATTGAGGAGCCAAGGAATATATAGTGGATTGCTATATAGTTTGGGGAAATGAAAGAAGAGTAGAAATGGTAAGTTAAAAAAGGGTTACAGTACATGGTACGAGGTATAGAGGTAAAATGGAAGAAGAAGTGGGTTGATTATATAGCTGGGGAAAGAGTTAAAGAAATAGAATGTTTAATTAAATTGGAGTTGGTTTGGGGAGGATTAGAAGAACTATGGAAGATTAGAGGAAAAAGAGGGAATAGAGTAAGGGGATTAGGAGTAAAGATTTTTCCTTTATAAGGAAAATTCTTTAATAAACATGGGGAGGTGTAACAGTATGTGTAGTTTGGGTTATAATTAGGATCTAGTGGGGAATTAGAGATACAGCACGATTGAGCATTATGAGTGAAAGCGGAGAGAGATGCTCAATCGTGACGTATTGTTGTTGTGAAGGGCAGTCAACATCCGATAGTCCAGCTGAGAAGACACGGCTTGTCATCTTGAGAATAAAGTATAAAGTTTTAGTACAGATCAAGTCTTGTTACTTCATTTGACACTACTACATATGTTTAATTAAGAATTAGTTACAATTCTCTTAAACCAGGCTGGATGATGTTTACTAAGGAAACACAGGTGGGCGCCACGCTGTAATTTTTCCTATGTCTTCAAATCCCTATGTTAATATCTTTTATAGGCATTATGAACTTATATCTAACTAAATAGTGTTTATAACCTATGAATAGTATGTGTACTGTAGTACATAGAGTATCAACTCTCATGTCAGAAACTCTTTTCAATTTAGGAAAGACTCCTGATTCATACTTCAGAGAAGAAAACTCGTTTCTGCCAATTTCATAGTCCTATGAAAAATAACTTCTAGGCAATGGAACTATATATCCCTATCAATGCTTAGAAATCTGCAAATAATTTATGTACTGTAGAGATTGGACTTTAAAGAAACATTTTCTCAATGTAGGAGCAGACTCTTGATTTCATACTGCACAAGTAGAGAACTGGTGTCTGCCACCTTCAAATTTCCTATGTAGTGTAAATGCACTGGTAAGGATGTCTCTTAACTTGTTTTATCCATGCGGGGACATACAAATGATTACGCATATTCCTGACTCTTACTTAGTCAGGGGATAAAATATTTTGCCACATTATAATCTGTAACTTGGAAATATAGTGCTAAATTTTAGTACCATTCTTTTGTTAACAGATTAGTAACCACTCCATATGAGGGTGAACATATAATCATTTCATAAAATAGTGTTAGGGACAGGCCATGGTTGAATATAAATTCATGAACAATTAAACGCGTGATGTAAGTGCATGTTCGGATAGGATTCACTCCGCATCGCCTCACCATAGTAGAAACAGAAGCGAAGATTGATGTGAATAAATTGCTTGCAATATTCAGAAGACTGGACCATGCGGCATAAGTTATTCTTATAAATACCCTCCGAATAATAGCAGTCATTGGCAAAACATATCACAGCGATTACTATCCTCATGTGCTATACGCAGTGGGGGAAAACAATGGATGTTTTAGTTCATGAAGATAATTCAAAAACCTAGGCTCCCTGCATCATCATTATGATTATTATGTATGATTATCATGTACTTAATATCAGAGAAATGTACATGTATGTTTTTTTTTGGTATGAGAATTTTCTCTGTTCTGATTGTTACTTTTTACTGTGGGAAGATACATTTTAATGTTGCATCTTGGGATTAGAGGATGTTGATGTAAGAATCCATGGGTTTGTCAGTACTTTAAGAAGCCAAGGTTGAATAGTCTTGACCTAATGATGATTATAGTGCCGAAAGGAAGACGCGGCATTAGAAACCACAGGGATTCTGTATAGGCTATTCTCTTCAAGTAATGAGAGAGACAATATCAACATGTTGGATGGACAGAATGACTTCACCCATCTAATAGTCCCAGTAACAACAGAACAAAATATAAGTGAGAAAATATCTTACTCACTATGAAGAGTCAGAATGGCTCAACTCAGCAATGAGGGACAGTGGAACATGGACACCCACTCCTTTCCCCTTCTCCCCTTGTTGTTTTGTATTTGTGTTTGTAATTGTGTTGTAAACCTTTTATCATAACACAGTAGGTTAATGCTAGTGTTGTATTCTTTGTCATCCCTTTTCTATAGAAGAGAAGCAGGTGGTGGTTGAATTTGGTGGGACTATATCACTAACACTGGATCCTGGGTAAACAGCCATAAAGTGAATGTCCAAACCATAGTCTGGATCTAGCAATACCTCAATGTTTACTGCGGCACTCAATAGCTCCATAGCGAGCAACAGAAAAGTTGAAGATAACTGATTGGGTGAGTGATTAAGTCCTATTTTAGTAGGAATATCCAGGATGGACTTCAAGATCTAATAATCTACAAAGATGAAGATCATCAGAGTACTGACAACAGTGTATCGTTTGCGTTACTTCTGAGAAGTATCACCAATGGCCTCATCATTCAACCAAGTCAGTGAAACTGGGACAATCCTTCTTCAAGTTACTAAAACTAACAACAGTGAGTAACCTTCAACTGTTGGTTGGATTACCAAGTTAATATCCACAATGGATAAGTCTTCGAAAGAACATCTCACAGCTGCAAAAGTCAAACATAAGGTTCCAGCCATGCAACACCAAGTTCTAGCTATGAACACCAACTCAAACAAATGGGAAGAGACACTGAAACAACATTATAGCCAATACAAACAAATGTACCAACTTCAGAACATCTGAACCATAACTACACCAGATTACCTCAAGGTCCAAAACCTGAACACCATCAAAAGAACCATATGAAAGCAGCTAGATGAGTAAATGCCTTTACGCCTGCAACCAAAGGAATCACCTGATGGCTTGCAAACCTGGATATGTGGTGGAGTAATATTCTTCAGTTACATGCCTGCAGCAGAATCTTCAGATGAAACCAAATGAATGATTCACCACTGTATGTTCTACACAGAAATGGAATGAATGAGAACTCTATGCTGGTCCCATGTCAGCCTAACTGCCCATCATCAAGTGTGGGATGGCCTATCAACATGAACCGGGTGTGTGACAAAGCCTTTTGAACTAAATTGGGAAATGGTTAACATAAACCGAGCTGTTGGACAGTCGTCATCTTTTCATCGATAAGATGATATAGGGAAGAACCTTCTGCAGAGCTTAAGTTGCATCTCCTGAAAGTATGACAGACCTAGGCATCAATTTCAATTGGAACACAACCCAAATGGCAACCGAGTATTCTTAAATTCAGTCTCATGGAGAGAATATGTGCTTATGTATAATTCTATTCTTGGATTATGGATTAGAAACATTCGCCAGCCAACTTCGGTGGACATACTGTGAGTAGAAAATGACTGTGAGTATAATTCTGCACGGATAATTATGGACATTAACTGCTTTGCACTGGAGAAGAATGCCATCCGCAACGCCTAAATGAACACTATAATTAATTAATTTAATTATTAGTATCAACTGTTTTCATGAGTGTGGTTTTCTTCAATGACAGGAAAAGGGTAAAGAGTGTTTTACATGGTAATGGTGTACACCTAAAGGGTTATGTTATGACATATATGTATAATATTTTGACACCCACTCATTATTTTTAAATATGAGAGTTGTACATGGTGTCAGAAATAAATGTATGTATGTTGGGTTTCTGCACCTAGACCAATGTGATTTTATCTAGGTACAATGAGTCAAGTTAGCAGAACCAATTTGTGGTTGTTGTGTTGTTTGTAATAACCTTGTTTTTTTCTGGGGTCACTGGGTACTATGTTGTAATACTGCATATCATTCCCATGCCTGTCTGAAAATGCATAGTGTTTATTACACCTATATATATATGTAACTACAGATCTTGAGTTAATACCTGAACTGTTTGTCCAAAAGTGTTGTGTACATCAAGTAAATGTGGTGTCCAACAAGTGGTTGTTTATGTTGTGAGCAATCAATATCCTTCTAGCATCTATAGTAATTTAAAGGGTGATGAAGTGGGAAGGGAAACCTACACACAGATGCCATTGTTTCAAGGATGGAACTCTTTCCTCCTGGGATTTGTGGTAAATATCCCTGATCACCCTGCATTCTTACCAGTGACAGAGAATCAATAATACCCCCTAGACATTTTAACGAATTATTCTCAGGAATTAAAATCCACATCCCACATGTGGGGGCTCGTCCGGTACGGACTTCACCTAGTAGTGGAGTAGTCCGTGAATTTAAAACTCATGGTAAACATCACAATTGGTGTATTATGGTGAGTATATGAATTCAGGGAAAACCTCTCGCAGGTAAACCAAGTCACTTCAGAATGTTATAGTGTTAGTAACAGACCTAATCACTCATTAGTATGAGCTGAGTCAAGTTTTATGTGAACCCATAATGGCTCAGATAAATATAAGGTTTTTTTGGTACAAAACTGTTCACAGGTAATATCTTGATTCTAGCAGATGCATCAGGTAGTTGGTTGTTGGATATGAGATTTTTTTTTAAAAACTCATATTTTATATCTTATTGATGGGAAACTAAGTCCAGTAATGAACCTCCAGTAGTAAGGTCTTTGGGATGGTAAACTCACATAAGATAGGTAATTCAGTGAATGTTTAGAATTCATAGTCATTCCCATTTGATGTTTGAGGTATGGTTCTGCTACTCTGATATTCTCTTTAAATGGTTCAAAAGTGGTGTACTCATGAACACACTACTATATTATGTATCCATAAGGTTTATGTTCCTACATATGAATCATGTGTTAATTAACTATTTTGTCATTGATTATCATTGTATTTTCATGCTTGATCTGCTTGTATAAGTCATGTAATATTGAAAAATTACCAAGGCAGCAGAGAGTGATAGACAATTTTATAGATAATTAGGACAGATAAGTTAGAAATCCAATAAATGTTTTTTAAGGGAAAAATTTAATCAACAAATGATGATTCAGTAGGAAAGGAAATAATACCTGAGAGATAAATTAAACCAGGGGAAAATAGCAGTAACTAAAGTAAATGAACTAATGGTAAGGCCAAAACCACCACTTGCAAAAATGTAGACATAGTTAATGGAAGGGAAGGAATATTGTAAGAATTTGCAGTATTTAGGGGCACCCTAATTTAATCCTTTTTTTCATATGACATAACATGTTCTACAACACCGGTAGTAAAGTAAAGTGAATAAATGTTGGATACTTAGGAAGAAAAGCCATACCGACACTTATTCTACTCCACCGGTGATATGAGTAGTTATTAATAACTAACTCAGATGGCCCATATGTTAATGAGGGTCAAAACCAAAATATTCACCTGGTGATGTAAGTGAAACTGATCAACTCACTTACTGACCCAACAGAATATAAGGTATTTCTTTAAATTATCCACCCCGATTCCATTATTAATGGTAGAGGAAACAGACCGTATAGGTATGTAAAAGGTATAATTAAAGAATTAACTATATAAATTGGAATTTCAAATGAACTTCAGGAGATACCGGAAAAAATCTGTGCTGGTCTCTAGTAAGAGACTAAACATTTCAGAAAATTGGCTCCTTAGCTTTGAAATTTACAGTTTAATCTCATTAAGTGAAATGTTCACTATGAGTAGTCCTCATCAAAAAGAGGAGTGAAACAGCTTTTAGTTAGCGATTAGCTTACGTAAAGTTATTTCAATAATTGCCTAACTAACATTAATATTCTCATAAGGGAAGAATTAAGAAGGGCAAAAATAAGTGGTACAATAGAGGCGCGCGACTCAATTGTATTTTCTTTAAAACTAACCGAGTAACTAAATTCTAGATAATGCTCGAAGCCTACTAAAAGGTAGATTAATCAGAAATCAGTCGCAAGACGAAACAGATTTCTACATCTCAGTTCTGACAAGGATTATATGCCAGCATTAAATATGTGAAAGCAGATCCAGACTAACAGAGATTAGCTTAAATAACTGATACGAATCAGTAAAAGCAACAATTAAATAAACAACTCTTGAAATAGATGCTGTTTATAAATAGGACGAACTCCTTGACGTGAAGACAGGGGAAACGCCTAAAACTTATACAGTGAACCCATGCTAGAAAAATGGAATATAGCTGTGTAAAAACCAAGCAAATTGGAGCAGATAGCTGAAGAATTGCTTGATATTTACTAGAGTAGGAATTTCAATCAGGAATCCAGCTAGTAAATTATATAACAGTTCAAAGATAGACCTTAGTCAATCTAAATAAATCCAGAGGTTCCACGTATTAAACGGACGAAAACAAAACTGGAGAGAAACATTAAGAGTACCTTACCTGTTATCCTGAGGACACAACTCAGGAGACGCCAGTATGAGAGGGATATACAGATGTAACAGTAATTTTACTAAGACTAGTAACCCACATCCATAACTGGAAAGTGAACCAGCAACTTGATTATCTGGAAGACTATCACAGGAATCACAAAAAGGGGCTTTTAACTTCTCACTGAACTGATTATATATGGTAGGAGACAATACGTCTGAACCTACATAACAATGTATGTTGCTAAGTTGAAAATAGTCTAAAACCTGGAGGGAGGTAGACGACGATCAATGTACGCCAAGCGACGCAAAATTGCTCGTAATTCAACACCAAAGCAACAAATACAGAGTGAAACTCAAACACATCAAGTTAGAATTACTAATAAGGATTCGAGCGTAAAATAGATCTAGGTTAGAAGGAAAGCAGAGAGAGAGAGTAAGCTAAGAATTACTTCGTTTCTGATAGATTCATGTTCCCCGGAATAGTCGGTTCAGAACGGAAATCTAGAAAAGTTGGACCTTGTTTACATGTTAGACGAGATTCTCGGGGAAAACCCACAAGAGAAAGGGACACCACTCTAATCAGTAGTTATCAAAACTGATCGGAAAATCCCATAACTCGACTTATAACCCAAACACATGATGTGTTGGATGAAAATGTATTTCAACAGGAACCATCTTTAGCTTCCTTTAAATATCAGATCTATAGTTAAAACAAACGTCTAACTTACAGGGAGACGGGCGAGTTTAATATGCTATCAGTAGACGCAGAATTAACCGTCGGTTTTAACATAATCTCAAGATTGATAATCTAATGAGAGAGAAATCAAGCTTAATGATGATATCTCAATTGCTTCAAAAAGTCGGTTTGATGCAGACAAACCAGTACTGGAAAGTAACAAATTATCAGATAAACACTCATATTTCAAACAATAGCTGACAACAGTGGAGAGGGTGCTACACTCTTTCACTAAAAGAGAAATAATCCTTTAAGGTTATGCCAGTTGTCGTGACTAAAAGAAAATGGACGTGGCTCTGATTATATAACATAGGGAAGTAATGCAAGAAATTAAGAAGGAATGGATACTAGGGGAGTCAATGTAAAGACGGAAATTGTAGAGTACTACTCGACCATTTAATTTCTGAAAGAAATAACTGTCTTAAATTGGGGAGGCGTGTGGTATAATAAAACGTCCTTACCCTTTCCTATTTATGGACTCCCTTAAAAATAAACAAACCCTTACAATTACTGTTTAAGTAACTTACTTAATGTAGGAGAAAATAAAACAGCGATAGACTGACCGTGGCACAGCTAAAATTAGTTTGGCTTGTTTTCTCTCCCTTATCTGGCCAATCCTGGCGAGGGGGAAAACAAAGACTGAAGCGGCCATTTCTAGTCAAGAGAACTGACAAGAAAGTCGACCTTTCCCTTCGGGGAGAAGGTAGTTTGTTTTAAAACCATGATTCTCTTCAAGCTATTGGTATGTTATCTACATTATTAAGATATATTTATGTATTACATTGACCAGTATGTTTAATTAAGAATTAGTTACAATTCTCTTAAACCAGGCTGGATGATGTTTACTAAGGAAACACAGGTGGGCGCCACGCTGTAATTTTTCCTATGTCTTCAAATCCCTATGTTAATATCTTTTATAGGCATTATGAACTTATATCTAACTAAATAGTGTTTATAACCTATGAATAGTATGTGTACTGTAGTACATAGAGTATCAACTCTCATGTCAGAAACTCTTTTCAATTTAGGAAAGACTCCTGATTCATACTTCAGAGAAGAAAACTCGTTTCTGCCAATTTCATAGTCCTATGAAAAATAACTTCTAGGCAATGGAACTATATATCCCTATCAATGCTTAGAAATCTGCAAATAATTTATGTACTGTAGAGATTGGACTTTAAAGAAACATTTTCTCAATGTAGGAGCAGACTCTTGATTTCATACTGCACAAGTAGAGAACTGGTGTCTGCCACCTTCAAATTTCCTATGTAGTGTAAATGCACTGGTAAGGATGTCTCTTAACTTGTTTTATCCATGCGGGGACATACAAATGATTACGCATATTCCTGACTCTTACTTAGTCAGGGGATAAAATATTTTGCCACATTATAATCTGTAACTTGGAAATATAGTGCTAAATTTTAGTACCATTCTTTTGTTAACAGATTAGTAACCACTCCATATGAGGGTGAACATATAATCATTTCATAAAATAGTGTTAGGGACAGGCCATGGTTGAATATAAATTCATGAACAATTAAACGCGTGATGTAAGTGCATGTTCGGATAGGATTCACTCCGCATCGCCTCACCGTAGTAGAAACAGAAGCGAAGATTGATGTGAATAAATTGCTTGCAATATTCAGAAGACTGGACCATGCGGCATAAGTTATTCTTATAAATACCCTCCGAATAATAGCAGTCATTGGCAAAACATATCACAGCGATTACTATCCTCATGTGCTATACGCAGTGGGGGAAAACAATGGATGTTTTAGTTCATGAAGATAATTCAAAAACCTAGGCTCCCTGCATCATCATTATGATTATTATGTATGATTATCATGTACTTAATATCAGAGAAATGTACATGTATGTTTTTTTTGGTATGAGAATTTTCTCTGTTCTGATTGTTACTTTTTACTGTGGGAAGATACATTTTAATGTTGCATCTTGGGATTAGAGGATGTTGATGTAAGAATCCATGGGTTTGTCAGTACTTTAAGAAGCCAAGGTTGAATAGTCTTGACCTAATGATGATTATAGTGCCGAAAGGAAGACGTGGCATTAGAAACCACAGGGATTCTGTATAGGCTATTCTCTTCAAGTAATGAGAGAGACAATATCAACATGTTGGATGGACAGAATGACTTCACCCATCTAATAGTCCCAGTAACAACAGAACAAAATATAAGTGAGAAAATATCTTACTCACTATGAAGAGTCAGAATGGCTCAACTCAGCAATGAGGGACAGTGGAACATGGACACCCACTCCTTTCCCCTTCTCCCCTTGTTGTTTTGTATTTGTGTTTGTAATTGTGTTGTAAACCTTTTATCATAACACAGTAGGTTAATGCTAGTGTTGTATTCTTTGTCATCCCTTTTCTATAGAAGAGAAGCAGGTGGTGGTTGAATTTGGTGGGACTATATCACTAACACTGGATCCTGGGTAAACAGCCATAAAGTGAATGTCCAAACCATAGTCTGGATCTAGCAATACCTCAATGTTTACTGCGGCACTCAATAGCTCCATAGCGAGCAACAGAAAAGTTGAAGATAACTGATTGGGTGAGTGATTAAGTCCTATTTTAGTAGGAATATCCAGGATGGACTTCAAGATCTAATAATCTACAAAGATGAAGATCATCAGAGTACTGACAACAGTGTATCGTTTGCGTTACTTCTGAGAAGTATCACCAATGGCCTCATCATTCAACCAAGTCAGTGAAACTGGGACAATCCTTCTTCAAGTTACTAAAACTAACAACAGTGAGTAACCTTCAACTGTTGGTTGGATTACCAAGTTAATATCCACAATGGATAAGTCTTCGAAAGAACATCTCACAGCTGCAAAAGTCAAACATAACGGTTACTCTAGACAGCAATATTTGCATCTTTTGGCCGATAAATCCAATTTAACCACACGATTTTCGTGATCGGAATCGTCTGCTCTGTACTCTGTCGGTCAGTATTGCAGCAGGTGCCAAGGCAATTTGTTGGAGCTGGACCGTGCTCTTATGCTTCTTTGGTTCGCAACAGAAGCAGTCAAGCTATGGAGCACTGACTGCAGGCATCTCTTTTGCTGTGTCTTCCGCCCAACAAAAACACATCATTTTGATTGAACTGAATCAGGCGAGATAAAGCCCTATGCAACACAGTCGACTTTCTGGACTTTAAATTCCCATTTTCCCGTAACAGAGATCAAAACCTTGTAACTAGTACACGGCAGGCGCTTACATTATGTAACTGCGATCATAACCGTGTAACTAGCATACTGCAGGCGCTTACATTATGTAACTGTGATCATAACCGTGTAACTATCTTACATCAGGTGCTTACATTATGTAACTATGATCAATACCGTGTAACTAGCATATTGCAGGCGCTTACATTATGTAACTGCGATCATAACCGTGTAACTAACATACAGTAGGCGCTTACATTATGTGACTGCGATTAAACCGTGTAACTAACAAACAACAGCCGCTTAAATTATGTAACTGCAATCAAAACCTTGTAACTAACATACAACAGCCGCTTACATTATGTAACTGCGATTAAAACAGTGTAACTAGCATACAGCAGGCGCTTACATTATGTAACTGCGATTAAACCGTGTAACTAACATACAACAGCCGCTTACATTATGTAACTGCAATCAAAACCGTGTAACTAACACACAACAGCCGCTTACATTATATAACTGCGATTAAACCGTGTAACTAGCATACAACAGCCGCTTACATTATGTAACTGCAAACAAAACAGTGTAACTAACATACAACAGCCGCTTACATTATGTAACTGCGATTAAAACAGTGTAACTAGCATATAGAAGACGCTTACATTATGTAACTGCGATTAAACCGTGTAACTAACATACAACAGCCGCTTACATTATGTAACTGCGATTAAACCCGTGTAACTAACATACAACAGCCGCTTACATTATGTAACTGCGATTAAAACAGTGTAACTAGCATATAACAGCCGCTTACATTATGTAACTGCAAACAAAATCGTGTAACTAACATACAAAAGCCGCTTACATTATGTAACTGCGATTAAACCGTGTAACTAACATACAACAGCCGCTTACATTATGTAACTGTGATCATAACCGTGTAACTAACATACAGCAGGCGCTTACATTATGTGACTGCGATTAATCCGTGTAACTAACAAACAACAGCCGCTTAAATTATGTAACTGCAATCAAAACCTTGTAACTAACATACAACAGCCGCTTACATTATGTAACTGCGATTAAAACAGTGTAACTAGCATACAGCAGGCGCTTACATTATGTAACTGCGATTAAACCGTGTAACTAACATACAACAGCCGCTTACATTATGTAACTGCAATCAAAACCGTGTAACTAACACACAACAGCCGCTTACATTATATAACTGCGATTAAACCGTGTAACTAGCATACAACAGCCGCTTACATTATGTAACTGCAAACAAAACAGTGTAACTAACATACAACAGCCGCTTACATTATGTAACTGCGATTAAAACAGTGTAACTAGCATATAGAAGACGCTTACATTATGTAACTGCGATTAAACCGTGTAACTAACATACAACAGCCGCTTACATTATGTAACTGCGATTAAAACAGTGTAACTAGCATATAGAAGACGCTTACATTATGTAACTGCGATTAAACCGTGTAACTAACATACAACAGCCGCTTACATTATGTAACTGCGATTAAACCCGTGTAACTAACATACAGCCGGTCTCTCTGGCTGTGGGGTTACAACACTTTCTCTCTGTAATCCCGTTTATCACGCAGAGTCTCGCAGCGGAGCGAGAACTGAGGTGGTTCGACCCCCGCTCGTGACTTGCGGATACTGAGCCGGCCGCTCAGAAAGCAATGGCAAACTACTGAGCGTAATCTTGCCAAGAGATCAACAGACAGCTGAAAGATGCTGCTGTTGACAGCTAAGTCCTGTAAAAGGATACGCAAAAAAAAAAAAAAAAAAAAAAAAAAAACTAACATACAACAGCCGCTTACATTATGTAACTGCGATTAAAACAGTGTAACTAGCATACAACAGCCGCTTACATTATGTAACTGCAAACAAAATCGTGTAACTAACATACAAAAGCCGCTTACATTATGTAACTGCGATTAAACCGTGTAACTAACATACAACAGCCGCTTACATTATGTAACTGCAAACAAAACCGTGTAACTAACATACAAAAGCCGCTTACATTATGTAACTGCAAACAAAACCGTGTAACTAGTATATAGCAGACGCTTACATTATGTAACTACAAACAAAACCGTGTAACTAACATACAACAGCCGCTTACATTATGTAACTGCGATTAAACCGTGTAACTAACATACAACAGCCGCTTACATTATGTAACTGCGATTAAACCGTGTAACTAACACACAACAGCCGCTTACATTATGTAACTGCGATTAAAACAGTCTAACTAGCATATAGCAGACGCTTACATTATGCCCACCAACCGATATTCTCGCCTTGTCTTGTAAGACCTCATCATTATTACCCTGTACACATTGTATACGTCGGGTGAAAGTACACAACCCTGTCCAACACATTAATGCGTTGAAATATTCCCAACTGGTTGTCAATTCTTAAGCCAAGTCACGTGACATGGTAAACATGTCTAATAAATTCACACTGCTCCTGAAGTATATTTCATGGCTTAACATTTACATGATGAATCAGAAGAATATTGTGGTAGAATAAACCCACAAAGACGTAAAGGACAACTGGGATTGAAAAATATTTTACCGAATGAGACAAGGCTAATACAATTAAGCTACTTCGGTCACAAAAATAGAGAAAGCTCTTTCTTACAGGATGTGCTGGAGGGGGTAATGGAGGGGATGCGTCCAAGCGGAAGACAGCCTCAAATGAGAGTGAGTAGAAGGACTGGATGAATCGTGTAAGAGTGTACCCTGGAGATGTTGGGCAGTTTAGTTAGCTGCACATCCTTTACGTTGTTTGTCCATCAAGAATGATGATGGCCATTCATTTCATCCAGTGGGGTTGAAAGTATGGAGCCGTGAGTTCTAAGATGGCTGATAAGGCCTATTTTGGCTCGAAATGTTCTTTGACAATGTGGACAAAGAATGCTTGACGTTTCTGGAGGATTTCCTGCAGTGGTTGTTCTGTTCTGTCTTTTCTTCACAGCTCTTGCGGTCCTGGTTGCCTCACAAGTGACTGCACCCTTGCGTAATGATGCACGCCACGAATTTCGGTCTCTGGCTGCAGCCTCCCAGGTGTCATGATGAATTCCAAAAGCATTCAGTGAGATTTTCAGTGTCTTTAAAGCGTTTCCTCTGGCCACCTTGGGAGCGTTTACCTCAACGCAGTTCGCTGTAAAAAAAATTCGTTTAGGGAGCCTGTGATCTGGCATGCGAATCAAGTGACCAGCCCAGCGAATCTGATTCTTCATTAGTAGAGTGTGGATACTAGGCATGGACGCTCTTTCTAGGACTTCACTATCTGGGATCTTGTCTTGCCATTTAATCTTCAGTAGCTTCCTTAGGCAGACTGTGTGGAAGTGGTTTAATTTCCTAGCGTGTCGCTGATAAGCAGTCCAGGTTTCACAAGCATATAGCAGTGTGGATAATACAACTGATTTGTAGACTTTCAGCTTTGTTTACAGGCGTATTCCATTTCTGTCCCGTACAGTCTTGTACAGTCTGCCAAAGGCCGCGCTGGCCTTAGAGATTCTTGCATTCACTTCATCATCAATTGTGGCAGCTTGTGACACAGTGCTGCCAAGATAGGTGAATTTATCCACAACATTTAGACTATGACCATTCACTTTGATATTCGGCACAGTGTGATTATTTCCTGGAGCTGGCTGGTACATAACTACAGTCTTCTCCAAATTGATATTAAGCCTAAAGTTGGCACAGGCATGTGAGAAAGCTGAAACATTATGTTGCATGTCCGCCTCTGAGTTGGCGTATAGAGCGCAATCATCAGCAAACAGGAGCTCTCTGACGGTGTCGCTGTCAATTTTGGTTTTAGCTTTCAGCCTTCTGAGATTGAATAACTTTCCATCCATACGGTAGTTGATGTCTATTTCAATGTCGTTGTTCTCGAAGGCATTCGTCAGCATAGCTGAAAACATGAGGCTGAACAGTGTTGGTGCCAGGACACATCCTTGCTTCACTCCATTTGTGACAGGAAAGGGTTCAGACAGTTCACCATTTTCCTGTACTCTTGCCTGCATACCATCATGAAATAGCCGCACTATTTGGACAAACTTTCGTGGACAGCCATATTTTGCCATAATCTTCCACAGTCCTTCTCTGCTGACTGTATCAAAAGCCTTGGTAAGGTCAATGAAAGTGGAGAACATTTCGCAGTTCTGTTCCTGACATTTCTCTTGCAGCTGCCTTGCAGCGAAAATCATGTCAACAGTTCCACGTTCTTTTCTGAAGCCACATTGACTCTCAGGAAGAAGACCTTGATCGAGATGGGCCGTGAGGCGATTGAGAAGAATTCTGGCGAGTATCTTCGCTGCAATTTAAAGCAAGGAGATTCCTCGGTGGTTGTCACAGGATTGGCGGTTTCCTTTTCGTTTGTAAAGGAGGACGATTTACGCGTCCTTGAAATCTTGTGGCATGGTCTCGTTCACTCATATGTTTGTAAAGACTTGGTGAAGCTGCTCTGTTAGGACCGGCCCATCTGCTTTGTATATTTCTGTCGGTATGGAGTCCGGACCAGGTGCCTTGCCGCTGGAGAGTTGCTGGATGGCTTTGTTTACTTCCACTATGGTTGGCAGGTCATCAAGTGTATCATTGATGGGAACTTGAGGAAGGCAGTTGATGGTTTCATCATCGAAAAAGGAAGTTGCATTTAAGATGATGCTGAAATGTTCTGCCCAGCGCTGAAGGATGTCTTTCTTATCGGTGACCAATGTTCCCCCATCTCCACTGAGGATGGGAGCTGTGCCTGGTGATGTAAGACCATAGACCGCTTTCAGTGAGTCGTAAAAGTTTTTCATATCATGTCTGTCAGCAAAGCCTTGAATTTCATCAGCTTTGCTGCTCAGCCAGGAGTCCCGCATGTGCCGAAGTTTCTGCTGCACTACTCTCTCCTTTATAGGACGTCGCAGTCAACCCCAACATTTTTTCGCTGTTTGTGATTTCATAGCAAGTTTACGTTCAGTAGTTTGCCATTGATTTCTGAATGACCAGCACTCATCCAATTTTATAAAAACCAACGCAAGGTGGCCTGCTGCCAAAACCTCCCGCAGCTGTGTTTCGAAAGCGGGTATGCGGGATTACGAGCTGCGTCCGTAACGCCTTCGCTGCAGAATCGATAGAGGATGTTGGGCAGAGGATGCTGATCAAGCCAACTTTTATTACGGCGATGGCACTTGATGACGCTGCTGATGATAATTTGCACAAATTATGAGTCTTTCGCGGTGTGCGTTAGAGCAGTTGATAGGGGATTGCACTGATGTCTTCAGTGCGGTCGGGCGAAACTTCGAGGATGGCGTTCGCCGTCCGTAAACACAGGAAACTACAGGCCTTACACACTGTGATGGCCTGATCACATCACAAACCCATAGCGAGAAATTGCTTCCAGACAATGTTTTTTAATGCGTATGTGCTTTCATTATGCTCACCGGAGGTCAGCATGGCCGAATGGATAAGAATGTGCGTTCTTAAACATCCGGTGTGCTGATGCCCAGGAAAGGGGTTCATCCCATGCACCGGACAGTTGGACTAAAATGTTCACTTATCGTAATTGACTTGGTGACGTCTTATGGCGAGGGACACTGGAAATAGTCTAATAGTAATAGGTAATAATAATAGGCTCATCCACGCGCAAAATTTAGTCGAGTGCTACTAGAAGTAGTAGTATGTATGGACTACGTTTGAGTTTAAGGTGAGCGAGCGCAACCCCCCCCCCCCCCCCCCCAAAAAAAAAATACATTATGCTCACCAACAGACATTTCTGTCAGGTCTTGTGTGGATCTCACTATTATTTCGCTGAACAAACTGAACAGGTCGGTTGATAATACACAAGCCTGTCTAGTAGTAGTAGTAGTAGTAGTAGTAGTAGTAGTAGTAGTAGTAGTAGTAGTAGTAGTAGTAGTAGTAGTAGTAGTAGTAGTAGTTAGGCCTCTTTCAGTCCTGGAAGACTATAGAGTTGTGCCGCTGGGGAGGTACCTAACACTGGTGATTATATAGTCCAATGCGAGAGTGACAATCCCTGTCACAGTTTCTGCATCTGTAAGACGAGGCAGGTCCCGCAGTAAGTGACTGCATTTTCTGCTTGTGCCGCCTATCAGTTTGTTAAATCAGATTGGGCTCAAAGAGCGCCAGTCCGTTTCGTACATCTCTTCTCCAGGAACATGTGTCTATTGCAACTCTTTCCCACGTGTCTGGATCTATTCCAATGGTTTTCATATCTTGTTTACACACATCCCTATATCGCATTTGGGGTCTTCCGGCTGGCCTCTTTCCTGTGGCTAGTTCTCGGGATAGGAGATCTTTGCGAATACGTTCATCCTCCATTCGAGATACTTGTCCCAGTCACCGGAGGCGTCTCTGCTTGAGGAGGGAGGGAAAGGTGAAGCGAATGCGTCCACAATGAAACGTTATACTTGGGAGGACAGCAGCAATAGAAGGACTGGATGAATCATGCAAGAGTGCACCCGGAAGACGCTGCACAGAAAACATTGGATATTGAATAACGAGACCTTGAATGTGGAAATGGAACTTGATTTTGGTGCTGATGATAATTCACACAGATTGTGAATTTTGGTGCTGATGATAATTCACACAGATTGTGAATTTTGGTGCTGATGATAATTCACACAGATTGGGAATTTTGGTGCTGATGATAATTCACACAGATTGTGAATTTTCTTGCTAATATATTTTGTTTAACGTTCGCAAGCTTTGAACTCAAGCGTAGTCCATACACGTGCTGGTACTTTTAGAGCACTGAACAGATTTTTGCGTGTGGATTAGCTTTCCCTATTACCAGTGTCCCTCGCCATCAGGAGAACCCACTCCGACTTTGGAGGTACTTGCATTATAATTTAATTCCCAAAGTCAAGGACAAGAAGTCAGCATTTTAGTCCAACTGACCGGTGTAGTGGTTGAACCCGCTACCTCGGCTTCAGTACACCGTATGTTTAAGAACGAGCGCTCTTGCGTATATGAACCACCTAGTAATATGAATGAACTTCGGTAACATTACATAGACAGAGACAGGAGGACACCTAATGTTGAAATAACAAGGTCTGACAAAACGCGAATAGGAAATAACCGGCGCCAAAAATAAAACCAGTACTAGTAGTTGGTGGTTATACTGTGGTTATATTTATAAGACATCATCAAGGAAATCACAAGCTGTACATCATTATGTTGTAATTGAAATATGAGCCATACTAGTTCCAATTACAAAATGTCGTTCCTTACATCAGCCCGTGAGTTTTGAATGTGAAGCTAAGTTATGTAAGTGAAAATTCTGAATCGCATAACTTTGATTCCGACCCCGTTTCGTTTCATGTTTACGATGCTAAATCAAGCACGTGATAACCCGATCTCTTTTGGTGAAACCTCGCTTCAAGAGACAAAATCATACACCAATTTAGGTAGCAATGTAGGCAAGATGGGTGGAACAGATAAAGACAACAAAATAAGAATATTGAAGGCTAGGGGAATATAGCACTCGGAAACTTGTGAAATTACAAAGAATTAAATATTGCACCAGTCTTAGAATATTCAGTTCTAACGATAAATCAGTATTACTGCGTGGATTTAAAATAAAAAAACAACATTGAGAACAACCAAATGAATTACAAATAAACGACGAACATTCAATAATTAGTTCCTGTGCAAAACAGAAGGAATAACATGGTAAAACAGAATCAGTAATGTAGAGCTAATGAAGAGGACTAGACAAATACGCGTGAACTAAGAGGTGGAGAGAAGACGCTGGTGGCCAATTGGGCATACATTAAGAAAACCTGAGAATATTATAGGGTGTATTTTTAATGACTGTGCAGTGTTTGAAAATATTGCCGGTCCAAGTTGTGTATTTACCTATTAAGTTGCATGAACTTTACAGAGGATGAATACACAACTTGGATCGGTAATATTTTCAAACACGGCACAGTCATTAAAAATACACGCTATATAATTAGAAAGGTTTTTTTCTGGAATCCACAGGGCAAAAGACACAAGGGACTACATAAAAACACAACGGAAACGAGAAGTAAAAATAGAAATGAATATCAGGAAAACATGGACAGAGCTACCTGGAATAACAAAGGACATGAGGGTTTGAAGTGAGTTAGTTGAGGCCTATACCCCAGAGGACAAAGGTTAAAAGAAGAAATAAGACCCACTGAAGCCATCTCCAATTGTATAAAACTAAGCAGGGACATCGAAATATTGTAGCGAGTCCTTTGCAGAACGTCGCTCCCATCACGGCCTGCCCAAAACTTACCTCGATCCCTTGCGAGTCTTGCATCATGCACCCCCGGACATCAGGTCTCTGTGTGCCCATATCGTTACTGGTGGACCCCCGCCTCTTCTTCCGGCAACCTGATTTTCTATTATTGTTCTTGTCAAGCTACTGTGACGTTTGACATGACCAGAGTATTTCTGTTTCCCCAGCCATGACGCTGTTCATGTTCTTCAATGTTAAGATTTTGTGGAATGTCAGTATTTAGTTTGATATTCTAAGAATTGTTCCGTCGTATTTTTAAGTTGAACAACCTCGACCATCTTCTTTAGTGATTGCGAAATTAAAGAAGGACACGCGCATACACACACGTACACATACGTACACAAAATAACAGTCAAGATTATCCTAAGGACGGTGTAATCATCAAAGAATAGCTATAACAAAGGAAGAGAAGAAGGGGAAGGGGAAGAGAAGATGTGTTGGTAGAGAAGGAGCAGCAGTCACCATCGCCGACTACGATGACGACAAAGAAGAAAGAGGAAGAAGAAGAAGAAGAAGAAGAAGAAGAAGAAGAAGAAGAAGAAGAAGAAGAAGAAGAAGAAGAAGAAGAAGAAGAAGAAGAAGAAGAAGAAGAAGAAGAAGAAGAAGAAGAAGAAGCGGTAAAGGAGTAGGCCTATATAAACACGCGATCCTTGAATCCGCGTGGACAGATAAAGCTAATGAAACGTGCATGACAAAACATCATTGAAAGAAACACTACAAATTCTCTAGCTGGAGCCACGGACATAGACGAACTCAAACGCCTACAAGATCAGAAGCATTCACAGCAAAGTATCCAGCTTACCTCGAAATAAAAACGCAATCAGCGGGTCGGAAACATTAGTTCAATGGCTCGCGCAGCCGAACGATTTAGCCAATAAAAGTTGATTGTTGGATCTTGAAGCTCCCAGTTGGAGGTAATCGAAAAAAATCCACGTTCTGTTCATCAAGTTAAGACATCAGCACCGGATTTTCCCTATAGAGATAACGGAACGTGAAATAAGAATGAAGGAATACGTAGATAACCGTAAATGCAATACATTAAAATAACATTATATTAACAAACTGCTCAAGAAAAAATCTTTTAAGGCTTGTTATAGCAAAACACTCACCATGAGTATGTTGGTATATGTATAGATAGGTTTTTATATGTGTAGATCTTAGAAACTAGACATTCTTGATCGTCTATTACTAGCTCTCTAGTAGAGCGCCAGGTTACCGAATCCTGTTCAGTGACAACGAGGAGAGGCCTGGTGAAGAAAAGATTTGCATTCGCAAAGAATACTGTCTCAGCTGACCCAAGGTGTTATCTCATTCTGAGACCTGAATTCCTGTCAAGTAACATTTTGAGTTATGTATTTTATCGTACAAGTTGGTGTAAAATCATATTAGTGTTTACATTATTTCATACGACTATTATTTCACATACCTACTTAGTATATGTAAATGCCTTATGTCTCGAAATCACAAATTCACTATCATCATACCACAATCCATCAGGATTTTTCTTGATAGAAAATAAACACAGTAGTAGTATCTTTAACTCATAGTTCTATCTTAATATTTTCCATCCATCCATCATGTGCCATGCCGGAAAGCGTGGGCGGTCATGACTCGCCATTTCACTCGATCACTAGAGTCGTGGATCAGCTCAGTGTTCCTGTCTTCCAAGTGTACGCAATTGTGTATGTGTACCTGATATTTACAGCCCTTGGTGGTGGTAGAGTGGGGGGGGGGGGGTTTCGTTATTTATTTTTTTTAAATTCGCATATCCTTTACAGGACATCGCCGTCAACAGCAGCATCTTTCAGCTGTCTGTTGATTTCTTGGCAAGATTACGCTCAATAGTTTACCACTGCTTTCTGAGCGGCCGGCTCAGTTATCCCGCAAGTCACCAGCGGGGGTAGAACCTCTTCCAGTTCTCGCCCATCGTTATTTTAACCTGGGGGAAAAGATTATCAGGGAGGACAATGCTCCCCAATGTTCTGGTTCTGGTTTGTAAAGGGGGGGGGAGGGGGAGGGAAACTTTCCACCACGTTCAACCAGCTTCAGTGATGTCTGTTATATTTGTGGTGGTTATATTTGTGGTGGTTATATTTGTGGTGGTTATAAGTGCGGGTTAAGTTTGTCTCCTTTTCTGCGCCAGTTAGCTGGCTTTACGGTTATGAAGCGTTTATGCCTGTGACGTCAGCTGTGACGTCCCCAATCTCCTATCTGATAGCAAAGTAATAGAATTAAACATTGGCACCTAACCTCTTCCTTCCCGCTTCTTGGGGGATACCAACACCAACTAGCCACTTTTGCCCTTTTGAAAGCCATTTCCAGCTGTGTGCTTTTGTATCTCGGAACGTGGTCTATATTCAGCCTACAAGAGACAGTTGTCCCGAGTTTGCTTGCTCGAATTGGAAGCGTTGGGGGGGGGGGGGGGGGTTGAACTCGCAACCACTACAACTCCAGTGTGAGCGATAACTCAATTAGCTAACAAATTGGAGTGTACAAAACTCCCTTAGTTTAATAACCTCTGACACACGCCCCCCCCCCTCTCTCTCTCTCTCTCTCTCTCTCTCTCTCTCTCTCTCTCTCTCGCTCTCTCTCTCTCTCTATCCATATCTTTTTAATTGTATACCTACATAATTACCGACCGATCGACCTACTAAATAACCAACAAATTTATCTCCCTCTCCCTATCTACCCAAGTATATCCAAACCCACCATCCATTCAAATCCACCCACTCCTCTCTCTCTCTCTCTCTCGCTCTCTCTCTCTCTCTCTCTCTCTCTCTCTCTCTCTCTATCTCACTTCCCATCAGCCTTTAAAAACGCTAAAGTGTATCCTCACTTAAAAGCTGGTTCTCTAGACGATTGTCTCCTGAGTAATTATAAGCCAATTTCCATATTATCCTCACTATCCAAACCACTAGAAAAGCACATCCACAAAACAACACTAGATCACTTAGTTCGCCACAAACTAATAGTTGACAGTCAGTCAGGATTATGGCCAAAATATTCTTGTCATACGGCCCTAACAAACATGATAGAAAACTGGCATCAAAATATCAACAACAATACTCTATGTGGAAAAAAAACCGTTGCTGCAGCGATTGATCTTGAGGACGCATACAACAGAGTACCACTGGATTTTTTAATGTTTCAGCTTCTTGAACTAAACGTAAGTCCATTCCTCCTTAGTTGGATCGCTGCAGCCCTCTTCCAACGGAAAGTAGTTTTTAGATGTGGCAGTTGGACTTCGGAACCAACAACAATATATCCTGGCCTACCACAGGGATCACCATTATCTCCGGTACTGTTCAACGCCTACACAGTGAGAATCACCAGTGAGCAGATCACTGGACCTGGCAGGACATTGTCATATGCCGATGATGTTTTAGTGTATCGTCAGGGTAAGGATAGAGAGGAGGTTGCTGGGGAACTACAAACCGAACTCAATCGCATAAGTACTTGGTGTGATGAAGCTGGGGCAATGGTTAACCCAACAAAGGCAACAGTGACTTGGTTCTCGTTGAATAATCATATTGTC
The DNA here is from genome assembly GCA_963921405.1 of Cepaea hortensis. NCBI lineage: Eukaryota > Metazoa > Mollusca > Gastropoda > Stylommatophora > Helicidae > Cepaea > Cepaea hortensis. The sequence continues at coordinate 111,726,114 of OY992882.1, forward strand.
AACAATCCAACACCAACTGTAATGCTGTGTTCAGAGACGGTGGAAAGAACGCAGGCAATGAATTACCTGGGGATACGGTTTGATCGAAGCCTTGCTTATAATGTGCACATAGACCAGGTGATAACAAAGGCCAAGCGGGGTTTGGCAGCGATGCGGGTGATGGCGGCAGCAAACTGTGAGCAGCGCCATCTATGTCTTCTGTACGAGGGGCTGGTCATGTCTGTTTTGGAGTATGCAATGGCAATCTTGACTCTCAGCCATAAGCAGATAGAAAGGATGGAAAGGATACAGAATGAAGCTATGCGCATTATTCTTGGATGTACAAGAGATACAGCATGCAGGGCGATGCGCTACCTTCTTGATTTTCCAACCATTGAAGAGAGAATACAAGTTTGCAGGGCACGCCCCTACCTCAGAATTAACGCAAACACACAACATCCACTGCATAGTGAAATTAGGAAGGTGAAGGGCAGCAGGTTAAAAAGAGGACGGTCGTGGATGGGTCAAGCCGAAGACATTCTTCAACAGGTGTGTTCACTTGAGGACTTAGAACCTGGCGAGGAGTGGGTGCAAGTGCCAACAGACTTCTGCACATCCTTTTCAGTTTGCATCCAATTAGATAGAAAATGCAGACAAGAAAATCCGGCTGCTGTTGAGGCTGAAGTACAAGCGTTGATTTTCGAGAATTCGCTAGACGGTGACGCGGTCATCTACACAGATGGGTCGGTCGTCCGACATGTGAGAAGCTCATGGGCCTTTACAGCTCGGGCCGGAGGGAGAATTGTGAAGGAGGACTCTGGTGCTTTCACTGAAACCACAAGTAGCCTGACCATGGAAGTCATGGCAGTAAGTAAAGCAATAACATGGCTCGAGACACAGACATTCACCAGGGCTTGTTTCCTTAGCGACTCAATGAACATGATCAAGAGGATAGAGGAGGGGTCGATCCGAAGAGAATGGTTGCTGCCTCTGAAGCGGTCTCGGCTGGCAAAGATTAGTTTCATCTTCGTGCCAGGGCTTGCGGGAGTACAAGGAAATGAGCGGGCTGACAAGCTCGCAGGTGAGGCTACTGTGGAGGGCGGACGCGCCATGGACCAGGCTGACATTCTGAATGCTCTACGTGATGTGAGACTTTTGCGAGAACCAAGTGATGACTGTGAATCTACAACAATGGCCAGACTGCTAGAGCATCAAATTAAAAGAGGTGTGGCCAAACAAGAACACTACGCAGGAAGCCAAAGAAGATTGATAAACCAACACAGAACTGGCGTCGTTAGCCGCTACACGCTGCGGGATTTGCTGAGGAGGGGATCCGAGCACTTATGGACTGAATGGTTCGATGTGCAGCGAGGATGATCTGTCGACTAACTAACTAACTAACTCTATGTGGAGCGGTGTTTATAGACTTTAGAAAAGCGTTCGATATGATAGATCATAATATTATAGTTAAAAAACTAGAAACAATGAAAGTAAGCTTTAAAATAGTGACATTAATACAATCATTTTTATTAGACAGAAAACAAATAGTATCACACAATAAATCTTTATCTCAAGCCATTACCATTAATATTGGAGTACCGCAGGGATCTATTCTTGGCCCTCTGTTATTTGCCATTTATATAAACGATCTTCCCTTATATCTGTCGTCGTCCTGCGATCCATTTGCAGATGACTGCACAGTATATACAAACGCTATTGATCGTATTGTGCTAGAATTATCATTGCAACAGGAAATAAATAGTGTAGTTAACTGGAGTCATACAAACCGCATGCAAATTAACATTTCTAAAACAAAATCTATGTTAATAGGAACCAGGCAAAGACTTCACACGCTAAACTCGCAGAGAACTCTACAGCTGCACATTGGTAGCATGCCTATAGAAAGTGTAACCGAGCACAAGGCACTGGGTCTTAACATAGATCAAAATCTAACCTTTAACTCACATGTTCATGCTCTCGTTAAACAAATAGCCAAAAAAAGTATACCAACTTACCAAAATTAAAAATTTCCTTGACGAAAACACAAGAAAGATATTCTATACTTCCCATACACAAACACATATTGATTATTGCTCCACAATCTGGGACGGATGTTCCAAATCAATAACAAAACGCCTATATTCACCCCAGAAAAGGGCAGTGCGTTTAATTAATGGTGAACAGCTCATCGACAATTCTAACCTACATAAACGTCTTCGGTTACTGCCACTCCACAAACGACTACTTTTTAATAGGCCAAACTAATTCACAAACTCCTATTTCAAAATGATCCAAGCTACCTTTGGCCATTGTTTAAATATAACGCAAGACATAGCGAGCGACTAAATATACTTCATGTCCCTAAACCTAGGATAGACTTATATAAAACAAGCTTAGCATACTCTGCCGCTCACTTGTGGAACAATATTCCACAAGAAATCAAAGACACCACAAATCATTATACATACATTCGCAATCTGTTTGAACACTACCTCAGTCAATCAATCAATCAATCATGTGCCATGCCGGAAAGCGTGGGCGGTCATGATTCGCCATTTCACTCGATCACCAGAGTCGTGGATCAGCTCAGTACTGACTACATTATCCCATAAACAAAAACAAACCAAAAAATACAATAATAATAGTAAATTATCTCAAATGACAACTAGCCAAAAAAACACCTTCCTTAGGTATTTATAATGCACATGTTAAACATTGCCTCAGTGAGTCATTTGTTATTGATTATTTTTCATGCGTTATAATGCTATTGTTCTTTTGTTGTCAAAAATTTGCTTTATAAGTGATGTTGAATGAAAGAGTGTATGAGAGGAAATTGTAAAGAAGGGCAGAATGTCAGACGGGCCTGCGTGCCCAATTCTTAACCCTTTGAAAATAAAGATATTCAATTCAATTCTTTCGTTCTTTCGGTCTTTCGGTCTGTCTGTCTTTCTTGCCGTCTGTCCTTCCTTCGGTCGGTCGGTCGGTCGGTCGGTCGGTCGGTCGGGCGGGCGGGCGGTCGTTCTTTCTTTCTTTCTTTCTTTCTCTCTCTCTCTCTCTCTCTCTCTCTCTCTCTCTCTCTCTCTCTCTCTCTCTCTCTCTCTCTCTCTCCCTCCCTCCCTCGCTCGCTCCCATCCATCCATCCATCTATCTATCTATCTATCTATCTATCTATCTATCTATCTATCTATCTATCTATCTATCTATCTATCTATCTATCGATCGATCGATCGATCGATCTGTCGGTCGGTCGGTCGGTCGATCTGTAAAAGTGTAATATGTATGTTAATACTTTGCTATTTTTTATACCCACATACACGTTGCTAATCTCTAATCTGATTACGTCCAATGCTCCACAAATTCCAGCAACCCCAATTATTTCAGAAAACAATTAGCTAGGATCTGCGTCATTGAACAGATCCCTCCCTATGGCTATGGAAATGCCTGGTATCATTCTATGACATCCGGTATTAGCATAAATATGTAATTAACTTACATTGTTCTCCTTTTTCTTGCCCTCTATGTTTGTCGTCTGTCTGTTTACCCATCCATCCATCTGTCTGTCCGTCAGATATCTGTCTGTCGGTGGTTCAGGGGTCTCATTGTCTCACTCGCTCTCTCTCTCGCTCTATCTCCATCCATCCCGCCCACATCCCTCCCACCTACCTACCCACCCACCCACCTACGTGCATGGATTAGAGCAACGGTTCTCAACCGGTAGGGAATTCTCTTCCCCCCGCCCCTCCCCATATTTTCCAAACCAAAAGATTATTTCAAGATCACGTTGATACAAGAACCGATTACTTGATATTGTTTTTCCCTCCATACTTTACGGCTCTGTACTTCTCGTCCTTCTGAAATTTGTTTTATAACGTTAGTAGACCTGCAAATCACGTTTTATGTAGATGTCTAAGTCTTGTTCTAGTATGCGTTATTAAATTTATCTTCCAAGTTTACATATACTGTGTGTTTTTTTTTTTTTTTTTTTTTTTAAGGGGGAGGAGGGTTATAGGGAGGAAATATGAAAGAAGGGGAATGATATTCTGAACATATGATGAAGGGGTGCATAGGCTAAAAAGGTTGAGAATCACTGGATTAGAGACTGCTTGTCCCACAAATCTCCCCCAGTGCTCAGGCTAACATTGCCTGGCTTAGAGATCTTGTCTACCACCAACCACTATTGATTAAAAGCTCCTGGTGGCATCCAATGGGAACATGTCCAATGTCTTAAAGGAGATTAGAATCTGCGTCATCCGTTGCCGCAGACCGATATTCTAACTGCTAGAATGGTATCGTCATTTCATGCCACATTATGCAATTGGAACTTTCGCATTACGTTAGATCCACCTTTTGTGACATTCTGAAGAAATTAATGTGATGGTTTGTCTTGACCTCCATGTCCATAAAAGAGATTTACATGCACAATAAAGTGTAGTGTGGTTAGCCTTTCCTCGTGTGCTTTAGTTGTCAGGGCAGTGACAAATTCTGCATGCTCTTTTGTTGTGTGGTTTCTGCCTCTTTCTGTCCCAACAACTCACCACGTGTGGTTGGCTATACTTCATAAGAACCAATCGACGAGTCACATGTGGCTGTACTTCTTACGATTAGCCAAAACACACTAAAGAAATCTGGCACATGTGTTTTCACTAATTATTTTTCCCCCATTAACGCAATTCAATTGTAATTGTGGTATTATTGTTATCTCTCCTCCCCTTCCCATATGGGTAGCTGCAACGACCTTCTAAGACTGTTACCCTTTGTTTGTTACCCTTTGAAAATAAAGAGTGTTCGTCCGTTCGTTCGTTCGTTCGTTAAAATGTGCAACGTGACATTCTGTTTTTCGACCGTGTCTGAGAAGTTAGATAGTCGATTCACTACTCAATCTATTAGCATATGAGTTGAAAAATTATGTGGCAAGCATGATTCCGAAGCCTGAGAAATATGTGCTGCAGATACCAAATCTTACTAATGCAATGCAAGTGTTTCAATCATACAAATCCAAAAAGTATTTAGAAATACAAGATCTACGCTCCAAATATTTCAACAACGTAAATTGATTATGTAGAGGAACCTCAATTGCAGTGTACTTAGGAAATGCGAGGGCTGACATTCTGGTCAACGACGCCACTGGAGCACAACAATCAATGCTACCAGATACACACTACACACGGAGAACTCTAATCAAATCATCAAGACAATCTTTGGCATGTTTATCCACACAGGACGACTATTTTCTACTGGACACGACTGGCCACGTTATTATATTTACACTCTGAACAGCACACAACAAACTTAGTCTGATGTACACACAGCTAAAGAGAGTTCTACAACAATGTGTAAATCAACCATGTGCCGTCTCCACAATGAAGGTTGGTTGCAATCGATCTCCAACATTATCTCTCACTTTGATTACACATTCTATCTGACTGCTGTTCGTCAGTCTCTTGATGTCATCTTCCCACTTGTATCGTTGCCTACCTCTGGTTTAGAACATTATATTCAACAATAAGAATGAGACAAACAGCTTTCTTTGGTCATGTGATGGGAAGAAAGGCATTGGAGAACATCGTGACGATTGGAAAGATCAAGGAGAAGAGAGGCAGAGGCAACCAAGAGAAATAATGCTGGATAGAGGAAATTCATCATCAGAGTTTATCCAGAAAACCAAAGACCGAGATATATGGAGAGACGCGAACACCCAAGTTTAGCTGGCAAGGCTCTTGATCATGATGACCTCTTGCTCGCTTGCCTTCAACCTTACCCTCCAGGATGGTTTGTATAAGAGTTTTATGTCTTTTACCGTGTTCACTCCATAGAAGGATGAAACATCCATAGATATCACACTCGACCGTCTGTTCATTCTATAGATGGATGAAACATCCCTAGATATCACACTCAACCGTATGTTCACTCTATAGATGGATGAAACATCCCTAGATATCACACTCAACCGTATGTTCACTCTATAGATGGATGAAACATCCCTGGATATCACACCCAACCGCCTGTTCACTCTATAGATGGATAAACATCCCTAGATATCACACCCAACCGTATGTTCACTCTATAGATGGATGAAACATCCCTAGATATCACACTCAACCGTATGTTCACTCTATAGATGGATGAAACATCCCTGGATATCACACCCAACCGCCTGTTCACTCTATAGATGGATAAACATCCCTAGATATCACACCCAACCGTATGTTCACTCTATAGATGGATGAAACATCCCTGGATATCACACTCAACCGCCTGTTCACTCTATAGATGGATAAACATCCCTAGATATCACACCCAACCGTATGTTCACTCTATAGATGGATGAAACATCCCTAGATATCACACCTCACCGTCTGTTCACTCTATAGATGGATAAACATCCCTAGATATCACACCCAACCGTATGTTCACTCTATAGATGGATGAAACATCCCTAGATATCACACTCGACAGAAGCCAGAAGGATCCGCAGAAGACGGCGCAGTTGATACCATCATCATCAAGTGCCTTGCCGGCTGGTATGGACGATAATGCTTGTCCACAAATGGCATTGACAAATTCACGTGTTGACTTCCTTACGTTCCACGACACAAGACTTGTCAAGAATTTTCTTCCAAGTTGTCTTCCTCTATCTCTCTTTCCACAAATCTTTCCGGTTGTCACAAAGTGGTCAAGATTTTTTTTTAATTGCATACGGAGGCTGATTCCAAAGAAACGGTACACATAGAAGTACACCGTGGAAGGAAGGAAACAAAAAAGAAGAACAACAGTAAGGAGGACAAACAAATAAAAACGAGAACAATCAGAAGAAGAAAAAAAAGACCACCATCCCAATTTCGGATGTGCGGTATAGAAAACAATAACTCTAGATTCCTCACTGTATAACATTAATCGCCAACAAGTGAAATCATACTCTTTTCACGAGTTACAGGACACCCAACCGCTGAGTCACCCATCCATCTTTGTCATCATGTTTCCCTTCCGCGTGTTTCGTCTATTAACCCGATGTGTTGGGTTATCGCAGATGTGGCTTCGGGCATAGTACGAGGGCGTTCAGAAAGTAATGCACCACACCGTTTTTCTCAGGAGCTGTTTATTCAAAAAGCATGACATGTATACACAATATGCATGGATATGTCATGTAAACATCGGTATTATTCATCATAATAACCATCAACTTTTACGGCTTTATGCCAGTGGGAAACAAGTGTATGTACCAGATTTTGTCTTCATCATATAGCCATTCCTTGGCTGTATGAATCACTCAATCATCTTCAAACCTTGTCCCGCGGACTGCATCTTTATGTGGATGGAACAGATGAAAATCATAGGGTGCCAAATCGGGACTATAGGATGGGTTGCTTCCCGTGTTGCAAGATGCGTGTGAGGGCACGCATTGTCGTGAAGGAGAAACAGGCCTGCTGGATTTTTGTGTGGCTGAACTCTGCGAAAATGTTGATAGAGTTTTTTTGTTTTTTTTTTGCAATGTCTTTATGTAAGCTTGCGAATTGATTATCTTTCCTTTTGGCAAATATCCACAAGAATTACACATTCAGTGCCCAAAAGACAGCAATCACGACCTTTCCAGCTGAAGGAGTTGTCTTGAATGTCTTTTTTCGTCGTGATTGCAGATGATGCCACTTCATTGACTATAGTCAAACCTCGGTTTTCGTCGATAATCCGCCCGAAAACTGAAACCGACGAAAACCGAAACAATTATTTCTATATGAATCAATGTAAATCCAATTAATTCGTTCCAGACACTCCAAAATAAAAACCAAAAATACATTTTATAGAGAATAGATATAGTGTTCAATACTATCTTTCGGCCCCAAACTTGTCCGAACTCGCAACATTCGCCGTGCCTAGTAACACTGTGTATGCCAGTGCGCCTGTTGAATTTTTCACACCATCCTCTGCTATCCTTAAAATCACTAAGTATACTAGCACTCGTCCCAAGCATTTTCACAAACGATTGCCTCCGAAACAGACGCTATCTAACTGTTTTTGATTTATCCAAATTGATAACAACTATTCGACATCTTCAATTGTTTGCGATCTGTTTCGTTAGCACATTCACGCCTTTCGCTATATTAGCCTCCTTTATTTCTTTCTTTTTCGCCACAGTGGAACTTATTGTGGATGGCGAATTCCCATACACGCGACCGATGTCAGCAATCTTAAAACTGCTCTCGTATTTTATTATTAGCAAGTGACGCTCACACAACGAAAAACAACGCCAAACTGTGCAGAAGAACGCGTGGGTCCCTATGTTTTCGCATAATTTGCAGCGAGATCACGTGGGCACGTCGACGAAATACAAGGCAATCGACGAAAACCGAAGGCAACGAAACCCGAGGTTTGACTTCTTTTTGTCTCAGGTTCAAAATAATATGCCCAAGTTTCATCACCTATAACGATCTTAACCAAAAAGCTCTCTCCTTCAGCACTGAAACGTTCCAACAATTAAGAAGAAATTGCTTTCTTTTACAATTTGACACAGTCTTTCTCCGTAATCCCGTGTATTCTCGTGAGTGGCGTGACGTACGGCGAGAATCTGTAGGGGTTCTGGCCGCGGCGGTGACTTACGGGGTACGTGAGCCGGTCGCTCAGAAAGCAATGGCAAACTACTGAGCGTAATCTTGCCTAGTACATCAACAGCAGCTGAAAATGCTGGTGTTGACTGCGACGTCCTGTAAGGAATATGCGACATTAAGAAAAAAACACAAAAATCGGCACATGCCATATTTGAAGTGACCACATTTCCATTCTGCTGTCTTTATTATTACCTGAGAAAAACGATGAGGTGTATTACTTTCTGAACGCCAATCGAAAAACTGTTCCACAATTCCCCGTCATACCGAGTCCAGGGTTCAAAATCAGTCGCGGGCGAATTGAAAATAGGCCGGTTTGCGTTGATTTATATGATACTAGCTGACACGGCCCGGCTTCGCCCAGACTCTGGTGGGGAGCATCTCATTTAATTCATATAAGTAGTCATATAAGCTCCCGTTCCCGACTGTCTGTCTGTCTGTCTGTCTATCTATCTGTCTGTCTGTCTGTCTGTCTGTCTGACCCGGCCCAGCCCATGGTGGAGAGCATCTCATTTAAATCATATAAGTAGTCATATAAGATCCCGTTCCCGACTATCTGTATGTCTGTCTGTCTTGGGTAAATGGAGGAGGGAGGAGGAAGAGGGAGGTGGAGGAGGGAAGAGGAGGGAGGAGGAGGAGGGAGGAGACAGGAGGAATAGGAGGGAGGAGGAGGGATTAGGAAGAGGAGGGAGGAGTAGGGTGGAGGAGGAGGGGGAGGAGGAGGGAGGAGGAAGAGGGAGAAGGAGGGAGGAGGAGATCGCAGGAGGAGGAGGAGGAGGAGAGGGAGGAGGAGGAGGGAGAGGGAGGAGGAGGGAGGAGGAGGAGAGAGTAGGCGGAGGGAGGAGGCGGAGGGAGCAGGAAGAGGGAGGAAGAGGGAGGAGGAGGAGGGAGGAGAAGGAGGAGGGAGGAGTAGAGAGTGGGAGGAGGGAGGAGGCGGAGGGAGGAAGAGGAAGGAGGAAGAGGGAGAAGGAGGAGGGAGGAGAAGGAGGGAAGAGGATGAGAGGGAGGAGGAGGAAGAGGGAGGAGGAGGAATGTGAAGGGAGGAGGAGGGAGGAGGAGGAGGAGGGAGGAGGATAGAGGAGGAGGAGGGATGAGGAGGAAGAGGGAGGAGGAGGAATGTGAAGGGAGGAGGAGGGAGGAGGTAGAGAGAGGAGGAGGAGGGAGGAGGAGAATGGAGGAGGAGGGATAAGGAGGAGAGGGAGGAGGAGGGGGAGGAGGGAGGAAGAAGGAGGAGGGAGGAAGAAGGAGGAGGGAGGAAGACGGATGAGGGGGAGGAGGGAGGGGTAGGAGGGGGAGGAGGAGAAGGGAGGAGAAGTTAGGAGGAGGAGGGAGCAGGAGGAAGGAGGAGGGAGGAGGAGGAGGAAGAGGGAGGAGGAGGGAGGAGGAAGAGAGAGGAGGGAGGAGGAGGAGGAAGAGGGAGGAGGAGGGAGGAAGAGATAGGCGGAGAGAGGAGGAGGAGGGAGGAGGAGGAGTAGGGATGAATAGGAGGGAGGAGAAGGGAGGAGGAGGGATTAAGAGAAAGAGGGGGGAAAGGGGAGAAGGAGGAGGGAGGAGGGAGGAGGAGGAGGAAGAGGGATGAGGAGGGAGGAGGAGGGAGGAGGGAGGATGAGGAGGAGGGAGGAGGAGGGAGGATGGTGAAGGAGGAGGAGGAGGAGGAGGGAGGAGGGTGAAGGAGGAGGGGGAGGAGGGAGGGGGAGGAGGAGGGAGAAGGAGGAGGAGGGAGGAGGAGAACGTAGGTGGGGGAGGATGAGAAGGGAGGAGGGAGAGGGAGGAGGAGGGAGGAGGAGGAGAGAGGAGGAGGGAGGAGGTGGAGGGAGAAGGAGGAGGGAGGAAGAGGTAGAAGGAGGAGGGAGAAGGAGGGAGGAGGAGACAGGAGGAATAGGAGGGAGGAGGAGGGATTAGGAAGAGGAGGGAGGAGTAGGGTGGAGGAGGAGGGGGAGGAGGAGGAAGGAGGAAGAGGGAGAAGGAGGGAGGAGGAGAGAGGAGGAGGAGGAGGAGGAGAAGGGAGTAGAGGAGGGAGAGGGAGGAGGAGGGAGGAGGAGGAGAGAGTAGGCGGGGAGGAGGCGGAGGGAGCAGGAAGAGGGAGGAGGAAGAGGGAGAAGGAAGAGGGAGAAGGAGGAGGGAGGAGGAAGGAGGAGTAGAGAGTGGGAGGAGGGAGGAGGCGGAGGGAGGAAGAGGGAGGAGGAAGAGGGAGAAGGGAGGAGGAGGGAGGAGGTAGTAGGATGATTGATTGCCATCCCACCAGGTTAATATGTTATCGCGGACCTCAGAGAGAAGTGTCTATGTAGAAGACCATTTCCTGGACGTACGTATTTTGGGAGGGGGAGGAGGGAGGAGGGAGGAGGAGGAAGAAGAAAAAAAAACTACGACAGTTGGCATCTCTGGAATGAAAGGAAGGCGTGTAGAAAATTTCATCTCAATCGGATGGGCCGTTCGCGAGCGTATAAAGGACATACGGACAGAGATACATAAATACATACAGAGATACATACGCACATCCTAATTTATATATAAGATTGAGAAATGTCGGCCGTTCAGAAATCAATGGCAAACTTTTTTTTTTTGGTATATCCTTTACAGGACATCGCTGTCAACACCAGCATCTTTCAGCTGTATGTTGTTTTCTTGGCAAGATTACGCTCAGTTCTTTGCCAGAGCTTTTTTGCGGCCGGCTCACATACCCCGTAAGTTACCGATGCGATTCGAACCCATGCTGATTCTCTCCGTCATCACGTTACCGACGAGAGTATACGAGATTACGGAGAAAAGTCATAACCTCTAAGCCAACTACTAAAGTAAAAATATGTGCCTATTAAATAAATCACAATAGCAAACTACTGAACTAAAAATATTTCTAAGTAATTTTGTTGTTGTTGCATATCCCTTACAGGACGTTGCAGTCAACATCAGCATTTTTCAGCTGCTGTTTATGTACTAGGCAAGAGTACGCTCAGTAGTTTGCCATTGCTTTCTGAGCGACCGGATCACATACCCCTAAGTTACCGAAGCGGCGAGAACCGCTACCCATTCTCGCGCACATCACGTCACTCACGAGAGTATACGGGATTACGGATAAAAACGCTAACGCCTAGGGCCAAGGAGACCGGCAAGTAAATTACGAACAGCTGATAGATGGCGGGGTTTATTGTAACGTCCTGTAAACATCACGCATTTATTTGTTAAACTGCTTTATCATCATTTTCCATTAAAAACCTCAAGATAAATATCTATCATATTTTCATCGTTTTTACCCACAGTTTAAAAAAAAAAAAAACGCCTTCTACAAAGATGTCACAAAAGATGCCCAGCTGACAACACTCCAACAACTATCACATTTCTAAATCATTGTCGGGGGAGCATGTTCTGCGTGGTTTATGTTTGCCCGTTTATCTAGTCTTGTGTTGTTTATTGTACGTTTAACGTAATTATAGTTGACATATTTTGCGTGTCTATTATTCCGGAAACTGTAACAAGTTGTTTTTAAGGAGCAGGTAAGCACGTGTTAAATGCAACAGATATATTGAGGTGTGCACGTGGGAATCACAAGGACGTTTGATAATGGTGAATATACACGAGATAACAAGTATTTCGGGGGGAAAAAACATACACAAAGGAACACAAAACAGATGACAATGGGATCAACTACAGTTTAACAAAAAATGATATACGAATGGTGGAATGAAGGAAGGAAGGAAGGAAGGAAGGAAGGGATTGCATGTGTGCGTGCGTGTGTGTGTGTGTGCGTGTGTGTAAGTACTTTGTGTGTTTGCGTGAGTGTCAGTACAATTAGTGAGTGAGGAAAATAGAGACAGACAGACAGAACGCATTTTATTCTCAAATGTTCACAAAATAAAGTTCACTCTCTCTCTCTCTCTCTCTCTCTCTCTCTCTCTCTCTCTCTCTCTCTCTCTCTCTCTCTCTCTCTCTCTCTCTCAGTAACTCCACTTTTTCTCTCTCTTTCTCTGTCTTCCTTCCTCCATGAGAAAGATAGAGAGAGTGAGAGAGAGAGAGAGAGTGAGAGAGAGTGAGTGTGTGTGTGTGAATGTATGTGGCGTTTCCTTCTCCTCCTCCTCCTCTTTCTTCTTCTTCTTCTTCTTCTTCTTCTTCTTCTTCTTCTTCTTCTTCTTCTTCTTCTTCTGCTGATGCTGCTACTACAGCTACTACTACTACTACTACTACTACTACTACTACTACTACTACTACTACTACTACTGCTACTGCTACCACTACAACTTCTTCTTCTTTTTTCCATATGTGTTCTATTTGACGTAATTCAAGTGTTTGCCAGATTTTCATAAACTCGCCTGATTATTCTGAAACTAATATTCTGATTCAGAATCTCATTTATGTCAAATAAGAAACTATCAGTCCAAACCTAGACTCCCATACAGCCTTGACCCGGTCCCGAAGGAACATACCTAGTGTAATCTAGTAAATTATATCATCCAGTTATTTATTATCTTAGCATGTTTTGCCTCATAAATGTCATTGTCTGTACGCTGTGATTCTGAAACATGGCTTTTTAACATCCGCACCTGTCAATACATTAAAGTTTGTTGCAGTTTGTCTACGATTTTCGCAACACCAGTCTAAAAATATTAGCACATCTTCATTGCAACCATTTTCCGCGCCATGTCATTACTGAATAGTTAGCAGTCGCAAGACACCTTTCAGCAAGCGGGTATAACGGACTCATCGTTGAATATTACATCTACGTTTGCTTATTCTTTGTTTTCGTACCTGTTTGCAGGCGCTTTTTCTTTCTTCTTCCTCTTCCTCTTCAATTTCCTCCTCCTCCTTATTCTTCTTCCTCCTTCTTCTTTTTCCTCCTTCCTCTTTTTCTTCCTTCCTCTTCTTCTTCTTCCTTCCTCTTCTTCTTCTTCCTTCTTCTTCTTCTTCCTTCTCCTCTTCTTCCATCTTCCTGCGTTTCTTCTTCTGCCTCCTCTTCTTCTTTATCATATTCTTGCCTCCCCTCCTTTCTTATCAACTTCCTGTTTCTTCTTCTGCTTCTTCTTCTTCTTTATCAACTTCCTGTCTCTTCTTTGCGTCTTCTTCTTCTGCTTCTTCCTCTTTATCATCTTCTTGCCTCTTCTTCTTCTTTATCAACTTCCTGTCTCTTCTTCTGCTTCTTCTTTATCATCTTCTTGCTTCTTCTTCTTCTTTATCAACTTCCTGTCTCTTCTTCTGCTTCTTCGTTACCATCTTCTTGCTTCTTCTTCTTCTTCTTTATCAACTTCCTGTCTCTTCTTCTGCTTCTTCTTTACCATCTTCTTGCTTCTTCTTCTTCTTCTTTATCAACTTCCTGTCTCTTCTTCTGCTTCTTCTTTATCATCTTCTTGCTTCTTCTTCTTTATCAACTTCCTGTCTCTTCTTCTTCTTCTTCTTCTTCTTCTTCTTCTTCTTCTTCTTCTTCTTCTTCTTCTTCTTCTTCTTGTTTATCATCTTCTTGCTTCTTCTTCTTCTTCTGTATCAACTTCCTGCCTCTTCTTTACTTCTTGTTTATCATCTACCTGCCTCTTCTTCTTCATCAACTTCCTGCCACTTCTTCTGCTTCTGATTCTTCTTATGTATCATCTTCCTTCTTCCACTTCCTTATAATCTTCCTTCTTCTTCTTCTTCTTCTTCTTCTTCTTCTTCTTCTTCTTCTTCTTCTTCTTCTTCTTCTTCTTCTTCTTCTTCTTCTTCTTCTTCTTCTTCTTATTCTTCTTCCTCTTCCACTTCTTCGTTCGATATATTTTCTAGTCGATGTAATTGCGTTATACCAATTTACAGCAGAGCTGCGATATTTGCCCGTTTCAGCCGGCATAACGACTTCTTCTCAGCATTTCTTAACCGAATTAGCCTTCCGGTGTGCGCTGATTATTCTTAAATCTCGTCTTGTTCAACTCATTTATCCCAGACAACAAACAACCAACTCAAACATAAACACATAGACTCCCACACAGTCTTAACTCGGTCCTGGGGGAATAAACCCAGTGTGCTCTGGTACCCTGTCAACCAATATTCCCTATCTTTGGATGTTTTGCCCCACGAATGTCAATGTCTGTGAGTTGTGGTTTTGAAAAATGATTTTTAATACCTGCAGACGCCAATACCCCAGAGGCTTGTTGCCTTCTCTGTCTACGAATTTTTCAACACATTTCTCACAAAAACAAAAGTACATCTCCATTGCCTCCATGTTCTTCGCTTGCCATGACTGATTAGCTAACATTCACAACAGTCTTTCAGTAGACGGATATTACAGACTCATCATTCAATATTACAGCTACGTTTGCATAGTCTTTGTTTTCGTAGCTGTTTGCTGACGTTGTCTGTTCATTCAACGAAGGTCTTTCTTTCTTTCTTTCTATTCAATCCAATCCATTCACCCTTCTTTATTTCTTTTCTGTCTTTCTTGTATTCTTCGTTTTGTTCTTACACCGTAAGAAGTCAATGTGAATAAATACAAAGAAAACAGAAGTTAACTTAAGCTTGTTAACATCTCCATAGAGTTTGTCCTCAACTGGAGCGGGTGTAGGCTAACATAACTTTTCTCTGTTCTGCATATGTTGGACACTCCTGCAGCAAATGTTTAGCCGTCATTTTACCAGTTCCACAGTAACATACATCAGAATCTCCTTTCTTAATTGTATTAAGCATGTGGTATTTCAGTCTGTTGCGTCCTGTGTGGAGTCTGAAAATTATTACTCGTTCTCTTCGGGGGAGCTGGTAATACTCATCGTCTTTCTGGTGGCTTGGGTGCTCCCACTTGGTTCTATAAGTGTCCCTTGTTGCTCCCATCATAGGTTCTATCTATATCAGGCTGAAGTAGTCTTCCACCCTTCATTTGCCGATCTGTCATATTCTTAATTTCCAGACATACTGCAATGTCAAGGAATCAAGTGTCTTACAACCCGTCTCATCACATTTCCAGACATATTGCAATGTCAAGGAATCAACTGTCTTACAACCCATCACATCATCACCCTGTTCTTTAATGCCACAACGACAAACATATTTCAAGAAAGAATTAACATATAAACAGATATATCTAATGAAGTTCTAAACTGTTATATTCTAAATACAGCCAGAGGATACGATTTTCAAATTAAATGCATTTTAAACTGGACGTTTTGAAGCATCGTGCTTCAGCATCTAGACAAGACAAACAGGCATCTGCTTTTACTTATCCCCTGCCAACGTTACAAATACGTCTGCCTTTTTGTTCATTCTGCGATTTGTGTTCATTTAAACTGTATAAAACAGGAAGTGCTACATCTGTGTTCTACTTTCTTCTTCAGTTTTTTTTACCTTAAGAGCGATTTTTCAAAGAATGGAAGACAGGAAGTGGGCAATAGAATACAACAAAGAAATGTGCTGCAATTTGGGACAGTAACAAAATAAAAGATTTCCTATATCTTTGAGTCGGTGATATGGAGTTCATGCACTCAGCAAGAGACTCATGCTATGATAACGAAAATCAACCAGGGCTTTAATGGACAATTCAGTGTGCAATTGAAGGTTGTCGTGGAATTCAGTTTGTTCCGTTCTTCATCGTTTTATTTTTAACATCGCATTATTCTTTGCCTTTCTTCTTTGTCCTATTGTTCTTCACCATTGCATTCTTTGTTGCCTTTCTTCTTTGTCCTATTGTTCTTCACCATTGCATTCTTTGTTGCCTTTCTTCTTTGTCCTATTGTTCTTCACCATTGCATTCTTTGTTGCCTTTCTTCTTTGTCCTATTGTTCTTCAGTATTGCATTCTTCTTTGCCTCTCTTATTTGTCCTATTGTTCTTCACCATCGCATTCTTCTTTCCGTTTATTATTTGTTCTACTGTTCTTCGTCATCGCATTCTTCTTTCCCCTTTTCTCTGTTCTACAGTTCTTCATCATCGCATTCTTCTTTGCCTCTCTTATGTGTCTTATAGTTCTTCATTATTGCATTCTTCTTTGCCTTTATCATTTGTCCTAGTGTTCTTCGTCACTCAGTGTTTATGTGCTTATATTTAATGCAACTTCAATTTAACATGCACAATGTGGAACATATACCTGTTGTGTGCAAGTTGAGGGTTGGAAGTGTCGAATGTAAGATGTGCATACGTGTCCAATTTGTGACCCTTGAAAATAAAGTTAACTCTACCGTTAGTTCAGTTGTTCATAAGTTCATTAGTTCGTTATAGTTTTCATCTTTTTTTTGTTTTGTTTTGTTCAGCAGTATGTTCTTCTTCGAATTATTTGTCTTCGCATATTCTTCTTCGTCTTGTTCTTCATCTAAGTCGTTTTAGTATTGTTCTTCATCTTAATCTACTCTTCTTCTTCTTCTTCTTCTTCTTCTTCTTCTTCTTCTTCTTCTTCTTCTTCTTCTTCTTCTTCTTCTTATGTCTCTTCGTCTCATTCTTCATCTTATGCCTCTTCGTCTCGTTCTTCATCTTGACCTCCTCTTCTTGTCTTATTTCCCTGTCAACCTCATTGTTATCCTTTCTCCTTCATCGCCCAACTTCTGCTGTCTGAACTGTGCTCCATTATCCTCAACCCCTTTTCCCCTCCCCCAACCCATATTCTGTAAATGACACACAACATCTCCCATGAAACTGTCCATCTCACCACCGCCATGGCCTCACACGTTTCCCAATCATCCCTATTCCTTTATAGCAGACGTGAGACAATCAACATCAGGGGTGACCAACCTTTTCAGCAGGCGGGCCAAATTTCAGAAATAATATTTCCTATTACGCACCTAATTTAAAAAAAAAAAAAAAAATTAAAGTAAACAAGCAAGCGTGCTACAGCTTCGACCACATCGTCACTTCCCACTCCGCGGGCTATAACATGACTCCCGGCAGGCCGCATGCTGCCCGCGGGCCTCGTGTTGGCCACCCCTGATCAACATGTTCAATAATGAAGCCATGCTATCTCTGTTATGGGACGAGGTGTTCAATTACTGCAATATCCACAGAGTTTCTGTAAATCAAGTAATTGCTGATTTCATCAGTGGCCACACGAGCGACAAATAGCTGTGGCTCTGTAAAAACTGATCTGCAATGTAAAATGCATACGGAAGGCGGTTCTTTACAGAGATCCAGAAATGAATAAATTATTTCATTCCAGAAGCGTCCTCTATACTCCCAGCATGCAATACCTCCTCTGATAGACAATATATCAACGAAACAATGCTTAAAGAGATTGGAGTAAGTGGGTAACTACTGAAGAATAATGTAAACCAGTTGCACGGAATGAATATGTGTGTGCATGAGTGTGTGCGCGCGCGCGTGTGTGTGTGAGTGTGTGTGTGTGTGTGTGTGTGTGTGTGTTTTCGCGCGCGCGCGTGCGTGCGTGCGTAATTTTGGTAATGTTTAACGAGAGCGAGGTACAGGTCACTACTATTAAAGAATATTTCAAATCATCTGGAAAGAAAATCTGTCAAATGAAAACATGCCTAAAGAGATTGGGGTGCACCTACAAGTACTGAAGAATATCAGGAATAGCGTGCTGATTTGACACGGCATACCTTCGGACATATGGGACTACTGTTGGCAATACTTCACCGCTTTTTCTTCTTCCTCTTCTCCTTCTCATTTTCCTCATCTTCTCCTCCTCTTTTTATTCTTCTTCGATTCTCCTTTACTTTCTTTTCTTCTCCGTCTCCTTTTCTTCCTCTTCTTCCTTTCATCTTCTTATCCTCATTTAGGGCTTCTTTCACAGGTTGCTGTGTTTCAAGTTATTGCTTGTACCACGGGTTGGAGCGCTTCAATTTAGGGCTTTTACCACGGGTTGGAGCGCTTTAATATGGACTTCTGTTACGGGTTGGGGTGCTCCAAGTTAAGGCTTCCACCACGGGTTGAAGAGCTTCAATTTAGAGTAGAAGCCCTAAATTGAAGCGCCCCAACCCGTGGTACAAGCAATAACTTGAAACACAGCAACCTGTGAAAGAAGCCCTAAATTAAAGCACTAACCCAGAGTAGAAGCCCTAAATTGAAGCGCTCCAACCCGTGGTACAAGCAATAACTTGAAACACAGCAACCTGTGAAAGAAGCCCTAAATTAAAGCACTAACCCAGAGTAGAAGCCCTGAAATAAAGCACTCCAACCCGTGGTAGAAGCCCTAACTTGAAGCACTCTAACCAGTGAGAGAAGCCCTTACTTGAAGCACTCCAACCTATGGTAGAAACCATCATTACAACCAGTAACCTGTACTGTAAAAGTGGGGAAGGAATTAAAATAATGTATGTTATCTTCCAGTCACTACAACACGTGGCGGGGTCCCATCTTCAAACCATTCTAGCTCATGACAGGGGACTACCTTCAATCCACTCCAATCCGTGGAGGAGGGTCTACCTTCAACATCCAAGTCCCATTTCTTTCTCAAATGAGTTTACGCGAATGAAACGCTGCATAAATGCCGTTATAAATCTTCCCCAAATACTCAAACCAGGTAAGCTCACCATAAAAGCTGGATTGGTTAACAGTATTATCAAACTGTTCCTAAAAATAAAACAAATAATCTGTGTCAGTTCCTATCATGTGGCTTATATTGTATACATAGTTCGAGTGTCGCCTGTATATCGGCTCTTGGCAGGCTATTGCACATTCATGATTACAGGTAGACTGTGAACTGATGGAGACGTCACCGAATGAGATCATCATCAGAAAATTAAGGCTGTTGTTTGTTGTTGTTTTTGTCTTCTTCTAATGTCGTTAAGCGTCGTGGGGGAGAGGTTATTAAGGTTCCAGCACCTGTGACTAGCGTCATTCCTTCAATTTCCTCCATGATTCATGAGCAGTGTTTTCCTAGGATTAAATAAATTCCCTAACGGTTTGCAAGACCAATCATAAGCTCCTTTCCTACTTAACACTTGTATATTTGCTACTACCACAATGTCACACTCTACAGGTTGCCAAGCCATAGTAAAGAATAATATAAACCATGCAAACATTACTAAATCACACGAAAGAATCACACGATGTATCAAACTGTAAACAAATCATGCCACAGAAACGTATAAAAAAATCTAAATGTAATCAAATCACATTACACAATCACATAACGTATTTAAATGTAGCGAAAATACCACTAAACAAATCACACCCAGTATCGAGGTGTGACTAACACACGCCTTCTTCTTCGGAATGTAAGACGGATCTGCGTGCCCAATTTACGACCCTTTAAAAATAAGTTCACTCTTCGTATCCCGGTGGAGCATCGGCCGCCAGCAAGGCCGACAAAATATCTCACATCAAGACTTGTGTTGATGTGCTCATAACTGGTTGAATCTTTCAGCTATAGTTTTCTACGAGATGTGGTAGCTCTCCTGCCAATCCTTCCTAATCGCCTCTTGCGACATGCACAGTATGGTACAGTGTTAATATTCCTGGTGTCCCTTATAGGCTTCAGTTACACACAGTCACTAAAACACACTACAGACAAATAAAGCATCTAAAAAGATAATTGAATCTTAACTAATTTCCACAAAACGGAGCACCCGCATTAACTGCATTCGGAATGCCACCAACATTTCCGAAATATAAAATTATATGTACATTCTATATTCTTTACAGAAGAATGCTGAAAAATTATTGGACAGCCAAAATGAGCAATCTGGACATTTCGAGGAAGGCTAAATCGCAAAGACAACTTATCACAACCATCGGAAAGAAGCAGTCATCACTTTTGGCCACATTATGAGAAGACAAAAACTGGAACAAGGTGCGACAACTGGAAATATTTGTGGAAAGAGAGAGAGGAAGTCAGCGAGAGAAAATTATTGACAGTCTTGTGTCGCGGCACTGAAGGGTGTCAACACATGCCGTTGGAGATGGCAATTTGTGGATAAGCACTTGGTGATTTACAGTTCAATATTGATAATGTTTAGAAAATAGATACAGAGGAACCAAAAATCGGTTAAGTGCTTTTAAGTGGTCTTAATGGGTCTTGATCTGGCCTTACCCTCAACTCCCGTCAGCCTCAAGTTTAGGTTTTCGGTAGATTGGTATTTCGTCTAATGTGGCCAAAGTACTCTGGTTTGTATATACCCATACGGCCTCCCCCCCCCCCCCACTTTCCGCTCTCTCACTCTCTCCCTTTACTTTCCCTCCGTCTCCCTATCTATGTCTCTCCCCGCGCTCTGGCTCTGTCTCCCTTTCTCTTCGTCACTCTTTTCTCCCTCTCCTCCCTCCTCTCTGTCGCTCTCTCCCCTCCGTCTCTCTCTTTCCCTGTCTATCTCTCCCTCCATCTCCCTCTCGGTCTCTCTCTGTATCTCTCTCCCTCTTTATCTCTAACTCCCTCTCTTTGTTTCGGTCTCCCTCTCCCTCTCTCTATCTCTATCTGCCCCTGTCTCTCCCTTCATATCCCTATCTCTGTCCCCCTCTCTCTCTGTCCATCGTTAACTTTCTGTTCCCCCCCCCCTCTATCTCTCTGCCCCTCTCTGTCTCCCTCTATCTTTATCCCCACGTCTCCCTGTCTCAATCTCCTTCTCTCTCTCTCTGTGTTTCCTCCCTCTCTCTATTTCTCAATCTCTCCCCCCCCCTCTGCTCCTTTCTGTATAAATTTCTCTCTCCCTTTGTCTCTCTCTCTCTCTCTCTCATTTTCCTCTATCTCTCCATTCGTCTCTCGTTCTGTCTTCATTTCTCTATGTCTTTCTCTCCCTATGTCTCCCCCTTTCTATCCCTCTCTCACCCTTTCTATCTCTCTGCTCCTATGCATAAAATATCCCGAACGTGCACAACAACCAGCACCAGTTACAGGAGTAAACAGAACCTCACCCCCGGCGACAGCCACCTCTAAGTGTTCAGAAAACGCTCCTTCTCTTCCTGCACCACCATTGCCTATACCCCAGGAATACAATGCCGTGGATAGCAACCCATGCTCCAATCCCAGTGTTGCTAACTATGATGTTTTGTTTCCTCCCTTGCCCATAAAGCAGCCTCCCCCTATTATGTCAAAGGGGACACCGTTAAACAATGTTGCCGTGCCCCCGATGTATGCTTCTAATGTAGGCACTTCCAGTAACTATCACAGCAGTGGTCCCTCGTTCGATGGTAATCTACACTCCTATCAGTGGAACCGCCAACTCCAACAGCTAATGCAATACAATCCTGCAGCCCTGCATCAAGCTTTCATGATGTCACTCCAGCACAGAAATTTTCCTACCCCATCTAATAGTCTTAACTACTACTAAATAAAGTTTCAAAAACTCTAAAATTTTCTACCGCAAGCGATATCATCCTTTCATCGTTCAATGTTCGCCAATCACGATCAGTGGCTTCACAAAGATGGCCTACGTATAGGTCATCTCAACATCTATCATTTGCTCAATAAATTACCTGAGCTTTCGGTAATACTGTGCAAACAATTCCATGTGTTTGGAATCACAGAATGTCGTCTCAACGACAAAATAACCGACTCTGAAATCACTCTTAATGAGTTTAAAGTAATTCGAAGAGACGCAAAACAAAAATTAGAGACAGGTATTGCTGTTTACATTTCTAATTCTCTCAACTGTTCCCGTAGAAGTGATCTCGAGTCAGTAGAGATAGAATGTGTTTGGTTAGAGGTGAAGCCAGCCAGTCAGCAACCGTTTCTAATTGGATACCTATATCGGAATCCGTGTGCTGGGTACAGTTGGTATGACTGCTTCATTTCAATGATGGATAGAGTGTTTACAGCAAGTAGAGAAGTTATGATACTAGGTGACTTCAACATAGATATTAGTAAATCCAACCAGACATGGGACGATATCATTCTTTCTTACAATTTCAAACAACTAATAAACCGTCCCACAAGGGTTACTGACACATTCTCAACTATAATTGATCATATATATGTTACTTGTCCAGATAATATTATTGAATGTTCTGTTCCTGTTAGTACAGTTAGTGACCACTACCCTGTATGTTGTACATGGTCAAGAATTGGGTTCAAATCTCTTAAACAACATGTAAGTATCAAATTTAGAAATTTTAAAGCATTCAACCAAGATTTATTTTTGCAAGACTTAAGAAAAGCAGCCCTTGATCACGTTTACCAACTTTCTACCCGGACGATGCATTAGCTTTCTGGACGAAGACAGTCTACAATGTGTTCGATAAACACGTGCCAATCAAAGAAGTCCGAGTCAAAAATCAACATAAATCCCCATGGGTCACTAGAGAAGTTCTGGAAATCATGAGAGAGCGAGATACAGCACACAAAAATAAAGACGTCATCAATTACCGCAGACTAAGGAATAAAGGTAAATATGAAATTCGTAGGATAAAAAAAGATCATTTAAAAAAATTTGATTGTAGATAATTCAAACAGTACAAATATATGGAAGGCTATTAACTTGCTAACCAATAAGAAACGCACTACAGAATCAGCAATACCAAATTCTATAACATGCGATGAATTCAGTTGGTTCTTTCAATCAGAAATAGAGAATCTAAAGTCTTCAATACCAGACTCATCGTGTAATTTAAGTTCACTGGCATCATTCTGTGAGAAGTGCACCAGAAATATTCCCGCTGAGATTCCTTTAATGTCTGTTGCAGACGTTTATAAATATCTCTTAAACCTCAAATCAACAAACTCATACGGCCTAGATGGTATCAGTAATAGAATTCTTCGTTGTGCTGCACCAGTCATTAGCGAGTCCTTAACGTTCATATATAACCCGTGACTGGCCAAAAACTACTTTCCATCTGCATTTAAAATTGCTAAAGTGTTTCCGCTAATTAAAAATGGCTCAATCGATAATAGCGTTTTGGGTAATTATAGACCTATTTCCTTACTATCGTCGCTATCAAAACCACTAGAAAAACACATTCATAAAATAACGTTACGCCATTTAATTAACAACGATCTAATAATTAACAGTCAATCTGGGTTTCAACCTAAATATTCTTGCCATAGTGCTCTAACAAAAATGACAGATAACTGGCACTTAAACATCAACAACGGTAGAATTTGTGGAGCGGTGTTTGTAGACTTTAAAAAAGCTTTTGATATGGTAGATCACGATATTTTAATTAGAAAACTAAAACAAATGAAGACAAGCACCAACATGGTGAACATAATTACGTCATTTCTATCCGACAGACAACAAATCGTGTCCTTCAACAACTGTCTATCAAGACCAACACAGCTTAATATTGGTGTGCCCCAGGGCTCAATACTAGGTCCACTGCTTTTTGCAGTTTATATTAATGATCTTCCTTTATATATCAATACAACTTGTGATCTATTTGCAGACGACTGTACTATATATACTAGTCAAGAAAACCGCAGTGAATTAGAGAATTCTTTACAAAAGGAACTTGATAACCTTACTAGATGGAGCAATGAAAACCGCATGCAAATTAACATCGACAAAACCAAATCCATGCTAATAACGACCAGACAAAAACTACAGACACTAGCCATAACTGGATCACCGCTCGAACTCCGCATGGGCACGTTACCTATAGTTAATGTGAATGAACATAAAACACTAGGTCTTTTTATTGACAGCCATTTGAACTGGAGCTCTCATGTTCACGCTCTTACAAAGAAAATAGCACAAAAAGTTTACCAACTTGCTAAAATTCAGCACTTCCTGGACGAAAGCACACGAAAAATATTCTATACATGCTATATCCAATCACATCTCGATTACTGTTCCACAGTTTTGGATGGTTGCCCTAAATCTAATTTAAAACGACTATGTTCTCTACAAAACCGCGCTATTCGTCTGGTTTCTGGCATAAAGCACGTTGAAAGTAATAATTTGTACAGTCATCTAAGACTTCTACCACTTCAAAAGCGCTTCCTTTTCAACAAAGCCAAATTAGTGAATAAAATTATATCTCAAAATACCCCAGAGTATCTTCTGCCGCTGATTCAATCTAATGCAATGAACAGCAAGCGCCTATATTTGTTACATGTCTCAAAGCCTAGATTGGACCTATACAAAACATGTTTCGCCTATTCACTTATGGAATGATCTGTCTCCAGATCTGAAAACTCCAATGAGTCCCTACACATTTAACCGAAAATTCTTTCAATACTTAATCCATACCGACTATATGCCACCATAATTCGTTTACTGGTATAATTGTTCAGTATAATTGTTCAGTATAATTGTTCATTATAATTGTTCATTATAATTGTTTAAATATAATTGTTCACTATATATGTGTGTGCGTGTCGGTCGGTCGGTCGGTCGGTCGGTCGAGAGAGAGAGAGAGAGAGAGAGAGAGAGAGAGAGAGAGAGAGAGAGAGAGAGAGAGAGAGAGAAAGTGGGTGTCAAAGAGAGTGAGAGAGTGAATGTGTGTGTGTCCACGTGCATGCGTGTGTATGGAGAGAGTGATTGAGCGAGAAATGGTGGGGGAATGTGTCAGTGCATGCATTCGTATGTGTATGTGTGAGAGTGAGTGAGGGAGTGTGTGCGTGCGTGCATGAGTTCATGCGTATGTGTATGTGTGAGAGAGTGTGATTGAGAGAGTGAGTGTGTGTGTGTGTGAAGGATTGTGTGTGAGAGAGTGAGACAGTGGGAGAGTTGATGTGTTAGTGTGTGTGTGAGCGCGCACATGCGTGTGAGTGTGTGTATATGAAAGAATACACTGAGAGAAAGAGAGAGAGAGAGAAAGAGAGAGAGAGAGAGAGAGAGAGAGAGAGAGAGAGAGAGAGCTGAGCAGATGCATGTCATGTAACACGCATGTTATGTAACACGCGAATCCATATGTTTGTGTGTTCTCATCTGTCATATTATCAGTTAAATACCATTTGATTTTATCATGCATAATATAAACTCATGTTCATTACTGTAGTTTGAGTGAGAGAGTCAGTGAGTGTGAATGAGAGACAGAATGAGTGAGCGTGAGAGTGAATGTGTGTGTGTGTGTGTGTGTGTGTGTGTGTGTGCGCGCGCGCGCGTGCGTGCGTGCCTTCTCTGTGTGTGGGATCATCACTATTTTTTCGTCACATACTTTCTATGTAGAAATTTTTCTCCATGTTTAACATTTTTATGAGACTGCTCATGACAATTGTCAGTGTATGTGTGTGAGTAAAGTGTGGGAGTTTGTTCATACTAGTTTCAATGCTAGCGTGAGACATTTTGTATGTGTCTAGATGTGAGGAGGTGTGAGTGTGTGTGGAGGATGTGTCTGTGTGTGGGGATATGTGTGGGTGGGGGATGTGTAGGTGGGGGTATCCGTTTGGATGGGTTGGGGTGTGTGGGTTTTGGTGGGTAGTGATATTTGTGGGTGTTAGTGGGATGTGTGGATGGATGTGTGGGGGTGAAAGTAGGGGCGTGGGAATGGGTGTGGGGGATGTGTGTATGGGTGGAGGATATGTGTATGGGACGGGTGCGGGGGATGTGTGTCTATGTGGGTGGAGATGTGTGTATAGTTTGAGGAAGTATGTTTGGGTGGCGGGGTTGTGTAGGTAGGGGATTGTGTTGGGTGGATTGGGGATGCAAGGGCGGGTGGGGAGAAGTGTATGGTGTGTGGGTTTGAGATATGTGTGCGGTGTGTTGGTGGGGGATGTGTGCATGGTGTGTGGGTGGGGGGTATGTTTGTGGTGGTATGGGTGAGGATATGTGTGTGGGTGGGGGATAGTGTGTGGTGTGGGGGATGTGTGTGATGGGTGCGATGAATATGTGCATGGGTGGGGTATATGTGTGGGTGAGTAGGGGATTTGTGGTGGTTGGGGGAAGTATGTGTGGGTGGTGGGGGTGTGGGTGGGAGATGTGTGCGTGGATGGGGAATGTGTGCGTGGGGTGTGTGAGTGGCTTAGGGATGTGTAGGTGGGTGAGGGATGTGTATGTGTCGGGGTGGGATGCGTGAGTGGGTGGAGGATGTGTGTGGGTAGGGGTATTGCGATCGAGAGAAGTTTGGTTGGGAGTGGGTGGGTGGGAGTGTGTGGGTGCGTAGTGGAGGATGTGTGCGTGAGTGAGTGTGTGTTGGTAGACGGGTAGGGAATGCGTGTGTGAGTGGGGAGAGGTGTGTCGTGTGCTGGTTGGGGATATTGTGTGGGTGAGGTATGTGTGTGTGGATGGGGATTTTTGTGGTGTGTGGGTGGGGGTATGTGGGGTGGATGGGTAAGGGTATCTGTGTGGGTGTGGGTGGGAATATTGTGTGGTATGTGGGTGGGGGATATGTGTGTGTGTGGTGTGTAGATGGTGATGTGTGGTGGTATGTGGGTGTGGGATGCGTTGGTGAAGGATATGTTTGTGTGCGGTGCGTGGGTTGGGAATATTGCGTGGTAGGGGATGTATGTGATGTGCGGGTGGGGGGTTGTGTGGTGGGGGATTGGGTTATGGCATGTGTGGGTGGGTGGGCGATTGGGTTAAGGCATGTGTGGGTGGGTGGAGGATGTATGTGTGGGTGGTGGGGTGTGTGTCAGTGGATTGGGGATGTATGGGTGGTTAGGGAGATGTGTGTGGGGGGGGGGGGAGATGTCAGTTGGTGGGGATGTGTGTGTATGGTTTGGGGATGTGTGAGTGGATGTGCGATGTGTGGGTTGGTGGGAGATTGTGTGCGTGGGTGGGGAATATGTGGTCGATGGAGATGAGGCTGTGGGATGCGTGGTTTGAGGTGTGGGTGGGAGGAGGATGTGTGGGTTATAATGTGGGTGGGCGTGGGATGTGTGGGTTGGTCGGGGAATGTTTGTGGGTGGCGAGTGTGTTTTGGTGCGGGGAACAGGTGAGGGCAGTGTGTGTGGGTGGGGGATGGGTCGGTTGGTGGGGTATGTATGTGTCCCTTGGTGTGTGTGTGGGTAGGTGGGGATGTGTGTGTGGGTGGGGTGATGTATGGGTAGGTGGGAGATGGGCCTCATAACATGGTAATTTGCCTTGTTTATATTTACAACATTCATTTCACAATGTTTATTTTTCTTCCTATGTAAATGTACAATGCTCTTGATGAACGAGAGACGAGAGATTGGAAGGGCCGAATGTAAGACGGGCCTGCGCGCCCAATTTGTGACCCTAATAAAGTTGATTTGATTTGATTATGTCTCCCCTCTCTCTCCCTGTCTCTTTCTCTGTCCCTGTCTCCCTCTCTGTCTCCCCATTCGTCTCACTGTCTCTCTCAATCTCTGTCTATTTCTCCCTCTCTCTGTATCTCTCCCTCTCTTTCCCACCATGTCTCCCCCTCTCTCCCTTCGCCCTTCT
Organism: Cepaea hortensis; assembly: GCA_963921405.1. Classification (NCBI taxonomy): domain Eukaryota; kingdom Metazoa; phylum Mollusca; class Gastropoda; order Stylommatophora; family Helicidae; genus Cepaea; species Cepaea hortensis. The sequence continues at coordinate 111,753,795 of OY992882.1, forward strand.
CTCTCTGTCCCTCTGTCTCTCTCCTTCTCTGTATCCTCTCTCTCTCTCTCTCTCTCTCTCTCTCTCTCTCTCTCTCTCTCTGAGCATTTCAAAAGCCTCATCCTGTTCTAGCGAAGGTCCGATTGTTCACTAAACACATTATGCGTATGTCAGCACGGTCGAATGGATAAAAGCACTTTTTCTTAAACATCCGATGTGCTGATGCCGAGGGAAGCGGGTTCAACCACTACACCAGTCAATCTGACTAAAATTCTCGTCCTTGACTTGGGAACGTTAATTACAAGTACCTCAGAGATAGGAGTGGGTGTGTCTGACGGCGAGGGACACTGGCAGTAGAGAAAGTTAATCCACACACAAGTCCAGTGGGCTAGAAATAGTAACACGTGTTTGGACTACGCTTGAGTTAAAGCGAGCGCACAAAAAGGTAATGCTTGCAGCAATGTATGGGTATCTTCCTCTTTTTTGAATTTATTGTCTATATCTGCGGTGAAGTTTATCTAGGCCAGAATGTTTAGCTCAGTGGTTCTCAACCGAGTGGGATGGGGGATTTTTAGAGTTTCCAGGGGGAATTAAGATTATTTCAAGATCACGTTAATAAAAGAACCGATTACTTAATATTGTTTTTCCCTTCATACTTTACGGTTCTGTACGTCTCGCCCTTCTAAAATTCATTTTATAAAGTACTAGCTGACCCGGCCCGGCTTCGCCCAGGCCCTGGTGGGGAGCATCTCATTTAATTCATATAAGTAGTCATATAAGCTCTCCCGTTCCCGACTATCTGTCTGTCTGTCTATCTGTCTGTCTGTCTGTCCCGGCCCGGCTTCACCCAGTCCCTGGTGGGGAGCATGTCATTTAATTCATATAAGTAGTCAAATAAGCTTCCGTTCCCGACTATCTGTCTGTCTGTCTATCTATCTGACCCGGCGTGGTTTCGCCCAGCTCCTGGCGCACAGTAACTTAAAAGAACTTTCTTCCACACACCATTCATTATTTTTAATGAAAACTGTTTTTAATCACCGACATGACAGTTGATAAGTTCTTTAAGCAGAAAAAGATGGGTTACAATGTTATGCATTATGCATTATTTTTATGAAAAATTTGAAAATGCCTTAAAGGTTATATCATTATTTATTATAACTTATATGCCTGAAAATAACTATAGACAAAGAGTTTAACAATAGTGCAAGTAAGTCCAACAATATGACTATAAAGTATATAGAAATGTTATTAAAAGTTATGCCCCTTGAAATAACTTTTCTAGAGTGAAGTCCCCCTGCTATATAGAAATTATATAATGAAAAAGTAAATGTTATTAAATAAGTAGAAGATTTTACACTAATAAACTATTATAGTCGGTTGCACAGGAATGAAAGGAAGACGTGTAGAAAATTTCATCTCAATCGGATGTACCGTTATCGAACGCATCCAATACATAGCTGACCACAAACACACAAAGCCACATACACTATGTTTTATAGATATAGAAGTAGAATCACAAATCACATATTATGTGGACGTCTAGACTTGTTTTATTATGTGCTATTAAATTTAGCTTCCATTATTACGTATACTGTGTAGGGGTGGGGACAGGGAGGGGGAGGAGGAATTTTAGGTAGGAAATACAATGGGGTGAGGGGATGACGTTCTGAAAATATGGTAAAGGGGAACGCGGGCCAAAAAAGGCCGAGAACCACTGGTTTAGCTAGACATGTTGCATTCGGGGGCAGACTTGGAGTATGTGATCTGTTGTCTGTGGAGCCAAGCCACACGTGAACATGGCTGATATGCCAACTTTATGGGTATTCATTTAGGCCCCTGTAAGATCTGTTTAAAGGCCAGTACGGCCGAGAGGTCAAACACACTCGTTATTAAAATGCATGTGCGCTGACGACGGAGTAGTGGATTTATTCCACGCACCGGTCAGCTGGACTTACTCGTTGACTTAATGCCGTGTTTAAAAAAATGTATGGGACGCAGAGGTGTTTCCAAGGAACCAGGACCAGGTTCTATACTGTCCTAGCCGTGCGTCCTGGACAACAGGTCCCTTCGGGGTCCTGGCTAACGTAGTAGGATCGCTGATTCTTCCGAAGCCGGAGAGTAACTGCTTGCACGGCGAGGAACCACCAGTCTGCACACCAATAAGCCAGACATAGGACAACGGATACTCACGCAAAACTCAGGTCCTGTATGACATCACACTGATGTTGGACAACAGGATGTCTTCAATCGACATACAGGACTTCGCGCTGGAGTTCAAGCCAACGAACACAAGTAAGCACGAAAGTATGAAAATTTTTTTTTTAATATTGGCTTTTGTCTTAAGGTTATTGACATGACCCAGATTTAGGAGTGATTAGTCATTGTGGTTAAGAGAGCTGTAGATGGAGGTGAGGGAGAGGGAGAGGGAAAAAGAGGGAAGGGAAAGATCGAGAATGGGAGTGTTAGAGCGAGAGAGAGGCAAAGAAGTTTATTTTAAAAGAGCACAGCAGCAGCAGCAGCAGCAGCAGCAGCAGCAGCAGCAGCAGCAGCAGCAGCAGCAGTAGTAGTAGCAGTAGTAGTAGTAGTAGTAGTAGTAGTAGTAGTAGTAGTAGTAGTAGTAGTAGTAGTAGTAGTAACAGCAGCAGCAGTAACACTTTAGTTTACTATTACCATCTGCTCCACGTGCCTTAAGGCGGGTACAAGAATATTATACTTGTTCCGTACGTATATCTCTCCTGTTGGTCTGTACGTATAACTCTCCTTTTGTTCTGTACGTATATCTTTCCTGTTGTTATGTACGTATATCTCTCCTGTTGTTACGTACGTATATCTCTCCTGAGAGCCGCGACAGAGCAGAGGCTAGCAGGCCTGTCGGACCGACTGATGATCGTATGTTGGAATCTCCATGGAGGCGGGAATGTTGTAAAAAATGGATCGTGGCTCCCATGTCGCCCTAGCCTTAAACTGGTACAAGGACATGTGGGGAAATCAAGTTCCACAGGCGTGATATTGAGTTCAATCCTCAGCAAGTGCCGATTGTTGTATACAATTATGGGGCTAGTATATTAATATGCTCAATATCCTAAAGGCGTGGACGAGCACTGGTTACTAGATCGTGTCACCTCTCCCCTGCCCCTTCTCCGGTAATGTATACATGTGTGAGCGAATCAATGAACGGGTTAACGGGTTCTAGAGGTGTGTCTGTCAGTCGGGTTCAGGGCAGGAGGCGGTGGTGGCGGTAGTGTGGGTGGGTGGGTTAGGGTTTAATTCAGAGAACTTGGTCATGGTGGGTGATAAAGGAAACCAGGCAATGAATTGAGATTTGATTGTCGTCGCTGATGGAATCCATTACTGGGTTTTAATGGCTTAGGTGCGGGTAATGTGATCGTCAAGAAATAATCATTACTGGATAGTTGTGATCCATTATCTGAAAAAGTGAAGGGGGTTAAGAGACGGAGAGAGAGAGAGAGAGAGAGAGAGAGAGAGAGAGAGAGGGAGGGAGAGAGAGAGAGAGAGAGAGAGAGAGAGAGAGAAAGAGACAGACAGACAGACAGACAGACAGACAGACAGACAGACAGACAGACAGACAGACAGAGAACTTTATTTTATATTCGAAGAGTTAATGGGCACGCAGGTTCGTTAAACATGATGCCTTTCTCGTTTCTCGCTTCTGATACATTATTTCATTCATACCTCAATCATGGAAAGGGGAAGAAAGAGAGAGGAAGATATATATATATATATAGAGAGAGAAAGAGAGAGAGAAAGAGAGAGAGAGAGAGGGGGGGGGACTTTATTTTCAAAGAGTTAAGAATTGGGTACACGGGAAAGTCTAACATTATGTCCTTGTTTCTCTCTTTTGACACGTTATTTCTTTAATCCATCACTTATGGAAAGGTGAGGGAGAGAAATATATGGCCAACTAGAAACCCGTGCACTTGTTCTTTCAGTGAGGCGAGAAGTCATTTGAATGTAGCAGGTCTGAATCCCAGTTTGCCCTCGGTGTGTATACTGTATAGTCTATTCTCTAATCTTTACTTCTTTCCTTTACTTCTGTGAGTGTCAGTCAATACATGTAGATGTATTTCTTATGCAATTTCACTAATCCACCCCCACCTTTCTTTTCCCTCGCACTTTGATACGACCCTACACCCCCTAATTTTGAAAACAATTTGATCCATCCATCATGTGCCATGCCGATAAGCGTCGGCGGCCATGTTTTACCATCTCACTCGATCACCAGAGTCGTGGATCACTCCATGTTCCTGCCTCGACCATGCCACGTGGCCAAGCCATCCAGGTATTTACTTCTCGGTCTTCCCCTTGGTCTCTTCCCTTCGATCTTGCCAGTTGTCACCAAGTTCTCCAATTCATTTCTTCCCATAACATGCCCAACAAATTTTGACTGTCTACGTCTAATGTCTCTAATCAGTTTAGGATCTTCATTTGTTTCTTGTAGGACTTGTTCATTGGTTTTTCTGTCTGTCCATGGTATTCTTTGCATTTTCCTCAGAAACCACATTTCCACAGCCATCAGATGTTTTTCAGCTTGTCTGCTCATTGTCCAATCTTCACATCCATACAAAAGTACAGCTTCTATGTAGCACTTCTACACTCTTTTTCTCGTTTCAATTAATATCTTTTTATTGGTCAGTATGTTTTTCATCTTGCAAAAGGCTACCTTCGCAATGGTAATTCTTGTTCTAATCTCATCAAGGCATTTCCCAAAAGATGTTATGACTGTTCCGAGATAGCTGTACCGATTCACTTGTTTAAGAATATGCCCATTTACTTGTAAATTACATTGTGGTATTTCTTCCTTCCTAGTGACGACCATAATCTGTGTCTTCTTACAATTCAATTCTAACCCTAGTTGTTCACTCTGTGCAACAACCGCATCTACTAAATGTTGCAGGTCCTGTTCATTGTCTGCAATCAAAACTGTATCATCTGCACATCTAATGTTATTAATGCATCGGTTTCCCCCCCCCCCCCCCATGTTGATTCCTTCCATATCTTCTATATTTCTGAAAATGTTGTCACTGTACAGGGGAAAAAAAAGATCTGCAGACATTACACACCCCTGTCTCACATCTCTCTTAATAGGCTGATATTGATCTACTTCATTTTAAATTCTGATGGCAGCTTGTTGTTTCTTTTCGCACTTTTAGACGACCCCCATAATTTTGAAAACAACTTGATCACATTCCCGAAATCTAGATGCTTCGTGAAATTTGAGCACTGAACACATTATTAAGAAATGTTATTAAAAAGTACCTTGTATGTATCTTGTTACGATAGAAAGTCAAACACTTTGAAGAACAAACATTTAACGGCGCCGTATTACATAATAGCCCGTTCCGCGGCAAAGGTGTTACGGACGCAGTTCGTAATCCCGCAAACCGCGTTCGAAACACAGCTGCGTTGCTTTTTTTTTTTTTAAATGAAATAGTATGCGTGCCGATCGTTCAGAAAGCAATGGCAAACCACTGAACGTAAACTTGTCTAGGAATTACGAACAGCCAAAAAATTCTGGGGTGGACTGCTATGTCCGTAAAGGATATGCAACTAACTCTTTTTTATTACGTAATAACAACTTTTGTGTTACGGGCAATTAACTGTACTGGCATCGGTATGTTCATAAATATAAATAAATGTATTTTTTCGCGCTCACGGAAGTAGAAGAAAGAAGTTGGACTAGAGAACGTACAAGACAACGTAAAAATTAAAAGCTATAGTTGCTGAACGGGTTTCTAACCTGTTACCCTTAAATGACGACAGCGCTTCGCTGCAGGAACAGGTGTACTTCGAAGCGTGACCATCTAACTCTTGTCTCTCTTCTACTTCTGTGAGCGGTGTACAACATATGTGTGTTTATTTATGGACTGTCCTAGTGGCCTCAAAGGGTTCCCCAATTGATATTTCTGAGGTACGAGTATGCGACAGTTGAGTGAACGATATAGTTGCTGGCGCGGTAGTCGGGAGAGACGGGCAGGGATAGGAAGGGAACAGAACTTCTTCGTCAAGGTCAACACTTGTTACTCCACACTCACTCAGTCAGTTTGCATCAGATCGTACATTCTTACACTTCTAGCGGTTAAAAGCTTTCGTTTCGAAGTGATGTAAAAACAGTAAGTTAAAAAAAAAAATAATATGCTGTTATTTAATTTATAAAAAATCATTTTTCTTAATTAGATTATATTATATATGTCAATTCACCCTGCGTGCCACTGAAAATCGTTTCGCGTGCCACTGAAAATCGTTTCGCAAGCTACTGAAAATCGTTTCGCGTGCCACTAAAACAATCGTTTGGTGTGCCACACATGGCACGCGTGCCGTAGGTTGGAGACGCCTGATCTAATCCATTTTCGTTTGTTCAAAAGTCTTGAAACGAGCTTATAACAAGTGTTTCCCTTTATTGGGTCGTTTGAACGGCGCCGTATAATTTAATAACAACATTAATTTGGCGTGCTACAGACAATGGATTGTACTGACATGGTTATGCTACAGCAGAGAGAGTATCGAACGAACGAACGAACGAACGAAAATCTTTATTTTCAAAGGGTTAAGAATCGAGTTAGTGGAGGGGGTAATCGGTGGCGAGGAGGATAGGATGGAAGTAGAACTGTGTCAAGGTCAGTCATTCGTGCTCAACATTCACCGAATTTGTATCAGATAGCACACTTTTACCGTCGAAGTTTAAGAACTTTTTAGTTTTAACTGATTCGGTGCCAAACACAAAAGTAGGTTTTGAATAAACATGGTGCATAAATCAAATTAAACAAGTACTTTAATGTAAATGTCCGTTCACTGAGCATTGAAACTGTGAAAGTATTGCAAAAGGAAACAAATAACACGATAACCTTAGTACGACAATATAACACCATTCGGGCCAAATACTAAGTCATATTTGGCGATATACTATCCTTCGGCACTGAATCAGTTTAAGGGATGTAAATACAGTAACAGTTTCACAAACATGATATGTTTCTACTGAAATAACAATTCAGTTGTTTTAATGAGCTCATATCAATCAATCAATCAATCAATCAATAGGTACTGATGAAGGTTTGATGCAATGGATTTCCAAAATTGTTTGTCTCTCGTCGTGACTGTACATTCTGTCAGACTGATATTCGTCCATCTCTTGATGTTATCTTCCCACTTGTATATCTGCCTCTTGCTTGCTTGCTTGCCTTCAACCTTGCCCTCCAGTATGGTTTTTATAAGAGTATTATGTCACTCATATACAATATTTTAATTCGCTCAGCGTGTCGTTGAATATCGTTCCACGAACCACGCTTGGCTCGCATGCCGTAGGTTTCAACGCCTGGTTTAGAGTGCCCTCTAATCTCTACTTTTTGTTTCTAATTCTACACAGTGAATTTATTTCTCACGTTATTTCAATGTCCTCGCATTCTCTAGTTTTGTTCTACTAAGTTAATATTTGATGGTGGGTTAGTGGTTAAGTGGTAGTGGTGGTGGTAGAAGGAAATGAAACAGGTCGAAAAAGCAGGAGAAGAAACGGAATAGTCGAAGGGAAAGACAAATAATTATGACAAAAAACGATGCAGTATATCTGTTTCTTATATATTGATCTCTGTACTGAAGGAACAGATACAACCTTCGAACGGTGTTTGTTGATCTGTAACATCCCGCTCCAATATAAAACCTCTGGCTGGATCGGCAAATGTCACTTTACTGGGAATAAAACACACTTCCGAGTTCAAAAATAGTCCCGGGCGTAATTGATTAAATTAATAACTAACTACAACTCGATACGCCGGCATGGAACGAATGCCATCAGATACCAACATATATAGGTGGCACTAATCGGGTGGCAGTAATTGGACAAGCAAAAAGAAAAGAAACAAATTACTACGGGGGAAATAGGACCATGAAATCTGCAATACGGAAAATGCTTCGGAAAGTGAAAACTGGCATGTTCTGGGCGCAGAGGCTGGCATCATCAATAAACATACATGTGTTGTTTGGCGCCCATGGAAGTGAGCATACAGAAGTAGACACTACTGGACACATCATTATGGAACGATGTGTTTGTGTGTTTGTTATGTGACCTATCATCATCATCATCATCATCATCATCATCATCATCACCATCATCACCATCATCGTCATCATCATCATCATCATCATCATCATCATCATCATCATCATCATCATCTTCTTCTTCTACTTCTTCTTCTTCTTCCACTTCTGCCGTCAAGCGTCGTGGGGAGGAATAATTTGCGCTCCATCGCCCGGTGGGCGGCACTGGATAGTGTCGTTCCGTGTGATTGTACAATGTCTTTGTAAAGACATGAAAGACCTGCGGCAACACATCAGCACACGCAAGCAAACGTGTGGAGAGCATGCACATTTTAGTGGCCCAAACGGATGTGAATTATTTAACAAACACTAACGAACAAAACTCATATCTTTAAACTTAAATCTGAAATAGTAATTATTGGAATACCGTGGATCAATAAAGACAAAATAGCCACATTCTATAGAAGATCTGAACGTCGAACAAAACTGGCTCAAAAAACAGTAACATGTCTCAGAAATGCAAACACTTTGACCACACCAAAGGCAACGGTGGTTTAGAGGAAAGAGTCATAGTTCCTGGACTGGAAGACGGGGCTGGGGGGAGATCATTGCAACAGTGGACACAGGCCATTTAAGACTCCCTGGGTATGCAAATGCATGAGGTGGGAAACAGAGGCAGGATGGGTAGTAATTCCGGTGGCCTGTTGTGAGTGCGACTTTCTTCAATGACCGTGCTCCTCCTCCTCTACCACCACCACCACCACGACCACCACCATCACCACCATCATCAATCCTCCTCCACCACCACCACCACCAATCATAAATCCTAAGTCTCCTCCTCCTCCCCACCTCCCCCTCCCACCACCACCGCCGCCGCCCCAGCCACCACCACCACCACCACCATCATCATCATCATCATCATCATCATCATCATCATTTCTCCCAAAAGTTCCCAATCATTCACACGATAGCGACATTCCTAGCCCTGATAATATATCTGAAACATTACATACGTTAATAGTTCCTGCACATATTTCTACTGCCATTCACAGATGTCACAACGTTCTTCATTCCTCACTACATAGTAGCTTCATTTCTAGTTCTGAACATATTTATAGAGCCACTCGTAGTTCTCACATACGTTCCCAATCCTTAATACATTTAAGACTATACTAGTTCCAGATAATATTTGTAGTGCCGTTTATAGTTCTCTCAGTCGTTCCCACTCCCTCATACGATGGCAGCATACGACATTCCAAATCCCTCACACGATAATGACATTCCTAGTTCTGATCATTTTTCTGACACATCACAGACGTTACTAGTTCCTGAACATATTACTGGTGTTATTCGTACTTCTCACAGACTTTCCCAATCTCTCAACGATAACGGCACTCCTAGTTCTGAACATGTCTTATGTCATTCATATTTCTCACAAGCATGTCCAATCCCTCATACAATAGCTACATTCCTAGTTATCAGAGTATTTCTAGTGCCATTCGTAGTTCTCACGGAACTGCATGGAAGACAGTTTAAACAAAAAAATAGTTGCATGTCCTTCATAGGACGTAGCAGTCAACCCCAGCAATTTCGATGTTCGTAATTCCTGGGCAAAATTTACGTTCATTAGTTTGCCATTGCTTTCTGAACGACCGGCTCCTATACCTTTTTCGAAAACAACCAGCACCGCTGTGTTTCGAACCCGGGTATATGGGCTCACAAACCGCGTTCGCAAAAGCTTAGCCACGAATACCGGCAGGAAGACAGTTTATCGAACTTAAGAACACAGATGGTTGCAAAGAAACACGATTGCCTGCATTGCTTGGAATGCAACGATAATGGTTATTATGATGATGATTCAAGAACATAAAATACATCTCGTGTATGCGTTAAACGACACCACAAAGCGATCATTTCTTATAAAATTCAGATATATTCTACATAATTTATTATCTTAAGTCCTTTGATTTTCCAGAGCCGCAGTAAGACAGCAGCAGGCACGCTTGAATTTCGACCTGTGGCCATGTATTCAAATCTCCATTGAGGCGGTGATTTTTTGTTAATTTGACCTGGTCCTCTATATCGACAAAGCCTACAAAGGGTATCAAGAAATGATATGGGAAATAAAAGCGACCTATGTGATACTGACCACCTCGAGTGCCGACTGCTGTATACACATACGGTACTGGCAACATATACCCAGTACACCTCGTGGCGTAGAATATGGACATTTACTGCTGCTACTCTGGCTTTCTTTCCTAAATGTAGTACCTAATCACACCAGCTGAACTGACCACCACCTAATTACACCAGTTGAACTGACCAGTACCTAATTACACCAGTTGAACTGACCAACACCTAATTACACCAGTTGAACTGACCAGTACCTAATTACACCAGTTGAACTGACCAACACCTAATTACACCAGTTGAACTGACCAGTACCTAATTACACTAGTTGAACTGACCAACACCTAATTACACCAGAACCTAATTACACCAACACCTAATTACATCAGCACCTAATTACATCAGCTGAACTAACCAGCACCTAATTACACCAGCTGAACAGACTTTTTATTGAAAGCACCGGCAATTATGTACAAACGACACTTTTAGCACCTGGCTACGATCAAACTGCGATCACGACAAAAATGGAAAACTTTACCACACAACAAATATTTCCAGGCATGACAAATTACCAGCTGCCATGTGCCCAGAATGTCAGACGGGCCTGCGTGGCCAATTCTTAACCCTTTGAAAATAAAGATCGTTCGTTCGTTCGTTCATATCTGATGCCGGGCCTAGCCAGGATCAATAAGGTGTCGACATGACTAACTGCAAAGTAATCACGGATGAGATCCGAATGCGGAATACCGGGCATCCTGCGTACAATGGCTATCGTCTTTCTTATGGATTCCGGTCTGCTCAGAATATCAGGTGACGGTTTAGATTTTTATGGCCTTGTCATGTTAAGTGATTGTGCCCAAATGATTGGTTTGTTGGTTTCTAAAAATCGATGTAACAGAGTTTCAGACGAAGGACATTCGTAACGTCGCATACCGCGCTCGAAGCTCAGCTTCTGGAGATTTGGATGCCGGCCGACTTGCGTTGATTTTTATATAATGGTATGAGTGCAGGTCGTTCAGAAAGAAATGGTCAACTACTGAACGTAAACTTGCCTTTACATTAATAATTTGTCCCAAAGCAATTTACCGCTATGGGTCTGTGGTGTGATAGCGCCATTACATTAAGTCGGCCGTGAGCAAGGAGGAATAGGTGGCCAATATTTTCCTTCAATTCGGCAAGCGACGAGCCCAGGAGTCGAACCTGTGTCAAACCGTGCTCGTGGCATTACCAGCGCAGTTCGCTATCAACTTCGCTAGCATGCCGACCGGACAAGCCTTTAGAAGCTCCCCATCCCTCAACAGTCGTAGGATGATGAAGATATTGATCAGTCCCGTAACACACTCGTTTTAGACATGTCTCATTCGTGACTTCATCCGTCCTTCTTTGCTGGAGCCACATTCACATTCAGGCTCATGCATCCTTAGATATATTGTTCCATCCGTTATTGTGTCTTCCAGCTAGCAGTCTTCCACAGAATGTCTGCTATGGCCATCGGGAGTGTTTGGAATCGTGTGTATAGTGCAAAAGAACAGGCAGATAGATCATCACTGTTTAGAGAGAATGGCGCTGCATGGAGTGATCAGAGGATCTGACCAACGTTCAAAACTAAGAGGGAAGGCCAGATGGACACACAAACAGACTGCTACTAGTATCACTGCCTACTCCGCGGCGAAGGAGTTAAGGACGCGATTCGAAATTCCGTATACCCGAGTTCGAAACACAGCTGTGAGCTATTTGGCAGCGGACCGCCTTGTGTTGGTGTTTTTAAGAAATGTTATTGGTGCCGGACTTTCAGAAAGCAATGGCAAACTAATGAACTTAAACTTGCCAAGAGATCACAACAGCTAAAAAAAAATGGTGGTGTTGACTGCGACGTTCTGTGAATAATATGCAACTAACTTCGTCAAGGTCAGCACTTGGACTCTTTCCTTGGCTGCTGTAGATGAGGACGGAGCTTGCATGCCCCGAATGCTGTGATGCCGGTTCTTGATTCAACTTATCGGTGGGTGTTACAACAAATCGGTTCTCTTAAAGCCGACATATCTGCTCGCTTATTACCAGGCTTGACTATGGGAATGTTATTCCCATGGGAACCCCATGGAAAAGGTCCCATGGGATTGGATGGGATGGGACAGGCATAACTTACCACGGGATAGGATGGGATGGGACAGAAAAATATGTCCCATGGACAAGCTTGCCAGGCTTCGCCATGGGAATGTTATTCAAATGGGAATCCCATGGGAAAGGTCCCGTGAGATGGGATGGGATAGGACAGGCATAAATTACCATGGGATGGGATGGGACATAAAAATGTGTCCCATGGACAAGCCTGCTTATTACCCCGCACTCCAGCAAGATTCAACAGTATACTCAAGCGCAGCCCATACACGAGATACTATCTCTAATAGTTGCCACTACCGGGGAGTGCAATGGACTGAATTTTGCGTATGGATTAGCTTTTCCTATTACCCGTGTCCCTCGCCATCAAGCGAACCCACTCCGACTTCAGAGGTACTTGTAATTTACCCCCCTACACCAAGTCAAGGAGGAGAAGTCAACATTGTAGTCCAAGGAACGGGTGTAGGGTTTGAACCCGCTGTCTCGACATAAACACGCCAGAAGTTTAAGAGTGCGCTCTTATCCATTCGTGGATAACTGGCAATTATTCAACAATTAACCTGACATGTCTTCGCGTAAGTCGCAACACCATTGGTGTATGTTTCCAAGTACTCACTTGGCTCATAGTCCTACGTCTTCGGGTACATCTAAAGTTCGTCTTCCATCGCATTTGCCTTTCATCTCCCAAAGGAACCTTGCTTGTTGCTCCAATGACCCCAGGGTCATTGGTGCATTACCGGATTCGAACCTGGTCTCCCGAAGGAGAACAGAGCATTCTAGCCACTCAGCCAACAGCTGAGCAAATTCCAACTGATGGTAGCCGGAAGTTAGTCAAACAAAGCCATGTCCTGTCGCTGACCCCTTCCCCTTACCCTCTGAGAGTGAACTGCCTAGTCAATCATCGGGTGTGTCACTGACATCCACCGAGACAAAATCAATGACATGTAATAAGGAGCGGGGAAATGACGGAGAACGGGAGCTGACAGAAAGCCGTCACACGCTGTTGCCTTATCCCTCATCGCTTGTAATCCAAACACATTTCCACAATATAGGCAGCAGCCATAAAAAATAAGTCCACAAATCACCCAGTTATCTTTCGAACAATGTTAGGATAAAGTAATGGACAACGTTGGAATATAAAGTAACGGGCAACGTTAGAATCAACAGTTGCGGCAAGCGAAAAGAGTTTCCGGTACAGCCTCGTTCCAGTATTTGACAAGCACATAAGACTAAGGTCATCCTTAGAGACACTTTTTTTCGCATATCCCATTTGCAGGACATCGTTGTCAACACCAGGATTTTACCGCTGTTGTTGATTTCTTGGCAAGATTACGCTCAGTAGTTTGCCATTGCTTTCTGTGTGACCGGCTCACATACCCCCGTAATTAATCAACGCGAAGCGGTCCGCTACCGAATCTCGCGCAGTTGTGTTACCCTACGAGAATATACGGGATTACGGAGAAAGTCGTTAACTCCTTAGCCAGGGAGACCGCGACTAGTAGACACTGCCATTGGGGAAATGTGGTCTTAAGAATAGTACAGGCCTTGAGATGAGCAATGCCTTGGGCCTCTTTTAGGCTTATTGTACAGTTTATCGTTATGTAGTACTTCAGTAGTGCCTCCGATCTACTTAGGCTAGGGAACATTACGGATGCAACAATGAAGGAACTCCGTAATATGTGTACTGTGTGATTTTATTGTTTGATATATATATATATGTTTTGTTTGCTATATTCCGAAGTTTTTTTGTTGTTTTTTTTGCGCTCGCTCGCTTTGAACTCAAGCGTAGTCCATATAGTAGTGATGGGCTGAATTTTGCGTGTGGATTATCTTTCCCTAATAACAGTGTCCCTCGCCATTAGGCGAACCCACTCCGACTTCAGACGTACTTGTAATTTACGTCCCCAAGTCAAGGATGACAGGTCAACATTTTAGTCCAGCTGTCCGGTGTAGGGGTTGAACCGCTTACCTCGGCATCAGCACACCGGGTGTTTAAGAACACGCGTTCTTATCCATTAGACCATACGGATCTTTCCGAAGGTTCTTTTCCACGACTTTGTCTAGCCGCATTTTTCGATTATTGATTGTATTAGCGAAGAGACACTGATAATTAACATTGAGCCGGGGCTGTGGTTTATGGACAGTGAACGCGTTTCATAATTCCCCGACATCCAGAGTCTAGGGTTCGAAATCATCCGCCGGTGATATGTAAGCAGGCCGCCTTGCGTTGATTTCGATGGTATGATCGTGGGTCGTTCAGAAAGCAATAGCACACTACTGAACGTAAACACTTCCTTGTCACTCACAAACAGCCAAACAATGCTGGTATTAAGTGAGAGGTCCTGTAAAAGAAACATAAGTTCATTAAAGGTCATTCGAACTGGTGTGATTCCCCCAGTCAGCTACAAACTGTGTCGAGCATTAAGGTGACACTAGACAGGGCTGTTAAGTCCACCGTCGCGTGTAAACTATTTTGTGCTGCTTGAACAATTTCCACGCTGATTTTGAAACCCATAATGCACGGCACAATAGTTAATTCAAATAACAGTACACTCATTCTATTAAATTACTCTACGAATGTAGTATGCCTGCTCGTCCGGTACCACGGACGGATAGAAATCGAATGAGTATGCTCTGCAAGAAACAGGAAAGCGGTAAAGTAATTAGAGAAATGAGACTTAACTGTTATAGACATGACGGGCACGTTATGAGGAGAAATAACCATGAAAACTTAGTGACAACTGGAAAACGTGATGGGAACAGAGCATGGGGATGATAAGAGAGATCTTGATGGTTTGGCCACATGGCCTGATCTGGACAAGAGCACAGACCTGATCGCAGTGAGCAGTAAGAGAACACTGAGACACTAAGAATCACTGCTCAAGTCATCTTATACGTTGGAATCTATGAGTTAATATTGTGAACATATATCCTTCACAAGAGTGAGAGTGAATGAGTTAATAGAAATTAGAACAGATGAGTTAATAAAGTTCTAAGAACTGATCTAATAGATGTAGATTAGATTATTTAAAATAGCCAGAATATATTATTTAATACAGAAGACACAGATAATTCAGTAAAGTGGGAATAGGTGATTTAATGGAGTGAGAATATATAATATAATTTAGTCTGAATATATGATTTAAATGAATAAGTACAGATGATTTAAAAGCGTCAGCATATATGCGTTAATGGAGTGGGGATTAGTGATGATTTAATTTAATCATCACCGGAAATATGTTCAGACTGTAGCCCCTGTGTTCAGTGCTTCATACAGGGAGTGTTCCGTGTCTGCAGCCACTCGGAGAGTGCATCTTCAGCATGTCTGCAATCGTGGGTAAGGCTATAGTATGTCCAGAAATGAAGCCTTCATTCACGATCAGTTATTTTGAAAACAGTCTGTTGCATCGTTATGAAATTTTTCCTGCCGTCTTATATTTACCCCCACCCAAGGAATATATCTTTGATAGGTACAAAAGCAACTTAAATCATAGAAAGCGGCGACATTTCTTTGATGTTTTGGTGAAAAAATAGTGATTTCTCGCTAAGAAACTTTTTTTTACAGTAATGCCCCGTTCCACTACGCGAGGCTCTTGTCATAAGGCCAATCCCATGTCCCACGAGAAAATTAACTATTCATCGCTAATGTTTCCGTGCGAAGACGTAATACATTTAATAATGTGCACTTCATCTCTGACCCGTAAATTATATACCGCATACAAACAAACTTTGAAATCTGCTGTACAATCTCCAGAACAAAAAAAATTTTGTTGGGTGGACATAATGATAAGGTTATATGCTAAATCTCATCATTTTTCCTCAGTTGGTTACTGAGATATGGAATTTTATATTGTGGCAGACAAAAGTAAACATAATTTTTTTATAGGATGAATCGCTAACACTACCGGCGTGTCCCAGTCCACCCGCATGGCTTTATTCTGTATGCGCTCTAGTTTTACTGGCTGACCCTTTGACATTGTGAGCAGTCCCAATCCTTACTCAATTACTGAGAGAATCAGATGTTGATAGAGAATGAACACCATTCTTTGCTCCATTTCCATTGCTGCCATGATCTTCAGCTCGCCGAATCCCTTCTTAGATCTCTTAACAGCTGCTTCCACGTCATCCCCGGATGATAAGTTTCTGTTGAAGGTAATTCCCAGGTGATTCGAGGGTGATTCTCAGTTAAAATTTCTGCCATTTATTGTGGGACGGGACGTCAGCCGTATCAACTATATTGCCCAGAAAGCTCCAAAACACAGACGCCGTATCTGGGGGTTAACGACATCTCTGTACACAGTTGATCACTTTGTTTACCGTCTCCTGCAACTCTTGCGCTTGACGTAGGAAGGTGTACGAACATGAAGAAGAAACAGATGAGATTTATAATTAATCCATCACGTTATTCAGGGTCCCCCCCCCCCCACCCCCTAACTCCTCGCATGCTTTTGCCATACGGGCAACTCACAAATGAATAGAAACTCCCAGGGGAAACCACTACAACGTAACAGATTCATTCATGTTTGACATGACCAAATGAAAATAATCACACACTAAACTCCCAAAGGTCCACATGACATTTTCATGGAAGGCAATTCCCTCTTCAGAATGGTTATCTGCACACTGTGAACTACGCCCATAGAAACACTAACCAGGGTGATTTTAAGGTAAATAACATGCCATTTGTGTAAACAGTCTAGCCTCATCACCAGGTCAGCGTCTATTTTAAGAAGTAGTTCTTGTATATTCTGCCAATATGCTCCCGGGCTTCGTGTTGGGTTGTATACGTGCAGTTGTTGTTGGGTTGTGTGCATGCAGTTGTTGTTGGGTTGTGTGCGTGCAGTTGTTGTTGGGAATCGCCCGCTGAAGGAGACACGCGCGTGAGAAATCTCACTTCATCGGAAATTTTAATTAACCACAGCTTGAACTGAAAAGTAGTTCTGTTTATTCACTTAGCATGATACATAACGGTTATAAGCATGATGATTTGCATTAGAAAAACATACAGTGGAGGGCTATGGCAAACACATGCCATAAACTGGCACAAACACACTAGCACACATAGGAGGATTTGCTTCTCACTCTAAACTGAAGGTGCGGAAAGACACGAGTTAATACAGCGTCAGAAATACATTTATAGGCATTGATCTGCACTTAAAGAAGTAGAAGAAAGAAGTACAGACTAAAGGACATCTTCTGCTCTTTTATTATGATTCTCATTTCTCAATGGCGCATGACCCCTTAATCAACTCGTAACAAGCCCTTTGTAGATTTGGTCTTGATTTTCTAGCTGTTTTCTACTGAATGAGGTAGCCTAGCCACTTCCATGTTAACTTTTCTAAGTAGCATCTTACGGCATGCATGAGGGGAACATAAATTACTATTCTTAGATCCATATTGGAACCCGTGTACTACACGGGCAAGTGGAAATTCTAGACGTTATAAACAGTTAAAGTTTTAACGTGACCACACCAGGGTTTGAATTATGTTGCGTCAAGCATAGCTTTCCATTGTATATTGCATAGTGTGTCCTCTACTCTCGACTTCTTTAGTCTATTTCTATAAGTGTCTATCAATATATGTGAATTTATTTATGGTGCTATTCCAATAGAATGAAGTGTTCATCCTCAACCAACTCATGCTGGTGAAAGGCAGAGGGATAGATCAGAGGTTATGGCGTCATAAAAAATCAGAGGTCAAAACGTCCATAGATTAGAGGAAAAGTCCATAGATCGGAGGTTATGGCGTCCAAAGATCTGTGGTCAAGGTGTCCATAGATCAGTGGTCAAGGCGTCCATAGATCAGAGGTTAGGACGGCCAAAGATCACGGGTCAAGGCGTCCATAGACCAGAGGAAATGCGTCCATAGATCAGAGGTTACGGCGGCCGTAGATCAGAGGTCAAATTGCCCGTATATTAGAGGAAATATCGCGTCCAACGATCGAGGTCAAGGCATCCATAGATGAGAGGTAATATCGTCTATAGATCTAAGGTTAGGGCCGCCATATATCAGAGATCAATGCGTCCATGGATCAGAGGTCAAGCCGGCCATAGATCAGAGGTCAAGGTGCCCATTATATAGAGGTTAACAGACTCAGTGCCTGACACAAAGAAGGTTTGTACCAAGCAAACATGGATGGCGGGAAATGGTCACAGTTATGGCTTAAAAGTTGTCTTTATGGTAGCAGACATGTTGAATTATATATCAAATTAAAGAGAGCTGCTTAGGAGAAACTATTGTATATAAACCCATGGCAGATACAGGAAGTCGCTTAAGAAGATTAATCATCCCATCGCACTAGATCAGAGGTCAAGGCGTCCATAGATCACAGGACAAGGCGCTCACCTCTCGTTCAAGCAGATCAGTTTCGTCTCACGGTGTTGACTATTTGCATTTTTACAAAAACAATTAAAAGGAATGCATACTCTCCCCCGACCTGGAGTAGTGGATCGGAAGTCTAACCTTATCGGCCAAGTGCGAGGAACCGTTGCTCAAGTCAAAAAGCCACCGGCAGTTGTCAATCGAAAAGAGCAGGTCGAATAAACGTTGACCAGGATAAATTTCTAAATTTGAAAACTTACTCACAACACATTTATAGCATGAGTGGTTGTGATTTACACACATTTGTACCGTCGTCGGTGCTATGGAGTTCGTGCACTGAGCCGAGACTCTCCTTGTGCGATCTGTTGAGGAGACTGGAGCACTTACGGAGACACCCATGTCCAATGAAAGTGATCCTTGACAAACCACATTAAAAGGAACCATGCTAAGTCTTTTGTAAGCCTCTTCGCGATTGGTTGGGGTTTGCAGCTAAGTTTTCTACTGGATGAGGTAGCCAGCCTAACGTCAATCCTCCTTGGTCACCTCTGACGACATGTATTCTGGGTTACAGTGTTAGTATTTTTTGCGTCCTTTTTGGCCTCCGGTAAAACACGTGCTATGTGTATTAGCGTTTATTTAAATACAGTTTCGACGCATGCTAAAATATAGGTTGTTGTATTAGCATTGACTGCAAAGAATCCCATAGACAGACAGAGAAACCAATGAGCAAGTCCCACGAGAAACAAACGAAAACCGTAAACTGATCGGAGAAATTTCACGTAGATAGTCAACATGGCGTGGTTTGAGACGGAGAAATATGATCGCCCATGCTTATCAGTATGGGGGAGGATATGTGGTTTGTGAAGAAAATGCAAATCATTTAGACGGAGACAGTCAAGACATTTGGGGCATGTTATGAGAAGAACAAACTGCAGAACTTGGTGACAACTGGCAAGGCCGTGCCGTGCTATGATAAAGAGAGGCGGCCGCATCAAGCGGCACCGTAATGGGGTGGCATTTTTAAAGGAAAAACAGGCCGCATTTCGAAGACTTGCATCATACTGAGAAAATCTGCCGCACGGTACTGACAATTGGCATGACTGGAACGAACAAGGGGAAGGCAGATAAGTAAATATCTTAATAGCCTGGCCACGTGGTATGGTGGAGACAAGAACACAGAGCTGATCCACGACTCTAGTGATCGTATCAGATGACGAAACATGACCGCCCTCGCTTATCGCATAGCACATGATGATGATTAGCATCGTAAGTGTGAGTGTGACTTTCCTTTGGCTGTGTTGCTTATTTGTATTTTCTGTTCATTCGTTTTTCGCAACCGATACAGGCACGGGTGATTATGTCTTTCCGCATTCAAAGCCGGTAGTAAAGTCGGTCTCCACCTTTCTGTTGAAGTCACTTGGAATTGTCAAACAGACCAGAAGTCTTACATTAGACATTACAAAGCTACATCATCTCATCGTGTTCCACTTGTAGACTTGCGGTGTTGAGGTGAAGCATAAATAGCGGGAGAGTGCCCGTATATGGGCTTCATATATCGTATATAGGGTTTATTTTTAATGACTGTGCAGTGTATGAAAATATTGCCGGTCCAAGTTTTGTATTCACCCTCTGTAAAGTTCATGCAACATAATAGGTAAATACAAAACTTGGACAGGCAATATTTTCAAACACTGCGCAGTCATTTAAAATACACCCTATACTTCGGCTCCATTACAAAGCAACATTTAAAAAGTTAGTTGCATATCTTTTACAGGACGTCGCAGTCAACTCTACGAATTGGGGGTGGGTGATGGGGGAGGGCTGTTTGTTATTTCTTGGCAAGTTTACGATGAGTAGTTTGCCATTGCTTTCTGAACGGCCGGCACCCATATCATTCTAGGAAATCCAAAGCAAGGCGGTCGCTTCCAAATCGGCCGTGGCTGTGTTAGGAACTTGTAACTCCTGCGCCGCAGAACCGTCTACAAGGTTATAAGAAAATGCACATTTCGCTTTACCACTCTGCGTCTCTTCCCCTTCTAATCTATACAGATGTTGGTGTTAATCTGATTCTGATATGTCAAGATAGCTATTCAATTAACACATCTTGTTTTTCTCAAATGTATCGATGATACCTATATGTCATGGCCTCTTTCACCATATATGTTTCTCTTAGATGCTTTGGTATCCCGAACTGTGTTTTCTAAAATCATATTTCTGTCTCCGGCAATTTGTTTTCTTCTTGTTTGTCAAATTTCCATGACTGGCAGACGTGTCCAACCCACAACATGGATACAGCTCAGTCATTTTTATCTTTATATTTTCGTGTAGTGTTTTTAATGTTGCAATGTTGTTGCGAAAATGCTTGGGTTGACTGCTACGTCCTGTGAAGAACATGCAACTTAATTTAATTTTTGTTGGTTTGTGTTTGTTTCGTCTGTGCTGATGAAGGTTTTAGTCACAACGTGCATTTTGTTACTTGTGGTCGTGTTCTAGTTTGTTTGTTTGTTTGTTTGTTTTTTTGCGCTCGCTCGCTTTGAACTCAAGCTTAGTCCATACACACAATTTTTATAGCAGTGATGGACTGAATTTTGCGTTTGGGTTAGCTTTCCCTATTAACAGTGACCCTCGCCATCAGGCGAACCAACTCCGACTTCAGAAGTAGTCATGTTCTAGTAACGTCTACAGTTTACTTCTCGTTTTATGTTTTTGTTTTTGTTTTTGTGGTGATTCATTCATAATATTTCTATGAATACTTAATGTAGATTTTCCTCTTCCAGTGACAAAGCCTTGGTTACACAGAAAGATAGTTCATACTGGCTATGTCTCGCTTATTTGTATGGTGTACCACAGCTACCATGTTTTATATTTATAACTTCTGACATGCTACCCACTACAAACGCGTGTGGCAGAATACCGCAGTGGCATACCAGAGTTGGACCAAACATTGTATTTAATCACATGAACAAGTATGATAATTTAAATTTCCATTCACTGAGTATTGAAATTGCTGAAGATACCACGAAATAGAGCAACTAATATGATAGATGGCGACACATCCTCCTTCTGTCCAAATAGACGGTCACATTTGGCAATACACTATCCGTTGGACAGAATCATTTAATACAACAAGGAACGGTCGTGACCAGAGCTAATGAATCAGAACAAATAGCAATCCCTGAGCAAATTAATCCGCTGGTCAAAGGTGAGCAGGACATTCGCTGGTCAAGGACCCTCGATGGTCAAGGACAGATGATGTGGACCTGGGTACTATTTTGTTCATGAATCATCTTAATCACAAGACGAGGGCAGCTGGTTGCCCGCGCGTCACAATTAACTAATGGAACTAGTCTTGATACAAATGAACTGGAAAATTATCAGATTGGATTGTACAGATGAACTATTTGAGCTGAGCTATGTGGAGTCGTAGTTGTTTAGTTGTTTAGTTCCGCGTTTTGTACCGAGAGCCGTGGCATTGTAGCCGTTAAGTGTAAACTGTACCGAGAGCCGCGATGTTGTATCCGTTAAGTTTACACTGTACCAAGAGCTGTGGTGTGTATCCGTTAAGTGTACACTGTACCGAGAGTCGTGGTGTTGTAGCCGTTAAGTGTACACTGTACTGAGAGCCGTGGTGTTGAATTATGCACTGTAGTCGTGTAGCCTACATGTATTCAATTGTGAAATGCTCGCAGAAGTAACAGTTCCTAGCCACGTGGTAACATGTACACACTACTAAAGATATGTTCTACAGCAAGGTGGACAAGTACCTCAAACTGCAGAACATACACACAAAGCTAAAGATATGTTCTACTGCAAGGCGAGCTAGTACCTCAAACTGCAGAACATAAACAAGAATATTATACCCAATAAACATCAGTAAGGTTTGTTCTGAATGTTGACATTCTGAATGCTATACGAGAAGTAAGACTTTTGCGAGAACCAAGTGATGACTGTGAATCTACAACAATGGCCAGACTGCTAGAGCAGCAAATTAAAAGATGGGTGGCCAAACAAGAACACTACACAGGAAGTCAAAGAAGACTGATAAACCAACACAGAACTGGTGTCGTTAGCCGCTACATGCAGCGGAATTTGCTGAGGAGGGGATCCGAGCACTTACGGACTGAATGGTTCGATGTGCAATGAGGATGATCTGTCGACTAACTAACTAACTAACTAACTAAGATTTGTTCTATTTCTGGATAAAGGAACCCCACTTGACAAACTACGAAAGTCCGCAAGATTTACAGAAGACAGTGCTGTCCATGCAGAAAAGAAAATTGCAGACATTGGTGATTCCATACTATTGACAGATAGAAAAACCAACGAGCAAGTACTACCAAAAATTAAAAAAAAATGAAAACCGTAAACTGATTAGAGAATCTAGACGTAGATAGTTAAGAATTTGTGGGTAGAAATGCGAATAAATAAACTTGTGAACTTAGTGATAATTGGCAAGATTGAGGAGAAAAGTACAAGAGAGAGAGAGAGGGGGGGGGGGGGGGGGGGGGGTAGGAGAAGTAAATAACTAGTCGCTTGGCTACATGGCATAATCAAGACAAAAACACGGAGCTCATCCACGACTCTGGTGATCGTGTGCGATGGCGAAGCATGACCGCCCATGCTTATCGGCATGGCAGATGATGATGATGATGATGATGATGATGATGATGATGATGATGATGATGATGATGATGATGATGATGATGATGATGATGATGGTAATGGTGGTGGTGGTGATTCCAAGCGAACGACAAACACTCAACTATGTCAGTCAACAATATTCTTTAAGCCGGCATTCCCAATGGAGGTAACGTCCCTCTTACACCTACCGGCTGCCTTCTGCGTGTCCTGTGGTGGACCTCAAGATAGACCTCGCAAAATTTCGCTATACGAACTTCCGTTCACTGATCACAGAATGATTTCTCCGCGTACGACCGTATTCAACGCACTCGCATAACGAGTCTCAACGCGCTGAGTGTCCGGCTTGATCATCTGTTAACTGGTGCATTTCCTTAACGAGATGCTCTGTTAACGATTTCAATTTTACTAGCGGAAGCAATATTGAGTGGGGGAAAATGAATTTTACACTCAGAGTTGCCAATTAGGAATATGGATTAGTACTGGCCGGGAAAGAAGGGAAGAAGGGGGAGACACAACGTTTGATGTTCTTATGTACATTTTGGTGCGTTTTCTTACCGTACACATGTCTGCTTCTTTGTTTTTAACCGCACGTATGTTTGTCCGTTTGTTTGTTTTAACTGCACACATATTTGTTTGTTTGTTTGTTTTGTTTTAACCGCACACATATGTGTTTGTTTCTTTTAACTGTACATTTATTTGTTTGTCTGTTTGTTTTTAACCGTACAAATGTTTGTTTGTTTTAAACGTACATTTATTTGTTTGTTTGTGTGTTTGTTTTAACCGTACACTTATTTGTTTGTCTGTTTGTTTGGTTGTTTGTTTGTTTGTTTGTTTTAATCGCACACATGTTTGTTTATTTGTTTTAACCACAAATATATTTGTTTGTTTTTAACCGCACATATCTTTGTTTGGTGTTTCTTCCTCTTCTTCTGCGTTCATCCGTAATATTTGTGGACGTAATTGCGTTGTGCCTGTTTACAGCAAAGCTGCGAAATTTGCACCTGAACGGCCGACACATCCGACTTCTTTCAGGCATTTGTTGACCAGGTTAAATTAACCGCGCACATATGTGTTTGTTTGTCTGTTTGTTTTAACCGCACATGCATTTGTTTGCTTGTTTATTTGTTTTTAACTGCAAACATGTTTGTTCGTTTGTTTTCAACAGCACACGGTTTATTTGTTTTTAACCGCACGTGTTTGTTTGTTTGTTTGTTTGTTTGTATACTCACTGTACACATGTGTCGTGTCTTACTTTAAAGTGTCGTCCCTGGAGTGAGGGGAGTCAACACCCACATTATATTTTAACCCCTTATCATTATCCTGGAGAAACCCCTAGAATCCGTCCACAAAACTCCGTCAATTCATGGATACCTCTTTCTCTCTCTCTCTATCTCACTTCTGTATCATGCCCCCTCTCATTCTTCCCCAACGCAACATACTCATCAACTCTAGCTTCTAAAAGTTAATAACAATTAATTTATTAAAAGAAAAGTGTAATGTATGTGAGAAGCGTATGCGAAGAATGTGTGACGTGTTCTATAATGTGTGTAGAATCTGACCCTCAGATAATAGCCCAGTCAGTTCATCCTTGCAAGGACACACCACAGCACGTTAAGTCAGAACAAGTCCACCTCACCCGGTACTGTATCTCTCCTGCCGGACACTGACTTTCATCTGTAGCTACCTGGTAATCCATCTTCTTGATCATCCGAAATAGATACAGTTTGTAATTTATGACTGATCATGGACCGGTTGTTCACTGCACATTATAAGTTCTTATCGTTCCTAAAGAATGTACAAATCCTTTATATTGTGAAATTATGTATCACTGTTATTGTTAATATACTTGATCCTAACTAGTGTCTATATAGTCTCAAGTACAATGTCTCCTGTAATATTTCACTGGAATCTACCACACCATGTGAATGTTACATCTAAAGTTCTCGTTTAATTAATAATGTTTGTATGATGTGTGATGTATCAACAATCATCACCCATCGTAGGTGAATCTTAACACACTGGAATCGTTATATTGGTTTGCTCTTCTGAGCCATGTTATGGTGGACCCTCCTGATCATGAGTCCAGCGTAAACATTATTATACCACCTTTCTTCTCGGACGTTATTCATTTTCCGTAAGAAAGCATTTGACTGTTCAACTGGTGTTCTTCCCAATTGGAGTTGAACTTCTTCAAAACCAGTGTTGAACTTCCTCATAACTGGCAGTTGTCCCAATTCGGTTCACAATAACAAGCCTACACATTGTTTATGTCTTGTGGGGATTTTCAAAGATGCCCGTATTGATTGATCTCGCCGACTCCTCCGTCGTAAACAACTTGTAGTTGCGAATCAAACTGTCTGTATTGTCATCATCTGGTTAATACACAGTGATTCCATGACAACATGTTTGTTTTCGAAGACTACGGCTGATTTCGAACCGTCGACCCGGTATCTCGTGGAACTATGAAACTGCATTCACTAACCCTCGCAGCGACGGCAACCTAGTGGCTAGGCAACCGTCTGCGTCACTATGGGTCGGGGGTTGGATCCGTCCTGGGGTGTGTTCGAATTTGTTACACTGCCCTGGACTCCCAGGTCGACCTAGTTTAAAAAGGGTACCTCAAAATGTCTTGGTGAGTAAAGGCGCCCGGCGTGGTACTGACCACATCAGCCACGAGTGATGGCTGGTCAATAAAAAGATGAGTCCAGCAACAAATGTCCAAAGGACATTAAGACGTGTAAACTAGTGTTTACTTGCTTATTGACCCTTATGCAAGAATTGTACCGTATCGGCTTGAGCATTCGCCTGCCCACCGAGCGGTCCTGGGTTTAAATCTCCACGATTTTTTTTTTTACTATACGGCAGCGGGGTCGACACAGCCTCATACAACCCAAACCGTAAACTTCATTATCATCGCGTGCCATGCCGAAAAGAATGGACGGTTATGTTCCGCCATCTCACGATCACTAAATTTCCTGGATCAGCTCTGTGTTTTTATCTGGACCATGGAATGTGGCCATGCTATCGAGATATTTACTTCTCTGCCTTCTACTAGTTCTTTTCCTCTTAATCTTGTCAATTGTCAACAAGTTCTTAAAGTTGATGAATTCTGCTCATAAAGTGCCCAAACAACCTAGACTGTATCTACGAGTGTAAGTCACAAATGGTTGTAGAAAAATAACGAAGTATGATAACAACTTGAAACCAGTTTATTTGTATACACACATTGTCCCTTTATTTCTCAACATAATTTCCACCAATATTGATGCACGTATCACATCGTTTTATCAGTCCTCCCAAACCGGCTGCATAGAACTGCGAGCTATGTGGCTTACTTATTAACTTCCTCTCGTACGTCAAATTGCTCTAGTCAGTTTACGGTTTTCATTTGTTTCTTATAGGACTTGCTCCTTGGTTTTTCTCTGTGTCTATGGTAGTCTTTGCATTTTCTTCACATACCGCATTTCCACTGCCATTAGAAAAATAAATGTAAGGCGTGCTAAAGCGTCAGCCGTGAAACTGACACCCTTCCTATAGTGCCGTTGGGTTAAAACAGTCTGGTCCTGGAAACATAATCCCAACACGCCATGATGGCATTGAAGCTGGCAACTTTGCCTTTTGTTCTAGAAAGTTGAAGAGGTGTTAAGAGCTTCGTTAAACCTGCAGTCAACATGTGCAGTTTGCCAGCTTCACCTGAATTAGATTTCGGTGTTTTGGGGTGAACTTAATTAACTCAAGCAGAAAGAGAAATCCTATTTTACTGGTAAAGCTGTTTCATTCTCCTGCTTTCAGTGTTACGTAAATCGACATTTCTAGATCATCGCGTTCTGAAGTGGTTGTTTTTCTGTATAGCGACACCATGGCTAATGGACCACGAATTTTTAAGGGGGAGTTCAGAATGCTCTTAAGCAAACGTTATCCAACACGACCGCGGGCCCAGACAAACAAGCAAAAGGTAACACAAGGACAGTACCCATCACTAGCTTTCCAAATGTTAATGAATGAACAAAAGGATGATTAATGGAACGTCACTTTTCATTACACCTCAGGATTGTCATGTAATGCGCACACAAAAATCAACAAAGCTTCGCATTTTCTAATTAGTCATTAGTCGCGGTTCCAACATCACAGCAAAGGGTTGTCCCCATTATGCTCCGTTCCCGTGCCAGTGAATATCACATAAAATGTTCCTCACTGCCCCATGTGAAAAGTGGAAAAGACAGGAGTCTCGACAAACAACGGCCCGCTAAGGCACACTGTGCAAAATGCCACCGCCAGAATGTCACCACAAAAGTCCTCTACGAACAATGTCTTTAACTGTTTTAGCCTCCATTATATATTAAAGCCACCGAAATCCATAATTCGCAAAGCTTCGAACACTCATACAAAGACAAAGACCCGAACACTCATACAAGGATTCGAACACTCATACAAAGACCCGAACATTCATACAAAGACCCGAACACTCATACAAAGGCCCGAAAATTCATACAAAGATCCGAACATTCATACAAAGATCGGAACATTCATACTAAGACCCTAACACTCACACAAAGACCTGATCAACATAAAGATCCGAACATTCACACAAAGACCCGAACATTCATACAAAGATCCGAACACTCATTCAAAGATTCGAACACTCATGCAAAGATCCGAACACTCATACAAAGACCCGAACACCCTTTCAAAGACCCGAACATTCACACAAATATCCGAACAACCATACTTTTAAATATTTATCACTGCAGAATATGATTCCAGTCCCCTAATCAAACAGCAGCCCTCTGGGTGTCGGACTGAAGCCTGTTGACAATGAAGTACCTCAAGCCCGTGGAAGAAACATGACTAACCCAGACCCTACCTCAGCCACTTCCTTGGCGGTATCCCAAACCATGACCTGGCCACATCCTAACATACCTCTCCGCAGGTATGAAACTCCAGTGCCGGCCGTCCACACCCCGTTGATTTCTAAGCTTGGAGCGGGGGAGAAGAGTTCTACAACACAACCCCCTCAGAGATGGTACTTTGGAATCGGGTCGGGAAATAAATCTATGCAACAAACTCTCTCCGGTAGAGGCAAGCTCTTTTCATGACTCTGATGACCAACCCATGGCTACCAATGTCAAACATGGACATTATCCACATCACACTTACGCAAAATCAACACCTGCGAGATTAGACGCATAAGAAGAGCTGCTAACTTACCTATCCGAGACCGAGTGACAACTGATGTTATCGGAAAGGCAGTGGGATCACCACTTTGTGTCGCATACATTCAAGCACACGTGCTCGAAAGGTTCAGACATCTAGTTAAAATGCAACACCATCAGTTACCAGCACTGGGGCTGCACCAAAGAAGATGATACCAGAGCAAGAGGGCGTCCGAGAAGAACTGGACAGACTACATCAAAGACATTGAAAAATCACACGGAATGACATTATCCAGTGCCACTCATCGGGCGCTGCAACGTCAACTATGCCTCCCCACGACGCTTGACGGTAAAAGAGAAAGATGATGATGATGATCTGAACGCCAATGTACTGGGCTTACAAGATAAAGATTCTCTTTAAGAAGTTAACAAACAACAAGAATAACAATCAATAGAGCGTATAATCCGTTTATTCAGAGCACTAATCGGATGGTGACCTCGAATATCTTAATGAAAGAATCTTCATCGGAAGATTACAATATTAATGCCTACGATTACAGCTGTTGGGCTATTTACCTGCTCCATGCTGTGTTAATATTAATCGGATTGATGTCTTCGTTTTGTCAGCGTATATGGTGTTTGCCCATCAAGAATGATGATGGCCATTCATTTCATCCAGTGGGGTTGAAAGTTTGAAGGTCTAATTTGGCTCGAAATGTTCTTTGACAAAGTGGACAAAGAATGCTTGACGTTCCAGGAGGAGGATCTCCTTTAGCTTAGGGGTGGTGGATGCGGTTTAATAATCCCGACATTGGGAGTTTGACGTCAGCAGCAGACGATTTGAAACCAGACCGGTTTTTAACAATGGTATGTGGTCTCGAGGTATGGTGTCCGCCTCGAGTGCTGGAGGTCCCGGGTTCAGGCCTCGGTGAGGACCGGGATTTATTTAAAAAATCCACCTGGACTTCCAGTAATAAAATTTCACCTGATATTTGGGTAGTGAGATCAGACGCCCGTGTGTATTGTTGCGCACGTAAACAATCCCTTGGCAGTTGGAAATCGAAAAAAGAGTAGCCTAACGGCGCTGCCCGGACAAAATTTCGAGTTAATAATCTACCCAAAGTATTTCAGGATCCTCGCCGATGCAACGGAGTTCGTGCATTGAGCTGAGTTTCTCCAGACTCAGGTTTGAGTTAGGAGGAAAACGGAGCACTTATGGGTTAAACCCGTGTGCCGTGATGTTGATCCGTCGACTAAACTAAACTGAGCGTTGACTGCTCAGATAGCAAACGTGAAATTGCCAAGAAAGATCACAAACAGCCAGTTAATGTTGGGGTTGATTGGGTGGTCCTAAAAAGGGCAGAATTCTGACTACTATGTGTTGAGTTGAGTCACGGAGTCATATCACAACACTCGGGCATTTTCACACATCTTATCTTCAACAACCAGCGAAGAGTTACAGTATTAATGATACTGGCTGCGGTCTGATTATGTGTCTGATTAGACTTTCCTTGGAGTATTGAGTGTCGGTAAGATCTCCTGGTCACCCCCAGCCGCACCAGGATCTGTTGGCTATAATGATTTATGTTCTTCCAGACTATACACGATTCCAAGGGACAACGACCACATCTGCCTTACCGTGCACCAATACCCATCACCCACCCAACAGTGTAGACCCAGCCAATCTATCAGCCTGCTCGTTTTCCATCACACCAGCGTGTCCTGGGGGGATAGATACAACATGTGCTCCATATCTTTGCTTATTTTACTGAGGCATGCTACTCTGCACGAAACGTGCCTATCTTTACCCTTCTCAGCATGATCTCAGCAGTGACTGTCTCCACCTCCATTCTCATACTAGACGTTATGGTATCATATGCCAGGCTCTCCTGCACTAACCTTCTCTATGAACATCCAGGCACTTCTTTAGCCTCTAAGCACAGAGCTATCCGTGTAGACGACTTCATCTGCGCGGGAATTGTCGTGAATCAATTTTTACGCCTCCCATTCAGCGCTGACTGCTGGCCAATCCCTGTACTAGCAAATGGGCTTCGGTCAATCTGCATTTACTCTTCCATTAATACGCATTTACAAAAGCGTCCTATGACTAACTACGACAGTAAACATTTTTACCACTGCTACTGATGCAAATACCTTTCTCTGGTGTTGCAGATTAGGTCAGGCTGGTATGGGAATGCCCCGAGTGCTGTGAATTAGGTTCTTGGCTCAACTCAACTCACCATGTTTACTATCTATGTTATGTTCCGTACAACTGAATGGCACCTTGCCGTCTTGACAGACAATAGTTTGTATAATAAAGTCATACCTCCCCATAACATACGTAGCATGTGTTGCCCATGCATCATGATCTCTCGCTCGGTTTGATTTTCTTTCCTGTTATTTTTTTATTTTGCGCTCGCTCGCTTTGAACTCAAGCGCAGTCCATCCACACTACTTCTAGTAGTGCTGAAATGAATTTTGCACGTGGATTAGCTTTACCTATTAACATTATCCTTCGCCATCAGGCGAACCCACTCCGGATTCAGAGGTACTTGTAATTCAAGTCCCCACGTCAAAGACGATAGGTGAAAATGTTAGTCTAACTCTCCGGTGTAGGGGTTGAGCCGCTAACCTCGGCATCAACACACCGGATGTTTAAGGACACGCGTTTTTATCCAATCGGCCATGCTGACCTACCTTCCTCGTGTGATTCGTTTTCCTAGCCTGGTTCTTGTGCCTTGACTGATCTCAGTAAGGAGGTGAGCGCACATTTCTATTCACACGTGTGCAGTCAGAAAGTTCATCGAAAGCACAACCAAATCAAACCTGAACCGTTCCACTGTATACACAACTCGATAACAATGTCACGTAAATGTAAACAATCATTGCATCATCATCATCATCACCATCATCATCATCATCATCATCATCACATGCCAGGCCTAATGACGTAGGTGCCCCACATATCTCGCTCCCTAGTGTTCTGGATCAATCCATTGAAGTTATTCATCCACGCCCTAGTCTTAGGTCTGCCCCTGACTTCTCTATCTCAGTTCTTTCCTGCCGTCGCTATATCGTCCAATGCTGATCTTTTAACCACGTGACCTAAGATCACTGTTCGAGTGAATCTTTTCCTTTCTTCATACTGTATACTCTAATGTCAGAAAGCAATGGCAAACTGAACGTAAACTTGCTAAGAGATCACAACAGCGAAAACAATGCTGGTGTTGACTGACTGCAACGTCCCGTAAAGGATATGCGATGTATACGTTCTTTAAATGTTAAGTTCATCGTCATCTTCTTCCCGTTTTGTCGTCAAGCGTCGTGGGAAGGATTAGTTGACGCCCCAGCGCCCGGTGGTACCGGTTGGATTGTACAATGTCTTTGATGTCGTTAATCCATTTCCTTCTCGGAAGTCCTCTTACTCTCTCATCAAATCGTCTTTGATGTAGCGCCAGTGCTGGTAGTTGACGGTGTTACATTCTAACGAGATGGCCGAACTGTTTGATCTTCTGTCTTTCAATATTTGTGGCACAAGGTGTTGAGCCCACTGTCTGTCTGATAACATCATTTCTTATTCGGTCTCGGATAGTTAAGTTGACAGCTGTCCTCAAGCATCTCATCGCACGGGGGTTAATTGTGCGTAAGTGTGATTTGGACAGTGTTCAAGTTCAGTGGGTGATGTGATAAAGTATCACGTCGTCCGCCTGTACTTCCACAAATAGTTCATGGTACGCATTTAAAGCTTGGTCATGTGAGAGCCAGATCA
This sequence comes from Cepaea hortensis, assembly GCA_963921405.1. Lineage (NCBI taxonomy): Eukaryota > Metazoa > Mollusca > Gastropoda > Stylommatophora > Helicidae > Cepaea > Cepaea hortensis. The sequence continues at coordinate 111,785,955 of OY992882.1, forward strand.
ATTTTTAACCGCTATGATGCAGATCAAACCCAAGACCACATGTCCACCAGTAAGGCAGGCAAGCTCGAAATTCCCACACGCCAAGAAATAAGGGAGACAGTGCTAGCTCCATTTGACCACCGGTAAGGCCGGCAAGCTCGAATTAAACACCCGCCAAGAAATAAGGGAGGCAGTGCTAGCTCCATTTGTCCACCGGTAAGGCCGGCAAGCTCGAAATACCCACGCCAAGAAATAAGGGACACAATGCTGGCTCCATCAGTCCAGCTCAACTGACCTACGATGTTGTCAGTATCATACAGGCTGTAGGGATGCAGAGATGTTTCCAAGGCACCAGGGCTGGGTTCTATACTGGCCAAGACCTATTGACGCGTCCTCGCCGAGCGTCCTGGGCAACAGGTCCCTTCGGGGTCCTGGCTGATAGTCA
>OY992882.1:111791378-111816378 GCA_963921405.1 Cepaea hortensis
GAACCGATTACTTGATATTGTTTTTCCCTCCATACTTTACAGTTCTGTACGTCTCATCCTTCTGAAATTCATTTTATAACATAAGTAGACCCGCGAATCACGTTTTATGTAGACGACTAGGCTTGGTTAAGTATGTGCTATTAAATTTAGCTTCCATTATTACATATACTGTGTCGGGACAGGGGGGGGGGGGGGATTTTAGGGAGGAAATACGAAAAAAAGGGGGGGGGGGAGATTGAAAACCACTTTTATAGACCAATCGGCACTGGAAGGGTAACGTGGTCAGTATGACTCCACCGCCTTTACTCCCCACAACATTTCCCGGTACCCAGTCTAGCCTGGGTCGATCAGATCAATTTTAAACATCGGCTCTATACAAATTCGAACCCATGGCCAGCGGGCCACCAGGCTAGCGTCTAACCACTGCTCCCGCACAACAGTATTTCTTCTTCTTCTTTTGCTGCGTTCATCCAGAGAGTTTTATTCGGACGTGACTGCGTTGTGCCTGTTTACAGCAGAGCTGCGTTATTGCGCCGTTAGGCCGACACATCCGACTTCTGATGGCATTTCTTGACCGGGTTAACCTTCCCGGGGGCAACAGTATTTAATGTTGCGTGACCTTTGCAGGACGAGACGATCAACCCCATGTTGATGTTCTATGCGAGTTTTACATTCAGTAGTTTGCCATTGCTTTCTGAACTAGAAGTCAGCGGCTAAGTCCAAGTGACCAGTGTGTGGGATGAACCCACTACCCAGAACCTTTCAGCGCCAGTGTGTTACATCTCTCGGCCACGATGACCTCTGTTGTTAATTAGTTGCATATCCTTTACAGGGCGTAGCAATCAACCCCAGCATTTCTTCGGCTGTTCGTGATTCCTGGGCAAGTTGACGTTCAGTAGTTTACCACTGCTTTCTGAACGACCGGCACCCATACGATTTAATAAAACACCGACGTACGGCGGTCTGCTGCCAAATCTCCAACAGCTGTGTTTCGAACGCGGTATGCGGGATTACGAACTGCGTCGGTAACACCTTCACCTCGGAGACGGCGACCTCTATAATGTCTCGGTAAAGAAAACGGTCACAGAAAGAAGAAAAGAAAGATATATGCGTGGATGGTTTGTTTGTTTGTGTTTTTTTTTTTTTTAGAGAACAATAATGGAGGGTTATATGCCTGGGAAGAGAGGAAGAGGAAGGCCAAAGAGAAGATGGGTGCAGGATGTGGCGGATGATCTCCGGATTCGTGTACCGGACGCGGGACATCTTGCTTGTGATCGAGAAGTTTTCTGGAAGGTTGTTATGGGAGCGAGGTTCTGCAAAGGAAATGCTACTGAATGAATGAATACTGTAAACAACAGTTGTCCTGGAAGCGCGCATCCACCCAGTAAAGACACAAACAAACTACTCACATATCTGCAATGTGCTTACATAAACTGCTCACATACCTGCATAAATGTGTGAATCCTCCTTACTGGTGCCATAATCCACATGAGGTACGTCTGTTTGTAAATGCAACTGTAAACATTGTGGTCACGTGATAGTGTGTCCAGGTTTTTAAGCGTCAGCTGCTAGAATCAGTCTGCTGTGAAACACAAAACAGATGTTCAAAACCATGGCGGAGATTCAAATCTAGAAAATCTAGCCAAATACAGAAATAGTTTATCTCTTTTCGTGCCTCTTCCAATGTTAATTATCCGTTGTGTCTATATTTTAAATTTCATATTTTTATATTTTTTTTAATTGTAAATATCTTAACAACTATTGGTGAAATTATATGACCTTACTTTTAAAGTTAATATCTTTTCTTAATAGAATATGTATACTTGTTTATTATTTTCAACTCCTTACACATTGCATTAAGCAATGGCAAACTACTGACTAGAATTTGTCTAGAAAATCAACCTGCGTTGATAGCAACGCCATGCAATATAACACTGTTTATATATCACAGTCATAACATTTACAGCCATCCGTAAACTGGCACAAGATGCATGTAAATAGCTCAGAAATACAATCTAATCTGTGTTATCTAATGTATTATTTACACAAAAAGTATTCTAAAACTCAAAGGAAAGATTCCAAAAGCAGTTGCCACTTACAGAAAAAAACTTGAAATAGATATACATTTAACTATCTAAAACTATCTATTGAAGTAGATATAACTAAACTTTCTACAACTATTCATTGAAGTAGATATAACTGACCTATCTACAACGATCTATTGAAATAGATATAACTAAACTATACACAACTATCTATTAAAGTAGATATAGCTACCTATCTATAACTATATACTGAAGTAGATATTATAACTGACCTATCACCAGCTATCTACCGAAGTTGCTATCTGCAGCTATCTATAGAAGTAGATATAACTAAACTATCCACAACTATCTATTAAGGTAGATGTAACTAAACTATCTACAACTATCTATTGAATTAGATATAGCTAACCTATCTACAACTATCTATTGAGGTAGATCTAAATAACCTATCTACAACGATATATTGAAGAATACATAAGTGACCTTTCAACAACTATCTATTGAAATAGATTTAACTGACCTTTCAACAATTATCTATTGAAGTAGATATAACTAAACTATCTACAACGATTATATTGAAGTACAAATAACTGACCTTTCAACAACTATATATTGAAGTAGATAAAGATAACCGATCTACAACTATCATACAAAAGGAAATTGGCAAAACACTTGATTTCAGCCACACGGTTATGAAGCAGACAGCTAAACACTTTTACAACTCGCTGACTTGGCCTTTCAGGACTGGCCGCATTCAAAATATGAATGGTTCCAGACACTGAGAGAGGGAATTGCAGGTACGGAAACCCGTCGGAGTCAGATATTCTCGTTTGTCAACATGTTGAATCGTTTATGTATCGGATGGGTTAAATATGGATGTTATGACTGTTTGAAGTGGCGTGTTTGTGTGTATAATTTGGCGTATCTTGCTGTGCATGTGTTTACTCGCCAGCATTTTTGTTGAGTTGTTAATATCGTTTCCTGTAATACAAAATGCGGAACGTGTTGGAATCACCGCGAGAATAACGGATTTCATGTCATGACGCTGATACATGCTTCTGATACCAAGAGGATATAAAAACGAGTGGGCTTCAAATTAAAACCTTAATTGAGGGGGGGGGGGAGAGAGAGAGAGAGAGAGAGAGAGAGAGAGAGAGAGAGAGAGAGAGAGAGAGAGAGAGAGAGAGAGAGAGAGAGAGAGAGAGAGAGAGAGAGAGAGAGAGGGGAAAGATATATTCTGAAAAAGTAAAGAAAAATTTATCATTTTTCGATGTAGTCACCAATGCATTCAATTAAAGTCCTCTAGCGCCATTAATATGCTGAATTCCTGTAGAAAATGTCGGCTGTAGGGTCATTACTCGGTGTGCCTGACCCGGGCGTGAACGCCTGTCACAGAAGTCAGGCCGTTTTGAAATTCCAACTCCATTCAAATACTTGCTGGACTGACAGGCATGCATCACCATACTGGACCTTCATTCTCAGATGGATTTCACTCATTCACTGATCAAAAACCGGATAACAAAACGTTGCTCCTCTTTGATGCACGTCAACAGTGGGGCGGCCATCTTTAAACGGTCCATATGACGTCACAGTGTTCGCCTGCACCGTAATGTCTCGTGCTTAACAATCTTGACATCCTGAACAACAATATTGACGGGTTACGAGGTAATGGCATTGGTATCACTCAGACGGTGGATTTACTTGCTCGCATATGTAAAGGTAGCAATGGCAAACTACTGAGCGTAATCTTGCCAAAAAATCAACAAAGAGCCGAACGATGCTGGTGTTGACAGCGATGTCCTGTAAAGGATATGCGAACAAAACAAAAAATATGTAAAGGTATTACCATTTTTGCCACGCATGAGGTTTCGTAACACCCACATGTGCTTCCTAGTTGTTGCTACAGTTTGAGCACTGTGAGAAGATTCTCTTTGTGTGATGTTTGGATTCAACTCTGCTGAAGTTATCCCTCCATGCCACCGCTGCATTCCATCCAGCAACATTTCTCTTGGTCTGACTCTTTTCCCCACTGATCTTTCCAGTGATCACTATGTTATCCAACTCCTCTCTTCTCATAACATGACCAAAGAATGTCGTTTGTCTCTTTCTTATAGGTGTGTATGTTCTCGGGATATATATATATATATATATATATATACAGAAGAGAGAGAGAGAGAGAGAGAGAGAGAGAGAGAGAGAGAGAGAGAGAGAGAGAGAGAGAGAGAGAGAGCATATCCTATTTACAGGACATTGCAGTCAACACCAGCAATTTTTCAGCTGCTGTTGATGTCTTGGAAAGTTTACGTTCAGTAGTTTGCCATTGATTTCCGAACGACCGGCTCACATACCTTTCCGTAAGAAATCAACGCATCTCGCGCAACTGTGTTTCCTACGTGGATATACGGGATTACGTCCTGAATGCCTTCACCATGGAGCGCGGCATATATATCGCATGTCCTTTGCAGGACGTTGCGTTTAATCCCAGGTTGGTTTTATAGGCAATTATACGTATAGCAGCTTGCCATTGCTTTCTGAAAGAGAACTCAACATTAAAGTCTCAACAGACCAGCGTAGTGGCTAATCCAGCGACCATGTATTTCATGTGCATATACTGACATCGCTAACACATCTTCATTTCTGTTGTAATATCACATTATGGTGTTATTCTATGCTTTGATATAACCGTTGATTGTTTTCTTGGTGTTCAAGGAAAAATAACAGCCAACAGTTGTGGGGGTCTTTGCCTTTCGGCGATCAATATTGTGCCATCTGAATAACGCAGATTGTGTGATATGGTCTATTCTGGGTCTCTCAGTTATTGTTTTCGCTGGAAAGAGATAGAAAAGATCCCGTGACAAAACACACCCCTGCCTTACGCCTTGCTTTGTCTGTTCATAATTGCCTTCTTTATTCGCCATTTGAATTGCTGATATTTATTTCCATAAAATAGTAGAGAGAGAGAGAGAGAGAGAGAGAGAGAGAGAGGGAGAGAGATGGATGAATAGATGGATGTATGGATGAACGAATTGGACAGACAGACAAAGGGATAGACGGACTGGACAGACAGACAGGCATGCAATACATACAGACAAGCAGACAGACAGACAGACGGGCGGGCGGACGGAACGAACGAAAGAACGAACTTTATTTTAAAAAGGTAACAAATTGGGCACAAAGGCCCGTCTTACATTCGGCCCTTTCAATCACTCATCTTTCATTCATCAAATGTGCATGTTACATTTACATAGGGGAAAAAACGGACGCGGAGAGAGAAAGAGAGAGAGGGCGAGAGGGAGGGAGGGAGAGAGAGAGAGAGAGAGAGAGAGAGAGAGAGAGAGAGAGAGAGAGAGAGAGAGAGAGAGAGAGAGAGAGAATACTGTAATGTTTATACCATCTACTAACTAATCTCACTGTACACTCCCTTCTCAACACAAAATACACCAACATCTTAGAAATCTTATCCCAGCCTGCGATAAATATTACTTTATAGCTACAGGGCTATTTTTCTCGGTACCTCATCTGTGCCTCCACTCATCAAGTCTGGCATTTACTATTTCTCTTTCCTGCCTTTTCTACAAAGACCACTTCATTCTTTCAGAAAGGTCGACCAGCTGGTTTAATTTTGCTCTGTTGTCTCGTCGGCTGAAAAGACTTCTTCCGAGTCAAAGGTCATATGAGGGCGCTTCGTGTGAATGAGAAAAACCGGGAAAACGATGTATTGGCTTCAAGCAGCCGACGAGTGGAATTTGCGATTGTATTTTTAGAACACGAATTGCTCAGAATAGATGGTTAAAGATCGCATTAACTTATTTTTTTATGTTCTATTCACCAGTTGAAAAAGACTATTCGTTGGTAGTGATCCAAGTTTCAGAAGCAAATTGTACTGTGGGTGCTATCACTGCGGGACTTTATGGTGATTATCACCAGTATTATTATAGTCCATGTTTTGTTTTTTTTTTCTTTTGCGTATGCTCGCTTTGAACTCAAGTACATGTGGTACTACTTCTAGTGTTCCTAGACTAGTGCTAAAGTCTGATCATGACTTCATTTCCCTTGTTCTCGGAAATTTTCTTCAGCTCAGTGTAAGTCTACTTCTTCCTATTCTTTTTCTCCTCCTCCGTCTTCATTATTTCCATCGTCTCCTCCTTCTTTTGCTTCTTCAGCCCCCCTCCCCCGCTCATTTTGTTCTGCTTATTCTCCGCGTCTTAATCTTCTCCTCGTTCTTCGTCTTCTTTATTTCTCCCTTTCTTCTTCCTCGTGATCTTCATGTACATACACCTCCAGACGTGTATATATATATATATATATATATATATATATATATATATATATATATATATATATATATATATCATCATGAAGTGCCGTGCCGGCTGGCGTAGGCGTTCATGGCTCTCCACAGATCTCGGTCTTTGGTGTTCTGGATCAACTCTGCTGCTGATATTCCTCCATGCCACCGTCTCATTCCGTCCAGCATCATTTCTCTTGGTCTGCCTCTGCCTCTCTTCCCCTCGATCTTTCCAGTTGTCACGATGTTCTCCAATGCCTCTCTTCTCATCACATGACCAAAGAAAGCTGTTTGTCTCTTTCTTATTGTTGTATATAATGTTCTAGTTTCATTAGCCTCTTTCAGGCAGTCGTTGTTAGTTACTCTGGCAGTCCAGATATAGATAGATAGATAGATAGACAGACAGACAGACAGACAGACAGACAGACAGACAGACAGACAGATAGATAGATAGATAGATAGATAGATAGATAGATAGATAGATAGATAGATAGATAGATAGATAGATAGATAGATAGATAGATAGATAGATAGATAGATAGATAGAATACTGTAATGTTTATATTATCTACTACTCTCACTGTACACTCCCTTTTCAACACAATATACACGATATATATATATATATATATATATATATATATATATATATATATATATATATATATATATATATATATATATATATATATATTACCAATAGTTCAGACGTCACCAAGTTAAACAACTACGCTCTTGAAAATGTCAACAGCTTCACATACCTAGGAAGCAAAATGACATCTTCAGGGGACTCAACACCAGAAATATCATCTAGAATCGCACTGGCATCTGGTGCCTTCAATAAACTGTCAAACATCTGGAAGACAAAGACACTCAGCAAACACACGAAACTTAAAATCTTCAACTCTTGTGTGATTCCAATGTTAATATACGGATGTGAAAGTTGGAAATCAACGGTAGCTTTAGATAAAAATTTAGATAATTTTGAGAACAAATGTCTTAGAAGAATTCTAAACATCCACTGGACAGACTTCAGAACGAATACGCAAATAAGACAAGAGACTAAGCAAGATACAGTATCCAATTTTATAAGAAGACGCCATTGGAACTACATCGGCCATGTACTCAGAATGGCAGACACGACTCAGACCAGACAAGACAAGACACCCCTACCAAGCCCTCATATGGTCACCAGTAGGGAAAAGAAAACGGGGAAGACCAAGAGAGGCCCTGCGTAGAACCATCATCAGAGAAGGCTCACTCAACGGTCAAGTAAATATCCAAGATCTACAACAGGTAGCAGCGAACCGGTGGACATGGAGAGCCATGACTTCTGCCCTATGCGCCGCCTTGGGCTCAAGAGGAAAGACTAACTAACTAAATATATGGTGATTGTAAAGTCTCATTACACTTTAGTTATAGAAGAAATTTGAATAATGAAGTACATGATATCAAAACATGTGCCAAACAATTCATTACATTAGTTACAATAGTCACTGCTATCGTCTAACGCTGTTTTGGGGAAGATTGAAAGTACCAATGAAGTATTCAGTATATCAATCCTGTCTCGTCCATGCAGTATATCAGGTGTTGAGAATGCCCACCACGGGCTTCAAGACATGACTGTACACGTCTCTTAATATTTCCAAATAACTTTTGCAATGTGTCTGTTGTTATTTCTTAAATCGTAATTCTGATTGTTTCTTTCAGGGCCTCAAGGTGTGTACATTATTTTTGTAAAAAGTTCTTTTCAAGAAACCCCATAGATAATAATCTAACGGAGTTAGATCTGGAGAACGAGCAGGCCAAATTCCACGTTATTTTATGCGATGTGCGAAAACGTCATCGAGAAGAAAAAAAAACGCAATGATGGTTTAGATGTGTGTGCAGTTGCACCATTTTCCTGGAACCATGTTTCTTCAATTTCACGTTCATACAGCTATTCTAAATTTTAAAAAGGGGGGTGGGTGGGGGATAGGGTTCAGAATATCAGTACGGTACCGATCGGCATCTATAGTGTTGTTGAAGAAAATTGGTCCAATAAAACGTTTTCTACTGACGGCTCACCATACCCCAGTTTTCTGATGGTGTAGATGTGCTACATGACATGTATTGGGATTAAACGTGCTTCAAATACTATTTGGCTATTAACATATCCAGACAGATGAAACCATGCCTCATCAGAGAAGAATATTACTTACCAAGGTAGTGGCCCGGTTTCCATCCATAAGGATCCGTTTTCCATCCACAAGGATCCGTTTTCACAACAAGATCAGCTTTGGAATCTATCCAGCCTCATAAAATAGAATCAGTTAATATTCATAAATTTATGCGAACTGCTTTGGTAGGAATGGCAGTAAGGAAGGAAACTGGTCATTCCACTTCATTATACCCTGTCCTGAAATATATAAAGGCCTACCACTTCACACCCAAACGGTATCATATCCATCATGACTCGACCATGTCACGTGGTCAAGACATCTAGATATTTACTTCTCTGCCTTCCCTATGTTCTCTTCCCCTCAATCTTGCCAGTTGTCACCAAGTTCTACACTTTCGTTCTTCTCATAAAGTGCCCAAAGGCTGTTTGTTGACTGTCTACGTCTAATTTCTCTAATCAGTTTACAGTTTTCATTTTTGCTTCTTGTGGGACTTGCTCACTGGTTTTTCTGTTTCTCGATGATATCATGAAGATTCAATTTGCTTGAAGCTTTTGTGCATTCCCATTTCTATGATATTATTATTGGATACTTTAATTGCTAGTTTATCGCCCTCCTTTCTCTGCCTTTAATGTGCGTGTGCTAGTTTATCGCCCTTCTTTCTCTGCCTTTAATGTGCGTGTGCTAGTTTATCACCCTTCTTTCTCTGTCTGTAATGCGCGTGTGCTAGTTTATCGCCATTCTTTCTCTGCCTGTAATGCGCGTGTGCTAGTTTATCGCCCTTCTTTCTCTGCCTTTAATGTGCGTGTGCTAGTTTATCGCCCTTGAATGTGCGTGTGCTAGTTTATCGCCCTTGTTTCTCTGCCTTTAATGTGCGTGTGCTAGTTTAGCGCCCTTCTTTCTCTGCCTGTAATGTGCGTGTGCTAGTTTATCGCCCTTCTTTCTCTGCCTGTAATGTGCGTGTGCTAGTTTATCGCCCTTCTTTCTCTGCCTTTAATGTGCGTGTGCTAGTTTATCGCCCTTCTTTCTCTGCCTGTAATGCGCGTGTGCTAGTTTATCGACCTTCTTTCTCTGCCTTTAATGTGTGTGTGCTAGTTTATCGCCCTTCTTTCTCTGCCTGTAATGTGCGTGTGCTAGTTTATCGCCCTTCTTTCTCTGCCTTTAATGTGCGTGTGCTAGTTTATCGCCCTTCTTTCTCTGCCTTTAATGTGCGTGTGCTAGTTTATCGCCCTTGTTTCTCTGCCTTTAATGTGCGTGTCCTTTGCAGGACGTCGCGATCAACCCCTTGTTGATTTTCGTGGCAAATTGTAGGTTCAGTAGTTCGTCATTGCTGTATGAACGACAAGTCAACAATTAAATCCAGCTTAATGCGGTGTAGGGGTTAAACCACCTATCTCGCCATTGTCGGACCGGACGTTTAAAATCGAGCGCTCTTATCATTTTCACCACGTCGTCCCCGTCTCACAGTAATATAATCTTATATACCTGAGAGGGAGGTCAGCGTGGCATAATGGATAAGAACGCTTGATCTTAAACATCCCGTGTGCTGATGCCGAGGTAGCGGGTACAATCCGTACATCGGACAGTTAGACTAAAATGTTGACTTCTCGTCCATATATATATATATGTATATATATATATATATATATATATATATATATATATATATATATATATATATAAAACTGAAGGTATGGTTTTATAGATTCGGTCCGACCCTACGCCATGCAATGTTACTTTATTCCAATTTCCCCTAAAAAAACAATTTTTTTTCTAATTGATCATAACAAGACCTGGCGCTACCTCAATTCTTTCCCAGGCAACGCCGCTGCAACCGTTAGCTCTATGGGGTACAATTTACGGCGCCTTTCAACAAATCCAGAGGCCGGGTTATCAATTAATGGCCAATTTTCTTGCCAACTCTGTCTGCTTGGTGACTCAACGGCGAGTCTAGCACCATTTGTGCTCTAGTTGCGAGACTGTTTATTACTCCTTTGTGATATATTTATAGCATTATATACCGGTCAGCGGGACTAAGATGTTGGTTTCTCATCCTTGACCAGGGGACGTAAATTACAAGTACCTCAGAAGCCAGTGGGTTCGCCTGATGACGAGGGACACTGGTAATAGGGAAAGCTAATACACAAGAAAAAATCAGCCCAGTCCCCTAGAGGAAGTAGTAGCACGTGCATACTTTATTTTAAGATACAAAGCCTTTACAGGACGTTGCAGTCAACACCAGCATTTTACTGATGATGTTGATGTCTTAGCAAAGTTTTTTTTTAAATGTTCAGTAGTTTGCTTTCTGAACGATTCCCCCCCCCCCCCACCAACACGTTAAAAGCAGCGCGACACGGTCTGCGCAATGCTCACGTGCATACAACGTTTGTGTGTAAAGCGAGCGAAAAGAAACCTCATCGACCGTCTCAGACACACTGACTGAATTATTTTAAACTGGGCCATATCAAAGCCGACCTCCTTGATGCCCAGAGAGTCCGGTCGAAACAGGGAGTTCCACGTGAATGAATCATCATTAATAGGTAGAATATAAGCATTCGGTTTGAACATCGGCGTAGACAGGGAAAACAATCAACCCAGACAATAATAATAGGACTGTCTTAGGAAGCTAATAGGTGTACATCGGAGGAGATCGGAATCACTATGGATATATTCAGGGTGTAATAATTATATCTGTATCACATGTATCTATCATGTATCACATGTATCTATCATGTATCACATGTATCAAGGGGCTGCGTGGTCTCGAGGTATGGTGTCCGCCTCGAGAGCTGAAGGTCCCGGGTTCAAGTACCGGTAAGGACCGGTTTTTTTGCACGTGACTTCTAGTAATAAAATTTCCCCTGGTCTCTGGGTGGTGAGATCGGACGCCCGTGTGTATTGTTGCGCACGTAAAAAATCCCTTGGCAGTTGGAAATCGAAAAAAGAGTAGCCAAACGACGCTGCCCGGGCAAAATTTAAAGTTAAAAATCTACCCAAAGTATTATCAGGATCCTCGCCGGTGCTACGGAGTTCGTGCACTGAGCTGAGTTTCTCCAAACTCAGGTTTGAGTTAGGAGGAGAACGGAGCACTTATGGGTTACACCCGTGTGCCGTGATGTTGATCCATCGAATAAACGAAACTGACGGCTGACAATCTGTTCCCTCAACGACACTGGAAGAGTAATGTGACCACTACACAAAATCCGGCAGCCGTAACTTCCAGCACATTTCCCGGTTCCCATGATATAATGCTTAGTCCACCTTGCAGCCACATCCCGACCAAAACACACTGGGAAATGGTCTCCTCATCTTCTTCCAGGTTCCTCTTTCAGGGAGGAATACATCACACCTAGCTATGCATCTCAAGCTTTAATAGCTATACATCTCAAGCTTTAATATAGTGACATTAATACCTCAGGGGGCTATTCTTGGCCCTCTGTTATTTGCCATTTATATAAATGATCTTCCATTAAATCTGTCGTCATCCTGCGATCTATTTGCTGATGACTGCACAGTATATACAAACACTATTGATCGTAATGTGCTAGAATTATCCTTGCAACAGGAAATAAATAGTGTAGTTAACTGGAGTCCCGCAAACCGCATGCAAATTAACATTTCTAAAACAAAATCTATGTTGATAGGAACCAGGCAAAGACTTCACACGCTAAACTCGCAGAGAACTTTACAGCTGCACATTGGTAGCACGCCTGTAGAAAGTGTCACCGAGCACAAGGCACTGGGTCTTATCATAGATCAAAATCTAACCTTTAACTCACATGTTCATGCTCTCGTTAAACAAATAACCAAAAAAGTATACCAACTTGCCAAAATTAAAAATTTCCTTGACGAAAACACAAGAAAGATATCCTATACTTCCCATATACAAACACATATTGATTACTGCTCCACAGTCTGGGATGGATGCTCCCAATCAATAACAAAACGCCTATATTCACTCCAGAAAAGGGCAGTGCGTTTAATTAATGGTGAAAAGCTTACCGACTATTCTAACCTACATAAACGTCTTCGGTTACTGCCACCCCACAAACGCCTACTTTTTAATAAGGCCAAACTAATTCACAAAATCCTATTTCAAAATGCTCCAAGCTACCTTTGGCCATTGTTTAAATATAACGTTAGACATAGCGAATGACTAAATATACTTCATGTCCCTAAACCTAGGATAGACTTATATAAAACAAGCTTAGCATACTCTGCCGCTCTGTTGTGTAACAATCTTCCACAAGAAATCAAAGTCACCACCAATCATTATACATACATTCGCAACCTGTTTGAACACTACCTCAGTACAGACTACATTCCCTCATAAACAAAAACACAAAAAGACAATAATGGTATATTATCTCAAACGACAACTAGCCAAAAGACATTCCCTTATGTATGGCACGTTACACCCTCCTTAGGTATTTATAATGCCCATGTTAAACACTGCCTCAGTGAGTCATTTGTTATTGATTAATTTTCATGCGTTTTAATGTTATTGTTCTTTTGTTGTCAAAATTTGCTTCATAAGTGATGTTGAATGAAAGAATGTATGAGAGGAAATAGAGAAGAAGAGCAGAAAGTCAGACGGACCTGTGTGCCTAATTCTTAACCCTTTGAAAATAAAGACTTTCGTTCGTTCGTTCGTTCTCACAAGTTAGTGTGTCCGACTAAGGCAGTGGTTCTCAACCTTTTTTGGTCCATGGTTGGTCCACCTTTACCATATGTTCAGAACGTCATTTCCCCCACCCCCTCCCACTTCGAATTTCCTCCCTATAAATCCCCCCATCCTTACATAGTATTAATAAAAATGTAAGCTAAATTTAATAACACATACTAGAACAAGACTAGACATCTACATGAAACGTGATTTGCCGGTCTACTTACGTTATAAAACGAATTTCATTAGGGCGATAAGTACAGAACCGTAAAATTCAGAGAGAAAAACAATATCAAGTAACTGGTTTTTGTATTAATGCGATCTTGAAATAATCTTAATTCTCCATAAGGAAACCCTAAGATCCCCCCCTCCCCCGGGAGAGGGGGGGGGAGAGATTCCCCACCGGCTGAGAACCACTGGACTAAGGTATGCATTTGCATCAGGCCTGCTTCCCATATTCAGTCCTATGTATCGGGTTTTATCTATCAATGGGTAAGTTAACTTTTCTAATAGTTTGCCAGGGCATAGATTTACGGCCTACTCTTTGCAATTTCCAACTGCCGTAGGATTTTTAACGTGCAGAACCTGCATACAGGTTCTCTTGTTTTCCGTCCTTATCGGTGAAGGCTAGATATCTGATTTCATTGCCGAAAGGGTTGTGTGATTTAAGAAAAAGAAAAAAAAAAGGAAAAAGAAACACTGGTTCAGGTAAAAGTCCCAGGGTTTCAAGATGGCGACGGACGGTCGTGTTGTTTTGTGTTCGTTAACTTTTTCGCGTAGGGGATGGATTTATTCATCTCTTGCGTGTAATTGGTGTGCCAGGATGTAAAACAGGAGTTTCTACTCAAGATCTGAGCGGGTGCTACGGAGTTCGTGCATCGAGCGAAGCCATCCTTGAGTGAATTTTCAGCAGCGTGTGTGGTTCTCAGCAGTCTGTGTTTACGTTTTTTCAACATGGCGGAACAACGTGTGTTCTCCGAGCGGTCAGCAGTCAACATAACGAAGCGGCGTGGTAGCCGCGCAGGGAGAAAGAAGCAAGGTAAGCGCGGTGGTTTGAGACGTTTTAGACTCAAGTGTCACCGTCTAGGACTCAGGAACATCCGTATTCTATATTGGAACTGTGCCAGTGTAAAACAACGGGGCTCTATTTTAGAAACCCTAGTTTACAGGAACGACATTGTAGCACTCCAGGAGACGAGACTGGGCGATCTGCTACTCCGAATTGCCAGCTTCAAATGTTTCTACAACAGACGACATCTGGGAACGGCGATTCTCGTTCGCGACAGCATGGTGGCGTCAGAGCTAGACATGTCCAGTTGAGACAGTGACGATATACAAATACAGGCGTTGAGAGTTCATTCCAGTATACCATTCGTGTTGGTTAATGTTTATGCCCGCAATGCGAGTGTGGACGCCCAGAAGTGGCAGTGCTTAAGTGGCATATTAGGCCACGAGAGAAATGTTATTTTCTGTGGTGACTTCAACGCTAAAGGCAGATCATGGGGAAACACTTCCTCCAATACACAAGGGGAGGAGCTCGAGACTGCACTGGAAAACATCGACCTGGTTTGTATCAACAGTGGCTGTGTCACCTGGACAGCAAGCCGTCCAGGCGATGAGGACAGTGCTATTGATCTGGCGCTAGTTTCACCTTCACTCACTACAGTGTGTAGATGGGGTGTCCTAGGACACCATGTCAGCGACCACCACCCTTGCAGCATATTGGTGGAGAAAGGCAGAACCAGGCAGCACAAGCTAAAGGTAAAGACGTTCCAGTATGACAGTACAGGGCAAGATGGGTGAGTAAAATAAGACGTGACAAGCGCAGAACGTTTCAGGGCAGGAAAAAAGCTGGGAGCACCACCGTGGTGGAGTTTCGAGGTGGAGAAGGCTTGGGTGGATAAGCGTAGTGCTGTAAGGAGATGGCAAAATGCCAAGAAGAACAGAGCTGGTCATCCTAGTCCCTGCTTGCACTTAGAAAGAGAGATGCACACAAAAGTAAGCTATTTAAAAAAAACTGGTCAAGGTGGTTAAAAGCGAAAAATGGGCAGAGGTGTGTCAAAGAGTAAGCACAGACAAGTCACTGAAATTGTTCTGGCGACTACATAAAAGCATGACTGGTGTAGTCAAGAATAAGAGCATTTCTGACTTCCAAGGTGCTGACCTCCTCTGGCAGAGGACTGACGAGGACAAGGGCAAAGCCCTCTTTGAACGCTACCTTGAGCAGAGCAACCAGACAGACATGGGAGGCCGAAATCTGGTCAAGGAGGTCACCTCAGACAGATGCAAGGCCCAGAACACTTCGGATGAAGACACAGTGACAGTGAAAGAAATCAAGGCTGTGCTTCGACGATCAAAAAACAGTGCTCCAGGTCCTGATGGCATAAGATACGACGACATAAATAGGTGTACCGACAATGAGCTAGAGAAACTAGCAGACATGTACAACAACAGTATAGGGAGTGCTAGCATCAAGGAGGAATGGTTACACAGCTATCTGATTCCCTTGCCGAAGCCTGACAAAGACCACAAAAAAAATTCAGGGATATCGAATTATAACCATGCAGAATACAATAGGCAATCTGCTGGAGAAGGTAATTGCCAGGAAAATATCAAGCCAACTAGAGAGGCAAGGTGTTTTCCCACCTACCCTGGGTGGGTACCGTCCAAAAAGAGAAACCTGGACCAATGCAGCAGTCTTTGCCCATGATGTCTATGAAGGTTTCCACTCAGGCACTGAAACCGTTGCTGCAGCGATTGATCTTGAGGACGCATACAACAGAGTACCACTGGATTTTTTAATGTTTCAGCTTCTTGAACTAAACGTAAGTCCATTCCTCCTTAGTTGGATCGCTGCAGCCCTCTTCCAACGGAAAGTAGTTTTTAGATGTGGCAGTTGGACTTCGGAACCAACAACAATATATCCTGGCCTACCACAGGGATCACCATTATCTCCGGTACTGTTCAACGCCTACACAGTGAGAATCACCAGTGAGCAGATCACTGGACCTGGCAGGACATTGTCATATGCCGATGATGTGTTAGTGTATCGTCAGGGTAAGGATAGAGAGGAGGTTGCTGTGGAACTACAAACCGAACTCAATCGCATAAGTACTTGGTGTGATGAAGCTGGGGCAATGGTCAACCCAACAAAGGCAACAGTGACTTGGTTCTCGTTGAATAATCATATTGTCAACAATCCAACACTAACTGTAATGCTGTGGGTGAGACGGTGGAAAGAACGCAGGCAATGAATTACCTGGGGATACGGTTTGATCGAAGCCTTGCTTATAATGTGCACATAGACCAGGTGATAACAAAGGCCAAGCGGGGTTTGGCAGCGATGCGGGTGATGGCGGCAGCAAACTGTGAGCAGCGCCATCTATGTCTTCTGTACGAGGGGCTGGTCATGTCTGTTTTGGAGTATGCAATGGCAATCCTGACTCTCAGCCATAAGCAGATAGAAAGGATGGAAAGGATACACAATGAAGCTATGCGCATTATTCTTGGATGTACAAGAGATACAGCATGCAGGGCGATGCGCTACCTTCTTGATTTTC
Organism: Cepaea hortensis; assembly: GCA_963921405.1. NCBI lineage: Eukaryota > Metazoa > Mollusca > Gastropoda > Stylommatophora > Helicidae > Cepaea > Cepaea hortensis. The sequence goes on from OY992882.1 coordinate 111,808,097, forward strand.
CAACCATTGAAGAGAGAATACAAGTTTGCAGGGCACGCGCCTACCTCAGAATTAACGCAAACGGGCATCATTCCAGCAGCTGTATTACTTGATCCCCTATATCCCGTGATCCTGGGAAGCAAATATGTATTTCTAGGGGTGCCAAAGGAGCCAATCCACCTAGGAGACATACATACATGCGACCACGCGGGAAAAGATGAGTCCGACGCAACCAGCTCGAAACCCCTGCCAGGGGATTTCCGCACTGCCCAGAGCGATGACGCAACGCTGTGCCATTGCTACAAGAAGCTGCAGAAAAGTGCTGACCCACCGCAACGAGGCCAGTACTATCTGAAGAATCGGCTGCTCTACCGAAGAGCCGGACGGGGAAATGAACTGCACGGACAGTTGGTGGTCCCGAAGGACTACCGTCTCCAAATTCTTCAGAGGGGACACGCCATATCCGGTAGTAATCTATCCGGGAGTGGACATATGGGTGTCAGAGCGACGCTGCAGCGGATTTCCGGTCATTATTATTGGCCCGGAATAACTGGTGATATACGCCGGTTAGTAAAGACTTGCCCAGAGTGCCAGAAGGCAACACCCAAGAATCGGACTAAGACTAGATTAGCTCTTAAGGTGGGAAATGGAGCATTATTGTGGGGTCCCGGAAGGACCAATATGCTCGACGTTGGATGGCAAGGACCTTTTCCCGTGGTCAGGGTAGTGTCCAAGTCCAACTACGAGATCCGGATCGGTGGAATTTTGAGAATTTTCCATGCAAATCTCCTACGGAAACCCGAGGAGAGGTCCGGTGAAAAGTCTCCACACCTGTTGGCGATGGCAGTCGCCGGAAATAAGGTTACAGTTCCAGACGGAGACCAAGCAGACCCAGTACTACATAGGGAGGACTATGGGAACGTACGGGGTAGGTCCGATTGTCCACCAAGCGATAGGGGAACCATCATACGTCTGGAAGAGGCCCAGGGGGAAGGATTCCCTAGTAACCTAGTTCGGAAGGGATGGGTAGCGTCGGGAAATACGTGTGAGGCCCGGAACTCCGTTCGATCACAGACTGCCCAACCTCGCTGTCGACAGAGATGGCCGGGGAAGCCACAGTCCAAAAGGGTCTGGAAGACTATAAGGGCCATCGAGAACGATACCGTTGATCCCAAGGCGGGTAGCGTAGGGAAACCGAGCGGTAGTAACGACACCGTTACAGGCGGGATGAGAAGTTCCACCTGTATTGCGACCCATCGCGTACGCGAGTCGGTATTTCGGCCGGCCGAACGTAACAGCTCGACGGGCGAGCGCGAGTGTCTGTGGTAAGTCTGGGCTTGTTAGAAGTCCCAGCAATGCGTGGATGGGATGGTGTACCCTTTCGGGTACCTTCAGTCCATCGATCTGTGATGGATTTGGCCACCTCCCAGAAGCTCAACGCGCGCTGAATGCGTGGGTTGTTGGTGCTTCAGCCCTACAACATTACAGTGAATACCTTTTCGGTAAGGAGAAGGTTGGGCTGATTGATTTTCTGTCTAGGCATCCGGTCCCGGAAGAAGAGGTTGAGATCACTCGGACCGAACCTCCTGAGGAAAAGAGTTGACCCGGTCAACTCTCTTAAGAGAGGGCCTATGTCACAGAACTCAGTGGGTCAGCCTCGTGATGTTTCTGCTGAGGAAAGGTCCGGTGAGACATCGGAGATTCGGGTGACGAAAATTTACCAGTGAAAGGGAAGTAACCAGTAATTTGACTCTACCCGACCCGAATCGTTGCTCGCCCTTTAAGATTATTCAGATGTCCGGGCAAGACCGACTGCGCATGTCTGACTGCGCAGTCGATTGTCCCGGAACACCTGATCAGTTGGAGACAAAGGTTGCCGGCAGGCAGTCGACATTTTGGCCTAGTGCTAAGGGAGAGAGAGCAGGACGCCGTGTCTTGACGAGGGTTAAAGACTTCCGACATCATGTCCAGTTGCAGTGACAACGCTTCTCGTCTCCAATGTCGTGCTGTTTGTGTGAAGGTATGTGTACAACCGTTTTCATTAACTAGTGCGGTGTCGGTGATTCAAATTATGAGATTTCGCTAACTCGCGTACTGACCGGCGCGGGAAAGGAGGTCACGTGTGAACAGTGGCAAGCTTTTAGTTTACGACTGTAAAATTAAGCCTGTGGCAAACGCGTGTGTAGCAGCATTGTACTGCTAAGATATTTCATAGGTTAGCAGCGCGTAGCTTATTTACAGCCCCTGTTGATCGGGGAAATCGGGTTCAGGGAAGTGAGACCTATAATTCGAGTTCACACATGGCCAACTTTATATCCTCGAGCGTCGGCGGGGCCAGCGCGGCCGAACCGTTACTCACAGCGCTAACGGAAGTAGATTAAGGAGTCGCTTCGGATATATCGAGTGATATATCGATGAAATCGGGCAAGTGCAACGAATCGACTGCACCGGTCGGCCGAACCCTCCGAGGTCGTTTCAAGGTCGTGCCGGGAGTCGAGCGTCTGATCACCAGGTGGCCGACCACTGACTTTCTTCTTGGCTTTCCTCACATCTGTCTTGTAATTAGTTCCCTCGATGGAAGGCCAGCTTAATATAGTGGTGTCCTGAGAGGTTGACAGAAGGAGAAGGGACCATTGCGACAGAATTGTTCATATTGAACATGACACCGTTCTAAATGCCCCGACCTGGGACCAGGGAGGGGGGAACGGGGTGTGGATTTCTGCTACAGGGAGATCACACTGTATATTTATGTGGAGTTCTTGGATGGTGCCTACGGCCTGGTACGACATCAGCGTTGGCGGATAACAGGAAGGAGGTGAGCGAGTACTGCCATTAGCCCTCCTTAAGGGTGCTTCTATCTTTAAGTAGGACTAACTCACTAACCACATGTGTTGTCTAGCTATGTTTCAGTAGAGACCCATATCTCCGACACCAACCTTGACCCAGTCCTACGTTCGTCTGAGAAAGAGGATGTAGGTGGACAGCTGCCACTTTGGTTCTAGGTCCAGTCTGTCCTCGACCATTGGAGCAGCCAGTGAAGGAGTGCGGCCCTTATGGTAAGGGTCCACACGTCTGAGTAATGGGGACTTAAGTGTATCTGCTGTGGGTAAGTCTGATTCATGGTGCTCTCACTGAGTGTTATCCTCCACAGATTCTATCTTGTTGAGAGCAGAGCCATGATCTGGGGACGAGTCCAGTGATCCGGACTAGGGCGACAGTCGGTGTGAACAGCTGGGAAGTCCACTACCGCAGCGAGCAGTACGTACAATCGAGAGTACGTCTCAGGAGGGGCTCCAGCTAACGCCTCGCCCACTCCACGTCTGATAGCCCAGGTTATGTGCCAGGACAACACCATATCGCCTTGTTCGTTACTCCAGCTGGGCAAGTATCTGATTGTTGTTAGTGTCCAGGTTGTGACCCTGACTGACTGCCTGCATGCCAAATAATGCTGATGTCTCCGCTACCAAGTGCCTGGTACCCTGTGGTGCCTGATATTGTGGAAGAACTTGTGTCTGTTTTGAACTCTATCTAACGTGACACGTTTCAGCGGGAGAGGTATCTGTGCTGTGATATCTGCGCTATGAGTCAGAGGATCTGCGCGGGTTGCATAGACAGTTAGGACTGCTACTACCATTGAGTGAGAGATCACCACCTTGCTATACCCGCAGTACCATCAGACTTTTCCAGACGCTTCAGAGGAGTGTTCTAGTTCCTCAGCTTCCGAGAGACAGTCTTTATCCCTAAGGTGATCCAGACTTCAGGGATGTCATCCACCGAAGGTCCCAAGTACCAGTGAGTCAACTCGCCAGCCATCCTATCCAAGTGGAGAAACCTATACCTGGAGGGAGGCCTGAGAGACTTGGTGAGCGTGTCTGACTTACCCAATAGTGTGACTTGAGGCCCTGACGATGATGACACTTCCTCCAGGAGGCTACTAGATCCTTGCCACGTCTTATCTCGCATAGATACTGCAAGGTCTATCTCGGAATCATTATCATTCTCATTCATCCATTCATCTTGTATAATACACCATATTGTTAACATAGTTAGCTGCCAGAGTTGCGTCATGAGTTCAGGACGAAGTTTGAAAGGGGTAACGTCCCTTGGTTGAGAGTGAGGGAGATAGGGTTCCAAGGGTCGAAGGGGTTTGTGGACTGAGGTCACCTATGTCCCAGGGCTAAAGGTATCCCGTTGTTAAAGTGTGATAGCAGGTTCCCCTCACCCCAGGGAGTGCTATGACATTATTTGGTTTCACTGCATAGTGAAATTAGGAAGGTGAAGGGCAGCAGGTTAAAAAGAGGACGGTCGTGGATGGGTCAAGCCGAAGACATTCTTCAACAGGTGTGTTCACTTGAGGACTTAGAACCTGGCGAGGAGTGGGAGCAAGTGCCAACAGACTTCTGCACATCCTTTTCAGTTTGCATCCAACTAGATAGAAAATGCAGACAAGAAAATCCGGCTGCTGTTGAGGCTGAAGTCCAAGCGTTGATTTTCGAGAATTCGCTAGACGGTGACGCGGTCATCTACACAGATGGGTCGGTCGTCCGACATGTGAGAAGCTCATGGGCCTTTACAGCTCGGGCCGGAGGGAGAATTGTGAAGGAGGACTCTGGTGCTTTCACTGAAACCACAAGTAGCCTGACCATGGAAGTCATGGCAGTAAGTAAAGCAATAACATGGCTCGAGACACAGACATTCACTAGGGCTTGTTTCCTTAGCGACTCAATGAACATGATCAAGAGGATAGAGGAGGGGTCGATCCGAAGAGAATGGTTGCTGCCTCTGGAGCGGTCTCGGCTGGCAAAGATTAGTTTCATCTTCGTGCCAGGGCATGCGGGAGTACAAGGAAATGAGCGGGCTGACAAGCTCGCAGGTGAGGCTACTGTGGAGGGCGGACGCGCCATGGACCAGGCTGACATTCTGAATGCTTTACGAGAAGTGAGACTTTTGCGAGAACCAAGTGATGACTGTGAATCTACAACAATGGCCAGACTGCGAGAGCAGCAAATTAAAAGAGGGGTGGCCAAACAAGAACACTACGCAGGAAGCCAAAGAAGACTGATAAACCAACACAGAACTGGCGTCGTTAGCCGCTACACGCTGCGGGATTTGCTGAGGAGGGGATCCGAGCACTTATGGACTGAATGGTTCGATGTGCAACGAGGATGATCTGTCGACTAACTAACTAAAAGTCCCAGCATTGTGCTGGGATCGAATCCCGTATCGCCTGAGACTAAGGAGGATACTGTAGCCTCTCCGTCAAAGTAGCCGCTCAGTCAAAATAGCCTCTCAATCAAAGTAGTCACTCAGTCAAAGTAGCTGCTAAGGCAAAGTAGACTCTCAGTCAAAGTAGCCACTCAGTCAAAGTAGACTCAGTCAAAGTTGACTCTCAGTCAAAGTAGACTCTCAGTCAAAGTAGCCGCTAAGGCAAAGTAGACTCTCAGTCAAGGTAGCCACTCAGTCAAAGTAGACTCAGTCAAAGTTGACTCTCAGTCAAAGTAGACTCTCAGTCAAAGTAGCCGCTAAGGCAAAGTAGACTCTCAGTCAAGGTAGCCACTCAGTCAAAGTAGACTCTCAGTCAAAGTAGACTCTCAGTCAAAGTAGACTCTCAGTCAAAGTAGCATAGCAGTCAAGGTAGCCTCTCAGTCAAAGTAGACTCTCAGTCCCGTGGCCTCTCTCAGTCACGGCTATCTGTGTATGTGTGTGTGTGTGTGTGTGTGTGTGTGTGTGTGTGTCTCTGTCTCCCCTCTGCCTGTCTCTGACTCTCTGTCTCTCTTTCTCTCTGTCACTCACTGCCTATCTTTGTGTCTCTGTCTCTCTCTGTCCCCCTCTCTACGTCTCTCTCTCTCTCTGTCTATCTGCATCTCTGTGTGTCTCTGTTTTCCCATGCCTCTCTCGCTCTCTCTCTCTCTCTCTCTCTCTCTCTCTCTCTGTGCTTATCTCTCTCCCCCCCCCCCTCTTTGGAATTTGAACCCAGGATCACGGGACTGGCATCCAGTTCAGCAATCAGCACTTTCACGCGGCTACATAACCCGCCAAGTCAAAATATTACCCTGTCTGCTGCTACAAACGCTATCCCTTTTGCTTGCTACGTACGCGGGCAACCCACTCCATCAGTCCGGCTCTAACAAGGTGAGTTGTATCAGGAAATCGCAGATGAGTCGATCAACTCCAACCTCGTGTTGTATTTCTAGGCAATCTTACGTTAGTAGTTTGCCAATGCATTCTGAAAGAGAATTTAACGTTAAAGTCCAACTGACCGGTGTAGGTATTGAACCTCATACCCCGCCGTCAGCGCACCGGAGGTTTAAGCGCAAGCTGATTAAGTTTCATGGTCACGTAGACTAATAGAGTAGATTTTATTGTGATCTCTGGCGTTGAACCCAAGCGTAGTCCATGCTGGACTGATTTTTGCGTGTGGGTTAGCTTTCCTATTTACTAGTGTCCCTCGCCATCAGGAAAACTCACTCCGACTTTTGAGGTATTTGTAATATACGTCCACACGTCAACAAAGACAAGTCGACATTTCAGTCCAACAAACCGGTGTAGGGGTTGAACCTACTACCTCACTATCACCACACCGAAAGTTTAAGAGCGAAAGATCTTATCCATTCGGCAATACTGACCTCCCTCATACAGTAGTATAACAGAGGGCGCGTTTTCTGAGTGGGCGGTGCTAGTCTGTCAGAAATAGTTCATTTACGCAAATCCCCGAATATAGCCGTAGGTCAGAAGCTTTGTTTACAGCTATCCTCCTGCTGTAAATATCCGTTATTGGCCTAATCATGCTCTGTGCGAAGTATTTAATGTGGGCTTGCTGCTCTTCGCGTTTTTCGTGTGTGATTAATTTGGCAGACACGTCTTTAATATCTGGTCATTAGAGCTACGCTTCGGGTCTACGTCTAGATGTGAAATGATGTGTGTTTATCGTGCATGCATGCATGCATACATGCGTTCGTTAAATGAAACATGCATGCATTCACTGTCTAGGCGAGCCCACACGCTCGCCCCACAACCACGTTGGCTAATCTAGGACCATGCACACGGCTCAGGTAGACTCGAACTAGGGATCTTTACAATACACTACTCCTAACCAGGCAAATGTTGTCCCGGATACTGCCGTTGGGGTGCTTAGGGCTTCGCATATTCTAGATCATACTGAGAAGGGATGACCAGTTGGTGTCACGCCGCCTTTCCATCCCATAAAATATCCAGAACTTTCTGAACAGCGTCTGGTACCCCATTGCATGAAATAACAAATCAGAATGAGGATGTTGTGGGCATTAAATGTAGTATGTCATTGCATAACATTTCGATCAACCTCTTGTTGAATTTGTAGGCAATTTTACATTCAGAAGTTTTCTATTTTACTTTCTGAAGGAGAAACTGACGTTTAAGTCCAACTGATCGGTGTGTGGAGCGACACTACTACACCGTCGACAATGAATACCAGCAAAGCAAATCATGGCAAGAGGTGTCTGAAAGACATGCAGGGAAAGAAAATGACAGGTAAAATCATGGGAAGACAGTAGCAATAGTGCCGACATCTTGCCGTTTTGACAAACGATAGCAAAAAAAAAAACAAAAAACAGGCACCTCTCACAGCACAAAGCCTGGGCTGTATTGTAGAGACCATGTGTTGCCCATGCAGCATGACCCCTCTCTCATGCTGCCTAGTTCACTCCAGAGGAACGGTAACACCGGTACGTGTGGAACAAGACAAGCTGCAGAAGCTGTCGGATCAGCAAAGCTAACTGTCCACCTGACAGAACTTCGATGCTAGACCAGTTGCCGACCAAGGCTTAGGGTCTGGTACGCCCTGTCATGATACAGTATTTAGTCTTTAGACTGTATTCGCACCAGAATAAGGCTTGTACTCTCGCTCTTCCGCCCGAAGCCGTTGGCACAATGTGGGGTGTCGGGTTCTGTGAGCTCCGCCCAACATTCGGCGCTAACAGAAAGCAGGTAGTACCGTCTACTGTCATACAGTACCTCAGTCATATCTGACTAAGCCCTGACTAACAATGGTAATGTATCTAATTGTACAACTAAAGTCAAAGGTGTTAACTTGAGGCAAGTACAGAACTGCAAGGAGTTAGCATAGCAGCTAGGCGCTCGCCTGTTGTGTCGGCGGTCTAGGGTTCCATCCGTATGGCAGCACTTTCGAATTTCAAAAGACTGACCCAGGTCGACCTAGCTTAAAATGGGTACGATTAAATGTCTGAGAAGTAAAGACAACGGCGTGATACCAACCACATCACAACCGATAGCCGTTTCGTCCATAAAAATTTCTATAGAATTAT